>CM054168.1:34209785-34244892 GCA_028751875.1 Rapana venosa
TTCAATTCAAGGGGATAGACACCACCTCTCCCCCTACCGTGCTCACGTCAGTACTGTCTCTGATTTCTTGTAAGTCTCTAAAACGTTTCTGTAAACAAAGGCTTCGTGGGTAAACTCATGCTGAAGCTTTTGCCCACATCTTAAGTATTCTTCCTGCCTTTGAAATAGTAAGTCATTTCATGTCAATAGGAACAGAAAAAAACATCTTTCCTTTCTTATGAAAATGCATGCCCACGATTAACATTGTAATAATAACTATTTAGCAGAACATGAGGGTCTGAGTTCTTTCACCTTAATGGTGGGGAAGCATGGTCACATGTATAGCATCTGACCATAGGTGAACCTCAGAATTCTAGCAAGGGAACAAAGAAAACAAACAAGGAGCAGAACTCTAGTGACAGAATGAAGGACTGGATGCAGAACATCAGAGACTGGACAGGCCCTGACGTGGCAGTGTTGCTGCATTAAGGCTGAAGACAGACCTGTTTGGAGTCAACGGCTGACCAAAGCACTCTCCCCCCTTCCTCCCACGGACTAGCGTACACAAGGTACTGTTGATGCAGATGAACCGATTCAGAACCAGCTACTTAAAAATGGTCAGACAATACACACTGCACAGCTAGGCACCAGCAGCAGCCCAGCTGATTACAGAGTGTAGAGTCATTACCACAGTACTAAAACAGACGTTCAGCCATTCACTCAATCACGTACATATTCATTTTTTCGTCTATTGTGCTATCCACACCTTCATTCACCCTGAAATCTGAACCATCTTAACATTGATAGGCAAGCAGTCACATATGCATGACCATGCGCTTGATAAATCCCGGAGTGATTGCATAAAGGGTGCATTGTGACTTGTTCAATTACAACCTGTCTGTTATGTTTTAATCTGTTGCAGGAGACTTCTGCTGACCAAGACTTTCCCTTCACAACCCCAGGAGAACTCACCACAGAAGAAAGAGAGCTGCGGTTTTCTCTAGCCCTGGAGTTAATAGCGGTGTATGGTCAATCCACTGGAGACGAACATGATCACATCCTGCCTGACTCACATCAACACAGTGAAAGGATGCCTGAACACAGTGGTGTCATTCAGCATGATGATTCTGCTACAGGATACCAGCATAGTGCATACTGGAACAATGGAGCCCTGCACAATACCACTTCTATCTACTGTGACCACACTTGATATACACGCACAACAACTGGACAAGTAAGGGGTTGAACTCAGTGAATATGTGTGTGGTAGGTTGTATTTTCAGTTTTGATTTGTTAAGAGCATTTGTCAATTTTCTTAAAAATAAAAGTTAGTGTTTAGTATTTAGCTATCATGCAAAAAATGGAAACTGTCTCACCAGCTGCCATGGTGCAGCTGTCAGTACCTTGGGCTCCAGACTGGAAGGTCAGGGGTGTGAAAGCCACAAGAGGCATGGTCATTTTTCTCACTCTCCCCCTCTCCTACCCTGAGTGAGTTTCCTACTTGTTCATTGGGAAGACACACAGCCAAGCTTCATCCTGAAAGTGTGATCCTAAAAGTGTTCTCTAAGCACACGCACTTCCATAGCAGTACCGTTTCTTCATCCTCATCTTATAACTCATCCTCAAATGAATTAACACTGTCTCTCATTCAGTGGCTGTAGAGGCTCTTGCCTCATGTTTACTTCAGGTTTGGTTTATTTTTCTAACATCACTAAGCCTGTGGTGAGTTTGTGTCTAAGCAATCCAGCTATCACTGTCATCATGTGGGCAGTCATTAGATTGTGCACTGCTGTGATAGCTCAGAAACGTTGCCACTGAACTCTGCCAACATTAACCAGAAGCAGTGCAGGACCTCTGGGTGGTGGCCTCCTGGCAATTTTACAATGATGGGTTGCGTGTAAATGTCTTACCCTCAGGATGCCACGGAACGAACATGAATGGCTTGACATAAAGATTGAAACAACAGAAAAGATGAGGCAGCAAAACAACAAAAAGAACAAAACAAAGACAAAGTGGTTTTAAATTAGTGGCCTAATTTCTCGGGGCTTTAATTAAACATCATATCTGGTTTAACACACTTCAGTGTCTGTGGTGATTTGTGTCAAAGCCTTCAAGGTTCGGGTTCGAGGGAGAAGACGCTGGAGGGATATTGTGGTGGTCACCGCCCCAGGCAGGTATTTCATTCTGACTCTACATCAAAGTTGTGATTGTTGTCAGTGGGGGACTAAGTACCTGGTGCCCTCTGTATTTTACCCTAACACAGACACAACAGACCACCGCAAGAGGCAGAAAAAATGAGATATTTGTTTAAAGAAAATGATAAATTCGTTACAGTTCATTTCTATGATTTTGTCTCAGAAATAAGGATAACTCTGTAGAAAAAAGCATGTATAAACCCCTGCCATATATGTTAAAAAGAGGTAGAGGTTATGAAAGTGATAGTAATACATTTTACAACATGTCCACGTTGCAGGTGACGTCAGCTCAACAAAACAACCCAGGACAACCAAGCAATGCAGAAGTCAGCACAGATGACACTTCATCACACAGCACCATGACTGTCAACCCTGATGTTGCAACAGACAATGGCAATGTTCAATATATGTCTGACACAAGTGCCTATGCTGACCGTTACTACTATGACAGTGGTAGCAACAGGCAACCTATAACTGGGAATAGTGGTCACCCTCATAACACCCATCCCTACAACACTGATGTGACTCAGCACAACCCTGACTTCACTGGGAACATGGGCACTATGGCTGGCACTACAGGACAGCTTCACAGTACCAGCAGTGACACACCTCAGAATAAGGGAACTGCTGTAGGCGCAAGGGGAAAATCTTACCAGTGTGACACGTGTGGGAAAATCTTCAGTAGAAAAGAGCATTTAAAACAACGCATGGATGTCCACACAGAAGGAAAACAATACAAGTGTCCACATTGTGAAAAAGCATACAAACACAAATCAGATCTAAGCAGACACACACGACTGCACACTGGAATAGGACTCTACAATTGCCAACACTGTGATATGACATTTACCAAAGTTCACAATTTAAAAAGGCACATCAGAACCCACACAAGGGAACGGTCATACGCTTGTACATTCTGTAGACAGAAGTTTTCTCTGAAAAAAAGTTTAAAGGGACACACGCTCCTTCACACAAAACAGTGGCCACACAAATGCCAAATCTGTGATAAGGGATGTGCAAGCAAAGTCAGTTAAGAAAACACATGTCAACCCACGGAGACAGTGGCCACAGTATACAGACTGCAGAACAACGTTCAGTGGAACATCCAGTTCAGTCAGACACAGGCAACACCTCCCAGGACTGATAAAGAAACACACGTGAACAGACGGCTACAAGATGCAAATAAAAAAGCGTTATAAAAACACAGAGGCAACCTTGTGCAAAGCATAGGTGACCTCCTTCTTTCAACACCAACACAACAATAACGTGGCTCTGTATTGTTATACATTAATTCTTATGATTCTTTGTCATGCATACAAGTAAAGTTCTATGAATGTAGCGTAAAACCTGCTTCAAGAAATGCATTGTGATTGCTAAACATGTATACTAGGTGTGGATTATTCTAGTCAGGCTGAATTGTTGGTTTAATCTGTCCCTCAACATACTGTATGCCAGCTGAAAAAGACAGGTTAGATGACAGACTAGCATGGAGATTCATGTTGGTAAATTTCATGATGTTGAAGTTTGTAGGCTTTTTCTTCCCAAAGTCATTGGTTTTATACTGTAGGCTGGAATTTCAGTGTTATCCTTTTATTCTTAATTAGCAATGTCTTGTAACGGCAAATAATGTATATTTTAATTGGCCAAGCCCTTGTTTATAATCAGAGTTATGAGTAAAGTGAATCAAGTAACAGCACACTTTGTTTTCTTTATCAATTACTGAGATTTATGAGCTTGAAAATACAAATTCATATACAAGAAATAAACAGTTTCAGATATGGTCAGATAGGTTTCAGGGCACCGAATCTGTCTGGATACGAATGTTCCAATGTGTTAAATGTTACATACTACTTGACAGTGTGCATGCGTGCGCGCGCTTGGCCTGCGCGTATGTGCATGTGTGCGTAGGTGGGTGCGTTCGTGTGTGTATGCGTGTGTGTGTCTATGTGTGTTCGTTATTTGAAGTGTACTTTAACACCAATAACAAGCGATCATCAAAGACAGAGTACCTTTTGACCCCTCATTGTAACAGGTTTTTTTTAATCCTAAATTCAGTGTATATAAATTTATCATTTTTTCCTGTTTTTTTTCTTTTAGTGGTGAATTAAAAAAAATGATACATCATAAGCTGCACTATATATAGAACTTGTATTGTTTTGTAAGTTTATTACCAGACTTATCATGGTGTACCATATAACGGTTTTACCAGACTAACCAGAGTTATCATGATGTCAGTAAACTGCTCGGATGTGTGTCACTTTCGAAAGCTGTTAGCCAAGGCGAGGACTTGAAGCTAAGTTTTAGAAATTATAGTTGTATAAACCCAAGTATTTTATCATTTGTTTTGCAATAAAGATCATTCTTCCTAAATCATGTCGTTTATCATAAGTGATTAGATGAGTGTTTGTGTTTGCTTGTTTGTTTTATTTAATGTCTATTCAGTACTTGATAATTTTGGTACGCATGCAGTCGCAACACAACATATATACAAGGCTTATCTCTCCCTCTCTCCCTCTCTCTCTTTCTCGCTCTCTCTGTCTATCTTTTTCTCTCTCTCTCTTTCGCTCTCTCTGAAACAGACATATGAAGAGAGAGAGAGAGAGAGAGAGAGAGAGAGAGAGAGAGAGAGAGGAGAGAGAGAGAGAGAGAGAGAGAGAGAGAGATAGGGAGAAAGAGAGAAAGAGAGACAGAGAGAGACACAGAAAGACATACCAACATAATCGTCACTTAGCATGACTGCTTTCAGATGGATAGAAGCTATACGATGAGCAGACCTGACAAAGACAGCTATCCATTAACAAACATGCTGTCACCAGCCATAACAAAGCATGTAATCATTATTCTAACAAATTATATCACATATCCGTAAGGATTTATTACCTCTGTGTATAAAAAGGAATTATATCTTTTAAAAAAAATATCCAGACAAAGGTACCGGTACACATGAGGATTTGAGTGAGGTTAAAGAGGCTGACTGTGACACACCTCAGAGTGAACAGACTGCTTCAGAAGGAGACAAGGATGCTTGTGGAAAGGAAAAGGTTTACCTGTGTGAAGTATGTGGACACATTTGTGATGGAAAGAAACATCTAGAATGTCACATGCGAGTTCACATAGGAGAAAGGCAATATAAATGTTCACATTGTGAACACACATACAAATACAGTAATCAGTTACAAAAACATATGAACATCCACACCAGGAAAAGACAACACAAATGCACATACTGTGATGTAGCTTTCACATGTCAATACCATTTAACGAGTCACCTCCGAACCCATACAGGTGAAAGACCATACAAATGTCCACAGTGTGTAAAAACATACAAGTATGATGCAGATTTAATAATACACATGCAAACTCATACAGGAGAAAGACCGTACAGGTGGACCTTTTGTCATAAAACGATTACCAGTAAACCTTCATTAAAGGTACATATTCGCACGCACACAGGAGAAAAACCATACAAGTGCACATCTTGTGATAAGACGTTTAGTCAGAGAACCAATTTATCTGTGCACATTAGAGCCCACACAGGAGAAAAGCCACACAAGTGCACATATTGCGAGAAGATGCCAGACTTCCACCACTGCTCTCCAGGTCGTCAGGTTTCTTCAGCACGCTGCCAGACTTCCACCACTGCTCTCCAGGTCGTCAGGTTTCTTCAGCACGCTGCCAGACTTCCACCACTGCTCTCCAGGTCGTCAGGTTTCTTCAGCACGCTGCCAGACTTCCACCACTGCTCTCCAGGTCGTCAGGTTTCTTCAGCACGCTGCCAGACTTCCACCACTGCTCTCCAGGTCGTCAGGTTTCTTCAGCACGCTGCCAGACTTCCACCACTGCTCTCCAGGTCGTCAGGTTTCTTCAGCACGCTGCCAGACTTCCACCACTGCTCTCCAGGTCGTCAGGTTTCTTCAGCACGCTGCCAGACTTCCACCACTACTCTCCAGGTCGTCAGGTTTCTTCAGCACGCTGCCAGACTTCCACCACTGCTCTCCAGGTCGTCGGGTTTCTTCAGCACGCTGCCAGACTTCCCGTGTAGCTCACCTGGGCAGACGTACATGACGTAAGTCATCTTGGCAAACATTGCTAGGTACAACCCCCCCTTCCCCTACTCCCCATAACATTCATGGAGTTAGGTCTACTCTCCTCAATCAAAACCCCCCTGATATTTTACTACAACAATATCTAAAACAAGCACAGGGCAGGAATATATACACTGATTTGGGTCTTTAGTTGCTCAAATGAATGACGAGATTTACAAACTGCACACACACGGGGAATGGATGTAAAAACACATGTAAGTGCTTACATACTGCACACACATGGGGAATGTATGTAAAAACACATGTAAATGCTTGTCCCATTACCCTTCCTTCGGATGAGACTATAAACCAAAGCCCCGTGTGCCAACGCATGCAGAACGTCTTGCGCACACGTTAAATCCTGTTCCGCTTTTCGAAAGAGTAGGCCATTGTGTGCTGGTGGGAACGGATGACAACATTTACAAAACCGCATACACACGGGGACTGGATGTAAAAAAGCACATGATTACTTATTCCATTATCCTCGATATACAAAAGTCATCTGAGCGCTTTGATTTGTTGCTTTACAAGATTCAGCGCTGTATAAATTCCATCCATTATTATTATTGTTATTATTATTATTATTATTATTATTATTATTATTATTACACTCAAAATAAATGAATGAATAAACAATCAGCACACACACACACACACACACACACACACACACACACACACACACACATGAAACTTAAAGGTTAAAATAAACAGCAGAGGGGCTGAAAAATAGCCTATCACTTATCCACTCAACGCCATGCCGCACAATATAATGTCATAGTTTGTAAATCCAATTATCAGACAAAGATGCTTTTGCATCCCAGCAACGACATTACGTCACAGAAATATGACCCTTATACTTCAATTCCGAGAAATACGTCACAGACCAGTCTACCTTCTTTACCCTCACCCCAACCCCCAATGCTAGAATGATATTTTTAACTTTCACAACAAGTTTTCTCTTATTCAGAAGAGAAAGAAGAATATTCTTAATGTTTGGCTGGTATAGTCGGTTTCCCTGGCTTAACTCATTGATTACCCTTTGGGCCTTTAAAATAAAAAAAAAAAACCCAAAAAAAACCCAAAATTTATTGAAAAAATCCTTTTCTGCGGAATCAGATTTTAAAACCACCACCCCCGGGCACGTGCTCCCATCCAGCTGGGTCACAGAACTACGTCAAAATCACACCGGGGACGGGGGTTCCCTACGGGTGGGGGTTTAAAGGGGAACCCCCCCCAGTCCCAAAGGCCGTGTTTCCCTTTTCCTTCAGAGGGAGATAGGGGGGGGTGGTGGTGAGGGGCATGAGAAAAGGGCCCGGGGGTTTGATCCCGGGACATACTGTTTTCTTTCAAATCATATTTTGCCCATGGGTAAACCCCCCGTTTGAAAAATACGGGACACTTGTAATTTTTAAAAGGGGGTATTTAAAAAAAACCCCCCTTTAAAAAACCCATCTGAAAAGTGGATGAAGCTGGACTGTGCTTTTCCCAAGTCCCCCAATGAGTCCAAAAACACACTGACTTTGGTAAAGCTGGCGGGAAGTAAAAAAAAAAAAGACAAAAAAAACCATGGGGGTTTTTTTATTCTCAAGGAATTCCCCCCCTACCTTCCATTCCATAAACTAAAGCACTTAAAATGAATTTAAGGGGGCCGGCCATTTTTGGTGTGAAGGATAAAATAATAATAATGAAAATAAAAAATTAATAAAAATTTTAATAATAAAAAATAATAAAAATTTAAAATAATAAAAAAAATTTTAATAATAATAAAAACAATAATTTTTGTGTATAAAATTTTTATAAGGCTAAACCCTTGAAAATAGCAAATCGAAGCGCTCAGATGTTTTTTTTTGGGAGGTTTACATTTTTATTTTTGCGGGGTGTTCGGTTTTAAAAAAAAAAATGTTCATTTTGTTCCCCCCCGCACAAAAGGGCCTACTCTTTTAAAACACGGAACGGGTTTTAAACGTGTGGGGCAAGTTGTTCTGCATGTGTTCGCTACGGGGCCTGGGTTTATGGGTATCATCCGAAAGATTTTGGGACATTCATTTCGTTTTTTGTGTCAAACTGGGAAAAAGGGTGGGGCCCGGGGAATCAAAACCCAGCCCCTCAGGGTTTTAAACCCTTTGGCAGGAAAAACGTTTTTTAACCATCCTGCCACCGTCCTTCAGGGTGAAAACACACACACACACACACACACAAACGCAGCAAACCCCACGCATAAAACGCACGCAAAACACACGGGACACACACCCACACACAGGCACGAAAGCATACAACACACAACACCCCACACACACACACACACACACAAAACACACCACACACATACACACTGACCATATGGCCCAAGAATTTTTCCCTTTAGTGCCCCCAAATATCTATTGAACAAAATTAAAATTTTAGTTTGAAAAGCTTTCCCGGGAAATTGTTTGGGGATTCCTTTCATGCATCTTCTTTGGGCGTATAGGAAATGGAGTACTACCCTAGAGGTTTATCGAAAACTTAGCTGTTTAAAAGTATTTTTTTAAGGAAGTTCGACAGTTAAAAAACAATATTTGCTTTCGGAAATTTCAATTAGTTCCGACTTAGAATTTCCCAATAGAGTTTAAAAATATCTTTTTCTTTTGTCACAAATAGTACTTACACTTCCGATATCTTCAAAGATCAAGTTAAACCCAAAAAGATGGAAAAAATCCAAAACCCTTTTAAAACCCCTTTGTAAAAAAATGGGAACTTCAAAAGCAATTTTGATATCTACCATCTCTTTTTAAAAAAAAAAGAAGAAAATGGCTTATTCTTGGATCTTAAAATAAAAGTGCCCCTAGAAGAAACTTATCCCCCACTTTTAAAAGATAACACTGAGGGATCCCTTTTTAAAGAAAAAAAAGGAAGCGGGGGAAAGCATTCATCTTTCCCCACCCTTTAAAATTGAAAAATCCTATCCCCTCGGCAAAAAAAATTCCCACTTTCTGCTGAACTTACTGCTATTTTGAGGGCTTTGTACTTTCGCTTAAATTCCCCCCAATATTTTTTTTTGAGATTTTGTTCGTGTTGATTCTAAATCTGCTTTCCCCGTTTTTCCCCAGTAACTCGCTTCGACCTTTAAAACCCGAATCTTATTATTTAAATTTAATTTTGGTACTTTTTTTTAATTCTGGGGGGTTCGAATGTTACTTTCTGCTGGTTTCCCTTTCCCCATTGTGGTATTAAATTTTAATGAAATGGTTGACAAAAAGCTGAAAAAAGGGCACCCAAAAACATAAATAGTTTACCCAACTTTTTTTGGGATTTCCTCTTTTCTTCAGGAAGGTTATGTTTGGGCTTCAAAATTTTTGGGGGAAACATTAAAAAAAGAAACAGGAAGGGCCCGGGTTTTAATCCCCACCCATACTTTTTCAGTTCTGATTGGAAAATTCTTTGCACTGGGTTTACGGTTTTCAAAAAACCCTTTGTACTAGAAAAATTGTTTCTCTAATCTACAGTTTGGGTTTTTAAAATTGCCTTTTCCGAGCAAAATTTCCAAAAATGTACAATGTAAAATTCGGTGAAAAATTTTTCTAATTTCATTTCTGTATCAATGTAAAGGGTTTAAAAACGTTTTTCCCTTCATTTCAAGAAAAGTCTCGCAGGAATTTTAACCAATCCAGAGTTTTTTGTGAGATAGCCTTGTCTCTGTTGCAACCCCCAGTATTCTCTTTTTTGTAAAGTAGGTCGGGGGATCTACATTTTGTTTTGTTTAAAACAAGGCCCGTTACAATATTCAAAATTGTTTGTTTTAAAAAACATTAGAGATTTTTCAATTGTTGGGGGTTTTTTGAAAATTTTTTGGGGTATTTTCTATGCCATGTTTTTGCCCAACTATTTATATAGTTTGGGAATAATTTTTTAAATGTCATTCATACCAAACACTATCTATTCTATTAAAGCCCTTATTCTTTATGTTCCCCCCCCCCCCCAATCCCCCCCGGGCCTCCTTTGTCTAATATCACTTAAGTGAACGGGACGAAAAATTTTAAAGACACACATACACATTTCCCATTAAAACATTATCCCTTTGGGTTTCATGAAAAATCATAAATTTTGGGATTTTCAATGGTAAAAATTTATGGGTTTGGAATTTTCCCCCAAAAGCCCCAACCTTAAAGTGCAACCGGGAAAATAGGGACTTTACCCCCAGCACAATTTTAAAGCCAGAATGCGGGCAAACCTTAAGGGTTGGGTTTTTACGCCTTTTTGCAAAAACTAGTTTTGTCTTGCATTTGCAATTCATCACATCAGATCTCTAGGAAAAAGGAAAAAAACCAAAAAAAAACAGATATCAGTAAGAAAGCCTGATATACAGATAAAAAAAGAAAGTATAAAAGGGGCATAAGAACAAAAATCAAAAAACAACTAACCAAAAAAAATGTGTCAAGAGCTAAACAAGAAGGATCACATTTGTTTTTCCTTGTTCCCCAAGTTCCTTTACTTCAATCATATCTAGACCCAAAAATTTTGGGATAAAAAAAACCAAAATCGTGCAGCTCGTGCTTTCTGTTCACTGTCCTGGAACACTGAAACAAAAAACCCATGTCCCTACAAAATATCTGAGTCCATTTCAAAAAATTTTTGGGAACCCTGGGGTTGAAAAGCCATTGTCAGTTCGTGGATGAATGTCATTGTGAAAATATCGAAAAGGGAAAATTTTGTCTTTTAAAAAACTGCTTAGGGAAAAAACCCCCCTTTTTGGTGTATTTTGAACATGATTTTTTTTATGATTTTCATTCTCCCATATAAAGGGAAGGTTCCCTTGCCCTGAAGACATTCACTTTCCCGAAAAATTAATTTTTTCATGTTCGATTTTTGTTTCCCGATCCTTGGATTTTTTTCCCCAGTTTGATGTAAAAAATCAAAAATAAAGGGTCAAAAAAGGATGGGACGGGAAAAAAAAGGGTCCCATTTTTGAATGTGGAAAAATATTTTTGCACCCCATTTTTAAAGGACCTCTTCCATTTTTTTGAAAAAAAGACTTTTTAGTTCAGGTAGAAACCTATGACGGGAAATTTTAAAAGAGAAAGCACAAAAATGCTTTCTGTTCTGAGACAAACAATTGTAAAAGGCAAAGATACAAATGAATTAAATAACACCAGTGTTAAAAACTATAAGAAAGGGGAAAGGGGGAAAATGCCCAACATGTGCATGTCACTAAAGTAAAAAACAAAAAAACTTTAAAAACCTAAAGAAACGCAAACCCATGTGTAAAAAATTTAAATACAACCTGTCAACTTGATTCTGGGCAACTATGATATATTTTTTTGCAGATGACGTCATTTTTTCCCACGGGCTTGGGGCCAACCCACAAGCAAAAAAAAAGACAGGGGATTTTTTCAGCCCCCCCCCAACACACTGTCAAAGGATGCTGTGACGAACATGAAAATTCCCAAGCCTGCCGGGAACGAGTGGCTTGGGGAAAACAGACAACTGGAGAATATGAGAAAAATTCATACAAGCGGGAAACCCCCCTTGGTATTGGCACATTTCAGCGGAAAACAGCAGTACTGTTGACACGGCCTGTTTTTTTGAACTGAAACCCAAACCTGCGTTGCCCATGAAAAAAAGACTGTGTACTTTTGTGCTGAAGTGGAATCCTTTTGTACATATGTTTTTTTCCCGGGTAAGTCAATGTGATAAAGGGGACACGGGGGTGAATTCAAAAGGTTGTTCAAAAAATCTCTGTTTTTAAAGGGCTGTTTGGGACAGGTTTGGGTGTTGAAAGTTTGAAAAATAATAAAGAAAGGTTTACCCTACACTGCAAAGGGCAAAGGGGTAAAGGGAAAACCCCCAAAACACAACATAAGGGGATAAAACCCGATCACACAAGCCCAACTGTGAACGGGTTTTAAAATTTAAAGCAACAGGGACTGTTAAAAAACAACTCAAAAAAAAACATGTTAGGGGTTTGGTGGTGATGTTTTATCTGTAAACTGTCTGCTAAATGGCATGTTTTAAAATCACTAAAAAACTACAATCATCCCTCTGTGAAAATTGCACATACCCCAATTCGGGACTTTCCAAAACAGGGGGGGGGGAGTTCAGGTGAACCGGGAAAACCCGTTTTCCTGACAAGGAGAGAGAAAATGAAGGAAAAACGCTGTAAAAAAGTCCAAGGGTTTAAAGCAAAACCACCTCAAAAGACACACAAAAGTGATGACAGGGGAAGAAAATGGGTTTTGAATTGGATGCTAAAGAGGACAACCCAAATTTTACCTTTTTCAAGCCCCTTTTTTACAATGCAGCTTATGGAAAAACCCTTCACCCAGAAAGGGGGTTTTTTGACAAAAAGAATACTTCCCCAAACAAAAAAAAAAATCTTTTTGGGTCCACTGAGTTGTATATACTTCCAGTGAGTTATATGATTTACATAACCCCGGGAAAAACCTTAGGGGGGTCGGGGGGCACCACATACATTTAACTGTGGGGGAAAACATTAACGGGAAAATACAATTAAAGCAACACACCCGACTACAAAAGAAGGGTTTATGCCCAAACCCAAAATTAAAAAAAACACTATGGGAAACCAACAACCAGTGGGAAGCTAACTCAGTATAGTTTTAAAAACCCATGGGAAGTACCAAAGGGATGAAAAAAAAAGACTGCTGCAATATAGCTGCACAGTGTCAAAACCAGGGGGACAAGGGCCCTTTTTTTATACCTGTGGAGTTGGATCGGGTTAAAGGGATACTGACTGTGACACAACTCAGGGAAACACCTGCTTAAAAAGGGAGACAACAATGTGACTACAAAGAAAAAGCTTCCCTGTTGAACCTTTTAAAAAAAAACGTTTGTTTAAAAAAGCAATCAAAAAAAGCACCCTCTAGTCCACCAAAGAAAAACCATACAATGTTCAGAGGGGTAAAAAATACTTAACATGTAAAAAGTTTAAAAACTACATTTTCAAACCCACACAGGAGCAAAAACCTTTCATGTGTTCATTCTGTGACAGTACTTTTATTGGGCAAATGCCCTTTGATTGCCCTTCGACCCACCCCACAGGAGGAGACCAAAAAAAAATTTTCACAGTGTGGGAAGACTTAAAAGTATTATACACATTTAAAAAAAAAACACATGCGAACCCATAAAAGGAGAAAGACCATAAAAACTCACTTATTGTCAAAAAAGGTTCCCCAAATAAAAGGGGTTTGAACCTTTCCACTTTGGGAATTCACACGGGGAAAAAAAGCCACACAATTTGCACACTTTGTGATAAAACGTTTGCCAGGAAAATTTTTTAACTGACCACAAAGACCCCACACAGGTGAAAAGCCCACAATGCACTCGTTGTATAAAACGTTTCCCCCAGAAGAAGGGTTTTTAAACTGACCACTTTTAAAAACCCCACCAGGAGAAAACCTTTAAAAGTGCACATTGTGATAAGACTTTTTCCGGGTAAACGAAATTTGAGCTGCCACATTAAAACCCCACACAAGAGAAATCCCAATACAAGTGCACACATTGTGTTTTAAAACATTTTCCAGTAAAGTAATTTGGCTGCCACTTTAATTAATAATAATAATAAAAATTTAAAAATTTTTGGGAAAATTTAATGGGGTTTTGAATCTTTAAAGAAACAAATCAAAGCCCCTAAAATTTTTACCACTTTAAGTAAGGGAGATTTCTCTCCGAAAAAATTCGGGCTCCCTCTCCCCGGGGAGGGGGGGAAACGCTCCCACTTAGTGCTGCGCCCCCCTTTTAAAACCTTTTTTTTTTTAAAAACCCAAACCCCATTAAAACCCCACACAGGGGGGAAAACCCCATAAAAGTCACACATTTTTGTATGACTTTTTCCAGAAAACGTAATTTGAGCGCCACAAAAAACCCCACACGGGGAGAAAACCCATACAAGTGCCCCCATTGTGATAAACTTTTTTCCAAATAAAACGTAATTATTTACACTTTATAGCCCACACAGGAAAAAAAAACCACACAAGTGCAAAAGTTTTGTAATAAAAATTTTGCAACAAAAATGTTTTTAAAACCCAAAATTAGAACCCACACGGGTGAAAACCCATACCATGTATATTTTGTAGAAAAAATTTCCCTTTAGAAAAGAGAATTAAAGAAAAAAACGCGGGTTTCCCAAAAAAAAAACCCGACCCCCAGAAAGGGCCCAAAACTGTGGATGAGGGCCTTCAATAGCCCAAAATAAAGGGCTGACACAAGCTGGGCAAAGGGGAAAAAGGGGCCCACTAAATATATTTTATATTAAATGACAAAAAACATCACAAAGTGGAACATTAAAGCTCAGTTAGACACATACTAAAACTACATGGACACAAGGAAGGCACGGTAAATGCACAAAAACTGTGCACTCATTTTTTTTTTTTGGACACTACAACAGATGAAAACCCTTTTACACATCACATGTCACTTTCTATTTTAAAACAAATTCTACCTAAAAAAGAACCATTTTTTCATATGTAGATTTTCTTTTATTTTCTGGTCTTTTCCACATATAAAATTTCCCTGGGGGTAAAAAGTGAAACCAGCTGAGAAAAAAACATTTTTTTGTACTGAACCTTTGTAAAATGTTTTATTTTTTCAGTGTACTTTTTTTTTGTGCTTTTTTTTAAAAAAATAATTTTTTCTTTTTTTTTTAACTAAAGCTGAAAACTATTGGTTTTTCAAATAAGGTAAATTTCAGGATTAAAGGCACATGCCCATAGTTCTTTTCCTTGACGTGATGTGTTGTTTGTTTTTTTTAAAAATCTTCTTTTTAACGAAAGGGTTTTAAACCTTGATTTACTGTAGAAACTATTTTAATACATTTGAAAAAAAAAACTATTTCAAATTCATTGTTTTTTCAAAACCCCATAATAATTTTTTTTATTAAAAAAAAAAAATCGGCGCTTTTAAATTTGGGGTAAAATTGTAAGTCATTTTCTTTTTAAACTTTGTTTCAAAAATTTTCAAAAAGTGTTTTGGAAAATTAAAAGGGATGTTTTTGGGTTTTTTTAAATATTTATTGGTTTGCCTATGCCAAAGGGGGAATATCAGCACTCCTTTTTTTTAAAAACTTTTAAATATAGTTTTTTCAGGTTTTAAAAAAATTGTAAAGGTTAAAAGTTTTTTTTTGGGTAAAAAGGGTTTATTTTTTAAAAAGATTATTTTAACATTTTCAAAATTGCTTATTTTTTCATTGTTTAAAAATTTTACTTTTTATTTTTAAAAAAAAAGTTTTTTTAAAATTTAAAAACATAGTTAGGTGATGTGACTGTAAAAAGGGGTTTGCGTTGTAATGACTTTTTTTATCTGTTTGACCTATGTGTGTGATTGCAGCCTTACTTGATAAAACCCCCTTCCCCCAATTGGGGCTCATTTAAAAACCTTTTTTTTTTTCCGGATTATTTGAAAAAGGAAAAAAAATAAGTTGGGGGGGCCTTGTAAAAACCCCCGGGTTTTTAACCAGGTTTTTTTTAAAATTTTTTTTAAAAAATTTTTGAAAATGCCTTTTCGGGGGGGAAAAAAGGGAATTTGGTCTTTTTTGGTCTTCCCCTTTTCCCACAATTACCCCAATTTTTTTTCAGGTTTTCAAAATAAAAAAGTTTTTTTTTTATTTAAATTTTTTTAAAATCAAAAGAAACAAAAAAAGAAAGGAGGGAAGGGTTTTTTTTAAGGGGGAAAAAGCCCCAAAAAAGCTTAAACAAAATGACCCAAAAACCAAAATTGGGGTAAAAAACTTTTCCCCAACCCTTTTGGGAAGTTATATTTTTTAAAATTTTTTTTTTCCCGGGGTTTAATTTGGGGTTTTGGGTTTTTTTTAATTGGTTTGGAAAACTAAAAAAACCCCCATATTTTTTTCTTTTTGGGCCCTTTCCAAAAAAATTTAAAAACTTTCATTTCAAAAGAAAAAAATTAAGATAAAAAAAATCTTCCCTTTTTGGGAAATCCCCCGGGGGGCCCTCCTGTCCAAAGAAAAACAACCTGCTTTTTCCTTTTTTCCCTTTTTTGGAAAAAAATCTGGGGCAAAAAAATTTGCCCAAAAAATTTTTTAAATCTTCTGTTTTCCCCCCAAATTTTTAAAAAAAATTTCCTTTTGTTTTTTTCCCTAGGGGTGAAAAAAATAAAAAAAAAAATTGTCCCAGAAAATCCCCCCCCCCCCCCCCCTTTTTCTTTTGCTTCTTGGGTTTTTTCCCGGGGGGGCCCCATTTCTATAATTAAAAAAAGCCTTGGAAATTGGGGGGGGGGGAAAAAAGGGGGGGGGGGGGGGGGGGGGGGGGCCCCAACCCGGGGGGGGGGGGTTTTTTGGGGGGGGGGTTTTTTTTTTGGGGGGGGGGGGGGGGGGGGGGGGGGGGGAAAAGGGGGGGGGGGGGGGGGGGGGGGGGGGGGGGGTTGGGGGGGTTTTGGGGTGGGGGGGGGGGGGGGGGGGGGGGGGGGGGGGGGGGGGGGGGGGGGGGGGGGGGGGGGGGGGGGGGGGGGGGGGGGGGGGGGGGGGGGGGGGGGGGGGGGGGGGGGGGGGGGGGGGGGGGGGGGGGGGGTTTGGGGGGGGGGGGGGGGAAAAAAAAAAAAAAAAAAAAAAAGGGGGGGGGAGGGGGGGGGGGGGGGGGGGGGAAAGGGGGTGGGGGGGGGGGGGAAGTGCATACATCTTGCCAAAACTTTAAAATCCTGTTCCGTTTTCGTAAGAGTAGGTCCTTTTGGGGTGTCCCGGGGGGAACAGATGCCAATTTTCCCAAAACAATATAACCCCGGGGGGCGGAAGTAAAAAGCCCCCAAAAATTGCCAAAAAATTTAACCCAAAAACCCCTAAAAGTTTTTTAAAATAAATAAAAAAAAATAAAAAAACACCAACACCACACCCCCCACCCCCCACCCACCCCCCAAACAAAACCACACCCACACACACACACACACACACCCAAACATTAAAACCCACACACACCACACTACTAAATGGGGGACGGGGTTTACCCTTTTGGGGTTTGGGAGTAATGCAGATTGCGCGGGTGTTCTGCAGCCCGGGGTTTTAAAATTCTTTAAGGTAGTTTTTTTCTCTGTATTTAAACCCATTGGGCGCTGACCAAAATTTCCCCAAAGATGAACTGTAAACCAGGTTCGTGTCGACATATGCAAAACATTTTGCACACATTCAAACCCCAATTTCTTTTTGGAAGATTTGGCGATTTTGGGGCAAGTGGGAACGGTTAAACAAAATGGACAAAATTACATGGGCACGGAGACGGGGGGGGAAAAAAAGGAAAAAATTGTTTTTTCCCAAAAAATTTTCGTAATAGAATGAAATTTAAAAAAAAAAACATTTTAAACACACCCCACACACCACACACACAAACACAAACAGGGGGCCACAAAAAAGGCAAAAAAGAAATTTAACCCAGTAAGAAAGCCGGCTAGACAAGGGAGAGACTTAATACAACAGAGTCTTTTTTTTCCCCTAAAAACAGCTACCCACGAAAAAAAAACCCCGGAAATCTACAAATAATTACTAAAAGGGTTTACTTTTTTCTTCAAGCCCCTTCCCCCAAAAAACTTGCCCCAAAGTTGGAGCAGTGCAGCACGAGAAAATTGTTCATTTGACATAGAAAACTAAACCACACTGTTTTTTGAAAATATATGAGCACATTTTAAGATATTTTAAAGACCCTGGGTGGGGGTAGTCTACTGCGGGCTTGGGGAAGGGGATGTAAATTGTGAAAAGGGGAGGGAAAAAGGTAACAGGTTTGTTTTTTTATGTTTTTTTTTTTCTGTTTTTGAGCTTTGAAAAAAGTCTCCCTGTTTTTGTTTTAAACCCCCTTTCTTTAAACAGTGCCTCACACCATACTATAAAATTTGTGGCGTGGTGGTGTGTGTTTTTGTGTGTGTGTGTTGTGTGTGTGTTGGGGTTGTTGTGTGTGTGTGTGGGGTGTGTGTGTGTGTGTGTTTGTTGTGTTGTGTGTGTTTGAAAAATTTAGACAAAAAAAAATTTGAAAAGGGGGGAAATTTAAACCCTTTTATAAATGTTTCCCCTATATTAAAAAACCAACATTTGCAACCCCATACTTGAAAAAAAGCAATATTTTAAAATTTAATGTATATAAAAAAAGGCAATGCTGTTTCACACAAAAATTTAGTGTGGTGATTGTTTGTTGTGGTGTGTGTGTGTGTGTGTGTGTTGTGTGGTTGGTGTGTGTGTGTATGTGTGGTGTGTGTGTGTGCGTGCGGGGGTTTGGGGGTGTTTTAAAATTTTTTAAAAAAAAATTGCTTTAAATTTTTAAAACCCCGCCAATGTTTTTACCCATAAATTTTTTCCCAAATTCATTTCCTTAGACTTTTCCCAAAGTCAGTAAAAGCCCTTTTACTTAAAGGGTTTTTGTTACTGAAATGTTGTTTCAGAGATTGGGGTGGGGGGGTTGAGCTTTAAACCATTTTACTTTGTTTTGTCACGTTGAGCGGGTTTCCCTTCCCAAACCACAGTGGTGGGGGCAGTAAGTGTACCACTTTTGTGCATGTTTCCAACTAAGATGTGCAGTAAAAGTTTAAAGGGTTTTGCTTTTAAGACATGCTATTTTTCTTTGTTTTTTTTTTCATTTTTCCTCAGTCGTTGATATAACATAGAAATTATACAAGGAGAGACCCCAAAACAAAAGCAAAAAGAAGTAAATTTTCAGTATTTGCATAAGGGATTTAATCTATTTTTTTTTTCCCTTTTTTTTTTTAGAATATACAAAAGGTTGGGGGAACCGAAGCTGATTTTGTGTTGTTTTTTTTTTATTTTATTGACTTTTTTTCTAGTGAGTATTGCTGGGTTTTATTGTTGTCCCATGTTTTTCGGGTTGAGGATTTAAACATTTGGGTTTAAAACAAAAGGGCATCCCAGACATAATTTTAGAAATAGAGCCAAAACATACTTAGCATAGAAGAGACCCCAACACAATGGGCCCCGAGGGCTAATTTTTATTTTTTAAATTTCATTTTATTATATCTTTTTATTTTTTAAATTTTCAGGTTTTTGGGAAAAAAAGCGGGCCCATTGGGTTTTTTAATAGTACCTCCTATGATGTGGTTTTTTAAAATTGTTGTCACTCATTTCCAATGGCACAAAAGGAACTTCCCTTAAAAAAAGAAACATTTTTTTAACTTTTGTGAACAAGAAGTTGTGTGTGTGTGTGTGGTGTTTTGTGTGTGTGTGTGTGTGTGTGTGGTGTGTGTGGGGTGTGGGTGCGTGTCGTGTGTGTTTGCCCCTTAGGGCCCTTTTTTTTAAAGTCTCATTTTAAGGGGTTCCAACATTTAATTTTAAAAACCCGGGGGAAAAATCATTTAAAATTGAGTTTAAAAACCCAAAGGGGTTGCAACAGTAAAACGAAATTTCGAAAAGGGGCCCTTTTTTAACCAGGCTTTTCCAACCCAAAATTTGTTTTTAAAGGTTTTAACATCATCGGAAAAAAACACAAAAAGGAAAAAAGAAAAAAAATTACCCGGGCTTTTGAATTCTTTAAATCAAAAAAACAAACGAGGCCAAAAACCCAAAAACTCGAAAAAGCTAAAACCCAAACCAGAACCATATCCCCTTTCATCCTTGAATTTGATCATGCCCTTTTTAAACTGATGAGTGACTTCAGGTCGGGAAGATAAACCGGGGAAACTTACAGATATGAAATAAAGAAGAAAGCCACTTGGGGCACAGCCCAAAACAGCTGACAACAGGATGGTGTGACTAAAACTTTTGGCCCTGCCAAAGGACCTGCCTGAGCCCAAGTGGTTCCAAAAGCCAATTTTCTGGACACTATAAGAACATGCTTTTGGTAAGCAGGAACCATGTGAACGGGGACACTGCAGAAAAAAAATAGCGGAATTTTTGACCCCCCCCCCTGTTACGTGTAACTGTAAGGGGCCCTTTCCCAATATGTTCAGGGTTACAAAAGAAAAAGGGTCCTGCTCCTAAGAAATGGGTTTCCATCAGGCAGGTTTTCCTCCCAGGTAAAAGTAGCCTATTAAAGGATGCAGTGAATTCACTATATGTTTTCCCCAAATCCTCTTTTCAAAGGGTGTTATAGACGGCTTAGGGGTTTGAAAGATACAGAATAAAAAAACCAGATTTTTACACAGCACAAAAAAAAAATCAAGGAAGGACATTCTGGGCACAACAAGCTGATTTTATTCACAGCTTAAAAGGCGACTGTGGGCAAAAGCCGAAACAAAGCCCCCAAGGGGCTGTTCACTTACAACACAAACAATATGTATGCTTTTAAAAATTTGGGGAAAATTTAAACCCGGGGAATGTTCTAAAAAACAGCACCGTATATCCACTCCGGCTTAGAAAACATACCTCTGTGAAATGTGTAACATCCCTCCAGTCAAAATCAGAAGGGGAGAAGGCAGGTCAACCTGGGAAAAGGGTTCCCGACAGTGGAAAAAGGGGCACTGAAAAAGGGCAAATGCCCGGGAAAAAAGTCCACTGGTAAAGCCCCACAGCCAAAGGACACTTAAGTGATAACATGAGGGAAAAATTCAGTAAAAAATTTCATGTTTAAGGCCCTATGTCAATAAAACACAGGAGAAAAAACCCTCACAAGGGACAAACTGTGGAAGAAGCTTTTAAAAGGAAATTGATTTGGCCCGACACAAAAAACTCATAAAAGCAAAAAAACCCCTTTTTAATGCTCTGACCTCAAAAAAAAATATCCAAAGTTTAAAAAATGATATCATAACCACATAAAAAGTCCAACAGGGGACAAGCACAGCCCGCCTGACGGTGAACAAAAAAGGGACCAAAAAAGGGGGGTTTTCCCACAGGAAACCCAAAAACCCCCACACAAAAAGGAATGTACCAAAGTGTCCAAACCACAGTTTTTGAAACAACTACCAATAGAAAGCCAACTGGTGCAAACTTTGAAAAAATAGAAACATTGACAGCTAAAATAAAAAAAAAAGGGGCAAAAATAACTGCCCCAGCACCCCTAATGGGGAGGGCAGTGCAAACCCTTTTTAACCCGATGATTTGGGTGAGGTTTAAATTGCCCGGTGTGGCAAAACCGGCAAAACAGACTTCTTCAAAAGGAGAATGACTGATTAAACAAGGGTAAATTTTTACCTGTGTTTAACACTGTGAAAAACTTTTTGGTTTTAAAAAAAAAATCTAAAAGAAACCCCCTTCAAGTCCCCGTGGAAAAAAAAGGGCCGTTTTAAATGTTTAAAAAGTGACAAGGATACAAGTATAAGAGCCATTTAAACAACATATGCAAATCCACACGGAGAAAAACCCCTACAAATGTACGTTTTGTGATTGTGCAAATTTTAAAAAAAAAAGTAAAATTTAAATTGCCACCTTTGATCACAAAAAACTGGGGATAGCCAACAGGGTGTTTACAGTGTTTGGGGAAAACATCAGGTTTTAAAGGCATTTAAAAATACCCGGGGGACCCCTACAGCCCGAAAGACCATTTCAAAATACACATTTTTGATAAGAAAGTTTTCCAAAAAGGGATTTTTAAACTAAACAATTAGAACCCCCCCAAACAGAAAAAAAGCCATACAAATGCACGCAAATTTTGATATGACATTTAGCACAAAAATTTTTAGTTTTTAAATTCACTTAAAACCCACACAGGGGAAAAAACCCCACAAGTGCACACATTGTGATAAGGGTTTTGCTGTTAAATGTTATTTAACTCGCCACATTTGAAGCAACAGGAAAAAGCCATACACAAAAGTAGTATTTTGGAAAAAAAATTAACCTCAAAGGAAAATTTTTTTAAAACAAACCGGTTCCCACAAAACAAAAGGGCCACCCTAAAAGCCAAACTATGGATTTAAGTCTTCCCCAAGTCCAAAAAAACTGATTTAAAGGGTTTTTTCCCAAAAACAAAGTGGTCACTATGGGGAAAAGTCCCCGAACATCACACAGTGGAAAATTCAGTTCATTTAGACACAGACAGGGAAAATACAAATGGGGGAAAAAAGGGAAAGGGAGATAGTTGGGAAATTTTAAATGTGCCCCTCTTTTTTTAAAATAACAGATAAACCTACAACCCCAAACACATGACACACATTTATCTTAAAACAATATTACAACATAAAGTAAAAGACCAGTTTTCCATATGTACGACTTTTTTGTGATCCCTGGTCATGTCTGCTTATGAAATTTTTTTGGGTTTTAAGTAAAAAAAAATGAGCAAAACACATTGTCTACTGAAACCCTTTTTATGGTGCCATCCTCTTTAGTGTACAAATTTTAAGTGCTTTTTTTTAATTTCCCTCACAATTTTTGTAATAAACTGAAAAAATACCCGGTTATAAAATCAAAATTTCATTCCAAGGGTAAAAAAGGGACAGCCCATGGGTTTATTACCTTGAAGGGATGTGTTGCTTTGTTTCTTTTTTAATCATCATTTTAAAGTGAGTTTTTAACGTTAGTTTTCTGTTTAAGGGGTACTTAACTAATACAAAATTTGGGAAAAAAACCCCTATTTTAAAATTCCAGTTTTTTTTTTTTTAATGGCCCAAAAATAACTTTTTTTGATTTTTTTTTTTAAAATAAACATTTTTCATTATCGAAGCCCAAAAAAGTCATTTTTGCCAAGATTGTTTCAAGCTTTCAAAAAAGGTTTTTTAAATTGGATGGATGTTGTTGGGTTGTATATGGTTTTTTGATGATGCCGGGGACCCTTTTGTTGAAAGCCGTACTCTTTTATTATTCAAAAATTTTAAAAAAAGCTTGTCGGGTTTTTTAAAAAAAATGTAAAAAGGTTTTAAAAATTTTGCTTGTTTTTAAAAAACCCCAAAGTATTCAGGCTTCTTTTTTAACATTTTTTTTTTTTGTCAAAGTTTTTTTATATTTTTCTTTTTGTTTTTAAAAAGAATTACTCTAAAAAAAATAATAATAATAATAATAATAATAATAAAATAATAATAAAAACATCTTGCTGTGATGTGTCCCGTACAAAAGGGGTGATTGGGAGGGAGCAAAAAAACATCTGCTTTACATATGTGGGTGTGTGTGTGTTTGAGCCTTACTTGATAATCTCATTTACAGTTGACCTTTTGTGGATACTGTTGAATTTAAAATTGTTTTAGTCATTAAACCGTGTGGTGTATTTCAAAGCCTTTCCCGAGGGAAAAAATGTTTTTAAATTTTTTTTCTCCATCACATAACCCTTCGTCAAAATAAAGTTCATAAAAAAAAAACCCCAAATTCTAGAAAGGATAGGGGGGCGCCCAAAAAAAATGAACACCCAAAAAATGGGGACCTCCCCACCCGGGTTTTAAAACTAAGTTTTAGTCCCCTCTCTGGCATCCCCTCTATGTTGCACTCACACATGATCCCCTTTTTCCCAAGAAAACTTTTTTTTAAGGGCAATAAGAAATTCACTTTTCCCCGTGGGGATTTCGGGGGTTGTCGTATAAAAAGCCCTCCCCCTTCTCGAAAATTTTTTTAAATACATTTTTCCCCGTTTTTATTTTCCTCTTTATTTTGTCGTTCTCCTTACCTTTCTTTCACCCCTTTTTTCTTAGTTTTTTGCCCTTTAATGTCCCTTTTACTGCCCTTTTTTCAAACAAACCTTTAAAAAAAATTCCCTTTTTTTTTTACAAAATTGTTTTTTGGGGTTTTTTTTTGGGTTCCCAGCAGGCAGGTATGATATTTTAAAAACTGGGGGGGCACATGATGAAAATTCTGCCCGTTTTTTTTTTCTCACGTGGGGATTGACAATTTTAGATTTTTTTACTTTAAAATATTATATGTTGTACGCTTTTTTTTGTCACCGGGTATATTCAAATTAAAAATGAGTGGCTTAAACCCCCTTTAGCATTGCTTGGTTTTATCAGCCTTTAAAAAATGAAAAAGTTTTTGGGGATTTTTGTTAGTTTTAAAGTTGAGTTTTTTTCCCCAAAAATTTCAGTGTTAGATTGTTGGAAAGGTTTAGGAAGTGCGATTTTGAAGTTGAAGTGAAAGTTACCCTTTAGGGCCAAATGAACCGAATTTAGGGGACAGCCCCGATATGACTTTTGTAGTCAAAGGGCTAAAACAAAGTGGGAAAAGGGAAAAAAAATCCCCGCAAAAGTTGAAAAATAATTTTAGTATGTTTAATATACGTTTATTAGTTTTTCAAATTAGCATTTTGGGAACAGTAACTTTTTTTATAATTTCACAATACCCGTTTATGTCACATTGTTTTTGTGGGCATCCAAAATTTATTCTTTTCCATGTGCAGCACATAGCCACTGGAGCAAGGCCAAACAACGTCAATCAAGTCCCAAAATCCCCAAAAAAACCCTTTTAATTTATTTCTTTTAAAGGGGAATTTTAATATTGAACAGATTGATTTCACATCAAATATAAAAAAAGGGCACAAAAAACATATTTTATATTGGTTTTCCCAAAAAAAAATGCACGAACACAAACACACACCAAACCCCCCCCGCGCGCAAGCGCACACACCCCGCAAACACCCGCCCCGGGACGCACCCCAAAATCAATTGGAACACAATTTTAAACCCCTTGGGCTAGAAGACATTAAAAAAATTATTTTTTTCCAAAGGGTAAAACGCGGGACGTACACACGCACCCTACGTGTGTGTGCGAAACACGGGCCCCGCACACCCCCACCATGCACCAAAAAAATGAATTCAATGTTTTAAGGGCAGTTGACTAGAAGGGCAGCTTTTTCACACACCCACCACCCACCCACACAACCAACAAATTTTGTATTTACAAAACTCGAAAAAATGCAATCAGGCAAAATAATTTAGAAGGGAAAGGAAAAACAGGGATCAACACATTGTGAATTCAGAATTTTAAATGCCTTTACTGGGACAAAAAAATTTTTTTTTTTGGGTTTGTTTTGCTGTTTGGGGGCACTGAAAAAAAGGCCGGTTTTCCCAATGCAACATTTGAAATTCTGGAAAAAAAAGCATGGGGAAGGGTCAGCCAAAATGGCTGTTGGGTTTGCTACAAGCTGCTGATTGCGAACGGACCTGAGATCTCTTTGTTCTTTTCCCAAAATTTTTTTTGCAATTCTTTCAATTCCCCTGCAGGGGGGTTCTTGTTTTTTTCACTAAGGTTTTTTGTTTCCAACCAAAAGAAACAAAACTTTGAACACTCCTCTATGTAAGACTTGTAAAACAAGGAAAGGATCTTTTTGCTACAAAAAATGAGTTCAGTTTTTCCCCAGAAAATTTCAGAATCCCTTTTTTACAATTTTCGTCAGTGTTAACATCCCATTTTTAAATTGTGGGCAAAAAAAAAGGGTTTCCCCAAAACTTATAGTTCAAAAAAATTTTTTAACTTTTTTGATTTTGGATAATATTCTTAGGGATCCATGTTCTAAATTCCCATAGGGAGGGCTTTAGTTTTAAAAAACATTTAGCTCCAATAGGCCCCGTCACACCAAAGGGGTTTTTTCATCCACCGTGCATTTTTTTTTTGTTTTCCCTTTAAACTGATTTATTTACATGATTCTGACAGAAATTTATTTTTTTTTTTGCTCAGAAATACTTTAAAAGTGCTTTAAAGAATGTAGGGGAAAAGCAGGGGTGGCTGGTTTTTTCTCCTCTGAAAGGGCTAGCTCCCAGACCAACCCCTCTTTGGTTTTAGAAGATGGGGAAATTTTTTAACTTTTTCCGGATTCCATTTCTAGACAAGCAAAAGCACCCACTCCGTTTAAAATTTCATGTATCCCTTTTTTTTCCTTGGGAGTGGTTTTTCAGAAAAACCCCACACACACACAAAACACAAAACACACACCCACACACACACACACCCCACAAAGCGCCGCGGCGGCGCGCGCGCCGCGCGCGCATTTACACAACACATTCTCTCTCCGCAACACACACCGCCACACACACCACACCAAAACACAACACACAGGGCCCGACATCCCGGGGTTCCCAAACTCGTTTAAGGGAAAATTTTTTTCCCCGGAGTAAAAATCAGTGCACACTCCACTGTCCCAAAAAATTTCAGATGGGGAAAAAAAGTTAGGTCCCGTTTGGGGAACGCATGCAGAAAAATTTTGCGAACACGTTCAATCCGTTCCGCTTTTCCAAAAAAACTATGCCCTTGTGTACCCGTGGGAAAAAATGCTAAAATGTAAAAAAAACTTTTTACCAAAAAGAGGGGCTTTGGGTAAAAAAGGGGACATGGCACATTTGCTTTGAATTTCTCTGCAGGGTTTTAAACTCTGCCCTTTTCTATTTTAGTAATTTTTGGTTTTCCGCCCTGAAGGAAAACAGACACACGGGGGCATTTGGGCAGTAATTGAGCAAATCTCTCAAAAACCCCCCATAAAAAAAAGGATGGGTCAACTGTGTGGTCCCCTCTTCCCCTGAGACCCCCCGTAAAAAACCCACTCTGAAAAAGTGGGGCCCCCCTGGAGTCTGGAAAATCGTTATGGCTTTATGAAATTAAACCTCAAAAATTTCCCGTCCATAACCCCAAAGGGGTTAACCCAAAATGCCCCCAAATTTTGGGTTGGGTTTCATGCTAATTTGTTTTTGTTGAATTTTTTCTGTGTGGTTTCCCAGGAAAAAACACCACAATAACACACGGCATTCAAAAACCCACCCACACAAAACAACACACACACCACAAACACCACACCCCACCACACACACCACACACACACATAACCAAAAAAACACAGATTTCCACACAACACAAAAAACAAAGACCCATGTGCCAAAAAACAACAACACACACAACCACAAAGGGGAAAGAGAAAAAAAGAAATTTTGCCAGTCATCAAACGTGGCAGACCAAAGGGGAGAAGAAAATACCCCTAGCTAAAAAATATTAACAAAACAGTTTAAAATAAAAAAGGAACTGGTTTAGCTATCAAAAAAAAAAAAAATTTTTGTTTACTTTTTCAAGCTCCTTCACTCCCACCTTGACCAAAGTTTGGGGCACCCGGGAGCAGAGAAGAGTGGGGGTTTCCCCCTAGAAAAACTGACACACTGTTTCCCCTGCAGATTTATGAGCAAAGTTTTAAACTATCTTAAAAAGCTGGGTGGTTCTACTGTCATTTTGGTTTTATGCCATTGGGAAAGATGGAAAAAGTAAGTATGTCCCTTTTTTTATCTGGCTGTTTTTTATGTCCTTGTATTTTGTTAAAACCCGCATGGCATGTTTTGCGTGTGCATGTGCGTGTGTATGTTTTGTTTTAGTTATTTATTTATTTTCTATTATTTTATTTTTGAGGGTGATAAATAAGAAAATTTTTTTTGTTTTTTTTTACCCCTCCCACTCCCCCTGTGTAGGGATTGTAAATTTTGTCATCCGTTTTTACCGGCACACAATAGCCTACACTTTCCAAAAAAAGGGGGAAATTAAATTTTAAAGGGATATATAGTAAGATGTTCTTTTTTGGGTTTACACCCAAAAGGGCTTTGAAATGTGTGTGTGTTTTTTGTGTGAGCGTGTGTAAATTTCCCCTCATTGCCTGCACACTTTAGTTTCTCGGATAAAAAAAAGCGTTTTAAAATTTTAAAAAAAAACCCCAAAAAAATCACCAAAAAAGAATAAAACCTTTAACCAACCCCAACAAAAAAAAACGGAAAAAAAACCCCCCCGAAAAACCCCAACAACCCTTCCTTTCCTTTTTTCCCCCGCCCCCGGGTTTCCTTTACAAAAAAAAAAACGTTCTTTTGCACAAGGGGGGGGCTTGATGTAAAAAAAATTTAAGGTTTTTATTTTGGGCCTTTTTTCAGGGGGGTTTTCGCCAACGGGGGAGGAACCGGGTCCATTCCGCCCTTTCCCCCTTTTTAAAACCCCCCTGGCTTTCCAGCCATTGGTTTGGTTGGGGTATTCCCTAGGGCTGGGGGTTTGGGGGGCATTCTAGTGAGGTGACCAAACCCCCTTGACTCTTTTTTGTTCGATAAAGGGGGAGAATTTGGTTTTTAACCGAAATAGTCTTGATCATCTCATTCTTTATCTTGTTTTGCGT
This sequence comes from Rapana venosa, assembly GCA_028751875.1. Taxonomy (NCBI): domain Eukaryota; kingdom Metazoa; phylum Mollusca; class Gastropoda; order Neogastropoda; family Muricidae; genus Rapana; species Rapana venosa. The sequence continues at coordinate 34,237,956 of CM054168.1, forward strand.
CTGGGCTTGTTGAAAACTTTTCTCAGGCAGCGCATTTCACATTTTGGGCCAATTTTCCTCAAGGCTTTTTTTAGGGCCCAAGTCTGACACTGGTTTTTTTGAGTGTTGGGAAAGAAAAATGGCATTTATTTAGTTTTGCCTTGGTTTCTCATTGGGATGCTGGAATGTTTTTGAAAGGGGGGGGGAGTTGGTAACTGACTGCGTTGGCTTTTGGCATCTTGTTTTTTATCTCTCTGTCAAATTTTCCCTCTAAACAATCTTATTTAAATAAGTGTTTCCCAAAAAAATTTCCCCTTTTTATAACATATTAAAACACTGCCAGGGAATTTTGCCCTCAATTTTTTTAAACATCAAAGTTTTTTGGGTAGGGCTGTTTTGGTTCAATCAACTCATGTCCCTTTATGAAAAAAGGGTTTCTGATAAGGTCTTTCAGGATGCAAAAGATTGGGGTGGGGGGAAATTTAGTTAAAAGGGCATTTTTATGTGTTTTCAAATATTGATACCATTTCAAAACTCACAATGGTTGGGGCAGAACGGCACCCCAATTTATTTTGCATTTTTTCTTGATGAAGATGTGCGTAAATGTTAAATGTTTTGGCTAGTAAGGATGCGAGTTTTTTTGTTTTTTTTTTCCATTTCTCTTCAGTGGGTGCTTAACCTATTTATATTTCAGAGAGAGACAGAATCATTTGCAAAAAATAGAAAATAAAGGAAAGGGCAAAAGTTCAGTGTTTGTTTTCAATCTGTTTTATTTGAATGGTTTTCTCTTTCATCTTTAGGACACCTTTTTTAAAAACTTTTTTTTATGTTATTTTATTTTTTTTTTTTTGAGGATAATGGGTAAGCACTCATGTGCCTTTTTACCGTTCCCGTGTTTTTTTGAGTTTTTTATATTTTGGGCATTTGTTCCACTGGCAAATAATAAACCTACCTTCCCAAAAGTTTTAACGGGTTTTTTTTAAAGTGTTTCGGGAAAATGTTTTGCGGCGTTGCACTTGGGGCCTCCCTTTTTTGTTTCCCGAAGACTGTTGCTTTGGGGTGTGTCTACTGGGTTTTTCCCAAGGAAAAAAAACCTCTCCAACGAGAATCGAACCCTGATCAGGGAGATTTCGAATACGTTCACTGAAACCCCCCAGGCATAATGGAATAGGCACCATGTGTTTTTTTCCCCCCCTCCTTTTTTTATGCAAATCCCTAAATGATGTCACCCATTTTCCCAAAGCACTTTTTGCCTACTAAATATTTAAAAAACGGGACAGCTCCTAGGGTGTCCCCTTTTTTGCCCGAAATTTACACTGGGCCTTGGTTTATAGTTTTGTGCAAAAGACTTTATTTGGCGTATGTGTGTGAGTGTGGGGGGGGGGGGGGGGTCAGGGGGAGTCAGCAATCCCCGGAGTAAAAGTACTTCCCAAAAAAAAGGCTTGAACCCTTTGGGCAAGGGAGTCTCCAGACATGCACACCCCTGTCCCCAATCACTAGGGGTAACTTGCCCCCCTATGCTATTAATGGTTTTTTGTATCCCGCATTGAATGTATGAAAAAGGTAAAACACAAAAAAATTAAATATATACATATTACTTACTTTGGGAAAAAAACCCAAGACACTTTTGAATTTTCCAACAAATATAAAACAAAAACCCAAACCGTTCCCCCAAACCTAGCAAACATTATTGCTTTTTGCTTTGGGAGGTTTCCTTTGTTTTAAAAAAGATGTACCAGGGCAACGCAGCAGTGCAGAAAAAGAAGACAGGGACTTTTTCAGCACAGATCAACAAGCTTTCCCAAAAGAGATCTGTGACTTTAACATGGACATTTTCCCAAAAGTGCTTTAGACAAGTGGGGGTTTCCAAAAAACAGACAGCTGGACACAGAGAGAACAGTCAGTGCATGCTAGAAACCCCCTGGGGACTGCCAGTGTTTTAAGAGAAAAAAAGCTGACGTGGACTCAGCGAAAAAATTTAAAGTGACACAGACAGTGCCAGATCAAAAACCCTTCAAAAATTGGGGCACACAGTGTGGGGGATTTTTTTTATTTCGAAATTTTTTCCCATCACAGCATAAATTTTTGTTTTAATCAGGGTTTTAAAACCATACCTCGTTTAAAAAAGTGTTCAACAACCAAGAACATCAGGGGCAATACAAGGGGAGTAAACCTGGGAACAAATCGCGACGGGGAGAAAATATTAAAAACAAAGCCTGCTGTCCCCAGTCCAATTGTAATTAAGCAGCACAGAAAAAAACCCTCTGTATCTGAGAACAGGGGGCCCCCTCATAACACCCAATCCTACAAAACTGGTGTTACAAACACAACCCTGACTTCACTTGGGAAAAAGGGCCTATGGGTGGCCCAAAAAGGCAGTTTTACATACCAGCATTGACACACTTCAGAATAAGGGAACTGCTTTTAGGTGCAGGGGGGGAATCTTACCCGTGTTGCCCCATTAGAAAAATCTTTTAGTAGAAAAGGTAATTTTTTAAAAAAACATGGATTTCCCACAGAAGAAAAACAATAAAGTGTCCCCCAAAAGGGGAAAAAACGTATTTCAAGAAAAAAAAGGGGACCAAATCGCACACAAGACTGCACACTGAAGAAAAACTCTTAAATTTCCAGTACTGTTATAATCGTTTTTCACAAAACGCGATTTTAAAAGGGCCCCTTTAGAAACCCCCCAAGGGGGGAAAAACCATACACTTGTACATTTTTGTGGAAAAAAGTTTTTTTCCCGAAAGGTAAATTTTAAAAAACACAAAGTTCCCTTTACACAACCAGGGGGCCACACAAATCCCAAACATTTAAAATGGGAGGGCCAGCCAAAAATCGTTAAAAAAACACAGGTTTAACCCACGGGGGACATGGCCATAGTATACAGACGCCAGAAAAAACTTTTAGTGGAACACCAGTTCAGTTAGGGGCATAGGGAAAAACCCCCCGGGGCTGATAAAGTAAAAACATGTGAACAAACGGCTACCAAAAATGCCAAAATAACAAAAACGTAATAAAAAACAAAAACAGAAAAACCTTGTTTCAAAGCATGGCACTTCCCTTTTCTTGCAACACCAAAACACCCAAAAACCTGGCCCGTGTTGCCCATCCCTTTATTCCCTTTTAAAAACTTTTTTCATCACCAAGTAAAAATTTTTTTTGGTGTAGGTAAAAACCCGGTTCAATAAATTATTTTTAAATTTTTGGGCATGTATTTTGTGTGTGGATTTATTTTTAGTCGGGGGGGAAAAGTTGGTTTAATCTACCCTCAGGCTGTATGCCCGCTGAAAAAGACGGGTTAGGTGACTGCTAAACATGGGGGATTCATTTTGGGAAATTTTAGATGTTGAAGTTTGTAGGCTTTTTCTTCCCCAAAAACATTTTGGGTTTTTTACGGGGGGCTGGAAAATTTCCCGTGTTATTTTTTTTATTTTTAAAATTGAATATCTTTTCCAAAGTAAAAAAAATACATTTGACTTGTCAAAGCCCTTGTTTATTAACAAATCTATGCGTAAACTGAATCAAGTAACAGCAAATTTGTATTCATACCTATCAGTGAATTTAGATCTTGAAAATACAAATGGAGTCATGCACAAGAAATACACCGTTTTTAGTAGTTTTTTAATTCCCCCGCATATGTTTTGGTTTCAAAAGTTCCAAAGGGTTTTTTGAGTTAAATACTATTTACAGTGTGCCGTGCGGGGCGTGCGCGCGTGTGTGTATGATGTGTTGTGTGTTGTGGGTATGTGTGTGTATGTGAGTGTGATTGGGGAGTGCGTGTGTGCGTTCCCTGTGAATGGTCTGTGGGTTCGTTTTTTTGAAATGTAGTTTTTAAACCGGCACCATTAACATCGATTATTAAAGACAAAATACCTTTGGGCCGTCATAATGGGCCCTTTTTTAATCGAAATTTTTGGTGAACACAAAAATGATCTTTTTTTTTCTTTTTGAAATGTTTTACACGTGCTTACGGGTTTTTCATAAAGCTGTAAGGGTGCATTATTGATCATATTTTTTTTTGGGAAATTTTGACCCATAAAATTTTGTGGGTGCAAAAAAATATATTTAAGGGTTTTACCAAAACTGAAACCCGGGTTTTCATAAAAGTCATAAACGGGGTTTGAATGAGGGGGTCACTTTTTGAAAACTGTTGCCAAGGCGAGGACCGAATTTAAAATTTTTAGAAAAAATACTTTTTATTAAAAACATGTTTTTATTATTTTTTTGAATAAAGTTTTATTCTTGCTAAGCTTTTGGGTTTTTCATTAGTGATTAAATGGGGGTTTGTTTTTTTGTTTTTGTTTAAAAGCCCATATCTTTCTTTGGGCGATTTAGACACGCCCCGCAGCACACCACAACACCTATTTTCCCCCCCATCCCCCCCTGTGCCTCTATTTGTCTCTTTTTTCTGTCCCTAACGTCTCTATCTCTCCCTCTTTGAAAAAAAAAAATATACATGCACCCCACATACACATGCATGTAACCCTACAAAATTGGGATACTGCATATATCACCCAATGATATCACATAAATGTCCCTTTCAGGAGAAGAAAAATTTTTACTTCAGCAACTGATTTTAAAAGGGAATGCTGGGAGTAATGTTTTAAAATTCATGAGCAGTTGAATATTTTTTTAATGGGAAAGTCCAAAAAATCTCCCGAAACCTTGGGGGAAAAAAAAGATGGGAATTTAAAAAAATACTTGGGGGGGGGGAAAGGGGCTAGAAAAAAAAGCATGCCATATCATATAGTATTTAGTAATCCAAAAGGGAGTTAGTCTTTATGGTATGTAAATTTAAAATGTTATTTTTCATTGATGAGTGTATCTTTAGAAAAAAAATATATATTCTTCAACTTCACCCTACTTGAAGCCTTCCGGGGAAAAAAAAAAAACAAAAGGACAGAGAAAGAATTTTGAATGGAGAATTGGGTTTTTAGGAAAAAAAATTTCAAAAAAAACTTCTGTGGGCACCCAACAACACAAAACACACAAAACCACACAAACACACAAAATAAAAAACACACAAAAACAACACCCCCCACACACACACACACCTACACAGACACGCCACACAACGCACCCCCCCAAATCAACACACAGACACACACACACACACACAACCCCCAACACAAACAAACACTCTCCCATCGCACACATACACACACACACATACACACCCACAAAAACACTCTCCCCTCTCTCTCTCCTCTTTTCTCTCTCTCTCTTCTCTCCCCTCTCTCTCTTCCCTCTTTTCCCCCTTCCTCTCCTATCACGCACAAAAGCGCGCGGGCAAACATACACACACACGGGGGGAAAAGGAGAATGAAATAGGGGTAGTGGTTAGACATTGCGCCGCACCTAACACCAGGGTTCGAAATTTCCCCTTCAAGGGGAAAAATTTTCCCCTCGAGTTTAAAATCAGTGCAGACTCCCCCCCCCCAAAAGCGTTCAGAAAGAGGCTATTTAAACCCAGGCCCCCGTGTGCAAAAAGCACGCATAACTTCCCTTTCCCACACGTCAAATCCGTTTCCCCTTTTTGTAAAGTAGGGGGCCCTTGGGCCCCAAAGAAAACGGATGACAGAAGCTATAAAACCCCCTACACAAAGGGGGCTATATGTTAAAAAAAACACAAAAACTTTTTTCCCCTTTTTTTCCCATATAAATAAAAATGCAAAATAAAACATGCACACTCACACACACACACACACACCACACACACACACACACAAAACAACCCCCCCACAACACACACAACACACACACAAACACACCCACACCACCAAAACACAACCCCCACCCATACACACCACGCGGGGAACCCCCCCCCAACCCCCCCCCCCCCCAAAAAACCAAAATTACCCCCACATCATACCCCACACACTTTGGGGCGCGCGTGAAACACACAACACAACACACCACACACCACACCCACATATATATATTTATATATATATATATTAAAAAATTTTATATAAAATATATATAAAAATATATATATAATTTAAAAATATAAAAAATTTTAAAAATATATATTATTATATAATATAAATATATATATAAATATATATATATATTTAAATAAAAATTAAAATAAAAATAAAATATATATATATTTTTTTTATATAATATTCCCCCACAAAGTTTAAAGCATTTAAAAACCCGCATAATAAAAGTTTCCCCCAAAATTTTTGGGGTTTTTGCCCTTCCCCAGGGGGGTTTTTTTTTATATATATTATTTTAATTTTTTTTATATATATATATGACCCAAGTTTAAATATTCATATAATTTCATGTGTAAATAAAGGGGTTTTTTAGATGGGGCGATATGATAATAGTTCCCCCACATACTTTGGGGCTGGTGGGTGTGTGGGGTGTGTGTGTGTTGGTTTGGGGGGAAAGGGTGGGGGGGTGTTTTGGGTGTTTGTGTGTTGTGTGTGGTGTGTGGTGTTGTGTTGTGTTGTGTGTGTGTGTGTGTTTTGTTTTGTGTGGGGGTGTGTTTGTGTGTAGGTGTGTGTGTTAATTTTTGTAATGTAACATTGTTCACTCAAGGTGAAAAATTAGAAAAGAAAAAGTATTTTCAATTATTTTGTGAAGTCAAGTCGAAATCCCTTTTTTTTCCCGGGTGGTAAAAATTTGGGTAAGCAATGCATTTGATTTTTTTTATTAAACCATCTTTCTAAGGACAAATTTCTTAAAGATTTTTTACTGAAATACTTCATTATTCATCCTTTACCCTTAAAAATTTAAACCCGTAAAAGAGAAAAATCGATTTGATAGAGAACAAGTGTGGTGTGGGGTGTTGGTGTGTGGGTTGTGTGTGTGTGGGGTGTGTGTGTGTGTGTGTGTGTGTGTGTGTGTGGGGGGCGGGGCGCGCATTTCAGGCGCGCGCACACGGGTTTTGTGTTGTGTGGTGTGTGTGGTGTGGTGTTTTGTGGGGTTTTTTTTCCTATTATGT
>CM054168.1:34245392-34247892 GCA_028751875.1 Rapana venosa
ACACACACACACACACCCCACACACCACACCAAAACCGCGCGCATGCGCACACCCGTAAAATTTGTAAAACAAAAATTTTAAAACCAAATTAAACTAGAAGACATAAAAATTTTTTTTTCGCACGCATTTACGAAAGAAGTACCACGCACGTACGTTTTGTGTGCGAAAACCCCCCAGCACACCCACACATACCCCAAATATTGAATTAAATGTTTTAAGACATTTTGACAAAAAAACAGACTTATTTCCCCACACCCACGAACACACCACACACACACACACACACAAAACCACACCACCCCCACACCCCAAACCACAAAACACACACACCACACAAAACCCCACACCACACACACCAAAACACACCCCAATTATGTATTGATTTAAAATTCGTAAAAAATTAAAACCCGGCGGGTTTAATTCAGAGAAAGGGAAAAAATAGGAAAGTCAACATCATTTTTGAATTCAGAAGTCAAATTTTACTGGCCCCAAAAGAATTTTTTTTCTTTTGGGTTTTTGCTGATGGGACACTAAAAACGGCTTTCCCGAAGGCAACATTTAAAAATTCTGGAAAAAAAGCAGGAAAAGGGAAATCAGCCAAAATGGCTGGGGCTTTGCGTCAAGCTGCTGATTGCGGGCGAATGAGATCTCTTTGTTTTTTTCCAATTTTTTTTTGAGCAGATTCTTACAATTTTTCTGCGGGGCCTTCTTTTTTTTAAAACCTAAGGTTTTTTGTACCAAAAAATTTGAAAGCAAAATTTAAAAACACTCTCTATGTAAGACTTGAAAAACAAGGAAAGGATTTTTTTGTTAAAAAAAATGAGTTCAGTTTCCTCGAAAATACGGGACGTTGTTGCCCTTTTTTTGAAAATTAGCGTCAGTGAAAAAGGGTCCCAGTTTAATTGTGGTCAAAAAAAGGTTCCCAGTTTACTTTTGTTAAAAACTTTTTTAACCCCTTTTGGGATTATGGTTAAAAATATTTTGGGGAGTATCCCCTGATCTTCTGAAGTCGTTAGGCGATCTTTAGTTTTAAACATTTAGCTCCGGATAGGCCTCGTCACCCCCAGTTTTACGAACTCGGGGGGGCTGGCCCAGGGTCAAAAGATGACCCGGATAAGGGGGATAACAGAGACTATCGTTGCAAAACTTTACCAAAAAGGGGGGTTTTTCCATATTTTGCTTCTGCAACATTGTGTATAAAATTTTGTACGGGAATTTGGGTGAGGGGGGACGCAACCCGGGCGGAGAAACCAGTGCAGGTAAATCAAACCGAAAAGATATTTTTTTGGGAAAAAACCCACGCTGTGGTTCTGTTTGTTAAAAATTCAATCGGGCCAACGAAAAAGTTAAATTGTCTACGTCAAATTTTAAAATTATTTTTTTTAACCAGAACGTGAGGCGCATTGAAATTAAAAGGGGAAACCTGAAGGAAAGCAAAAAATATTCTGGCATGAGAGTCGGGTGTCCCCAAGTGGCTATACAACTTTTTTAAAAAAGGGAATGGGTTTGGCATCTTCGACCCCTTTTTCGGACCTGTATGCAAATTGCAGTGGGTAAAGGGTCTTTCTCGGGAGCAGGAAAAAAATGAAGATTTTACGATCTTTTCCAGCGTTTTAATAAAAGGATGTGAGGGGTTTAAAAGGTTTAAAAATCGTTGGGCCGAGAAGGTTTGGGGTTTTCTTTGGAAGAGGTATTTACATTGGAAGTTTTCCAAATAAAAAGGAATCTGACAAGTAACCAGTGAGGCCCGGAAAAGATGTTGGGAAAGGGCCCCTGGCAAGCTCAGTAGCGAGGGAAATTTTAGGGTTCTTCCACATATACCATCTGGTCGGGAGATTTTTTAATATTTATTGCCCTTTTAAATGTTTCAGTAAAATTTTTTCCTCAACCCAAAGGGCGCTATTCTCAGAAAATAGGGATTGCTTAGATTTTAATTAAACTGAGAAATCATGCTTTTCAAAGGGGGAGTAAAAAAAAGCGTTTTTGATGGTTTTGGGAAAATTGTTATCACATACTTCCCCCGCAAAAATGATCTTTGACCCATGTTGGACACCACCCCTTTTTCTGAGAATATTTTTGTTTCCCTGCCATGCAGAACGAAAAATTTTTCCTCGCAAAATTGTCTTCCCAAACTGTTTTTTTATTACGTTGGGGCCGTGCAAAAAGCAGCTTTTCTTCTTTTTTTACTTCCTTCTTTTGTTGTTCGGGGCTGTTTTAAAATACTATTTCTTTTTGTTTAAAAAAAGTTTCAGATTTCCCTTTGTAACCCAAGGCTTGTTATTGGGGGGAAATGGGTTTTCTCCTTTGTTGGAATGGGCACAATTAAAACAAAATTTAAATATAAGAACAAAAACCTCAGTGGCTCATTCAGATTTGAAAAAAATCATAAAACAATCCCAGTTTATGCAATCAAGCAGCCTTGCCCGAAGCTATACTATCGCAGTCCAAATTTTTTTCGGTCCCGACTATGGGTTTAAGGGGCCGAAAACACTGGATGGT
>CM054168.1:34252892-34286701 GCA_028751875.1 Rapana venosa
AAACCACAACCATGTCACCTCAATCCTAGAAGGGATTATAGCCTTTTGTTTTGCAGGTGCCTTCTGTTTACAAAGATGTACCAGGACAACAAAGCAGTGCAGAAATGAAGACAGAGGACTGTTCAGCACAGATCAACACAGCTGTCAACAGAGATCTGTGGAAAATGAACATGAACCCCAAAAAAGGGGAAAACCCCCCTTGGGGGGGGTTTTTCCCCCCAAAAGGGGGGTTTTTTTTTTCGGGGGGCCCCCCCCAAAACCCCCCCCCCCCCCGGGGGAAAAACCCCACCCCCAGGGCCCCACACCCCTCTTTTAAAAGGGGCCCCGGGGGCAAAACCCCACATTTTTTAATAACATAAAATAATTAATAAAAAAATAAAAAATGTTGGTTTTAAAAGGCGGGTTGAATTTTGGAAGGAAAAAAACAACAAAGCACCTTTCGGCACCCCCACGCAACAACACCAAAAAGGGAAAAACCCCAAAAACCCCAAACCACATAATTAAAAAACAAAAAATTTTAAAAAAAAATGAAGGTTTTTTGGCTGAAATTTTTAAAGCAAACCACAAACAAACCCCATAGACACCCCAAAAGGGTTTCCGAAAACATCAACACACCCCAACACAATCCACCAAAAACACAAAATTTTAAAAATAGCTTGAGCTCTAGACAAAAAAAGGGCAAACACATAAAAACCAAAAAACTGAACAATTTTAAACATAAACAACACAAAAACAACAAACAGAATTTTTAACCTTTCAACCTTTGGCCCAAATTGGGGGCCTTACACGATGGGAAATTTTACTAAACCTAGAAAACGAAAAAACTTTTTCCCGGCAAATAAAGAACTTTTTAAAAGTTAATCTTAAAAGTTGGACACTGCAGGGGAAAGATTTTTAAAAGATGGAAAATAAAATTTTTTTTACCTGGTTTTGGGAAGTTTAAAAAAATTTTAAGATTTGGTGTGTTGCTATGTTTTTGTGGTTGGATTGTGGGGGGAATTTGTTTTTTTTACCTGTTTTTTTTTTTTATTTTAAAAATAATTAGATTTTGCTGTTTTTTTGGGGGTTTTTTTTGTTTTTTTTTTTTTTTTTTTTTTTTTTTTTTTAAAAAATTCCAGTCCCCTTTTAAAGCATTTTTGGGCTTTTTTGGGGGGACTTGTTCCTCCCAGCACACAATGGCCAACTCTTTTGGAAAAAAGGGGAACAGGAAAAACGTTTTGGGTAAAAATGTTCGCCGCTTGACCAAGGGGAAATTTGGGCGTGTGTGTGTGTGTGTTTTTGGTGTGTGATGTGTGTGTGTGGTTTTGTGGGGGGGAGTTGTTTTGTGTGGGGGGGTGGGGGTTGTGTGTGTGTGTGGGGTTTTTGGGGGTTTTTTTTTTTAGGGGGTTTTGTGGTGTTTGTGTGTGTGGGTGGGGGTTTTGGGTTTTGTGTGGGGGGGGTTGGTGTGTGTATGTTGTTTGGTGTGTTTTTGTGTGTGTTTTGTGTGGGTGTGGTGTTGTGTGTGGGTGTTTTGGTGGGAGTGTTTTTTTGGGGTGGGGTGTGTGTTTTGGTTTGTGGTGTGGTGTGTGTGAGTTTGTGTGTGTGAGTGTGTTGTGGGTGTGTGTGTGTTAGTGTGTTTTGTGTGGTGTGGTTTTTGGTTTGTTGTGTGTGTGTGTGTTTGTGTGTTGGGGGTGTGGGGGGGAGTGTGTGGTGTGTGTGTGTGTGAGTGTGTGTGTGTGGTGTGTGTATGATTGTGTGTGTGAGTGTGTTTTTGTGTGTGTTTTGTGTGTGTGTGTGTGTGTGTGTGAGTGTGGTGTGTGTGTGTTTTGTGGGGTGTTTTGTGTGTGAGTGGGGTTTTGTGTGTGGTGGTGTGAGTGTGTGTGTGTGTTTTGTGTGAGTGGTGGGTGTGGGGTGTGTGGTGTTTTTGTGTGTGTGTGTTTTTGTATTTTTGGTGTGTGTGTGTGTGTGAGTGTTGTGTGGGGTTTTTGTTTTTGTGTGGGTTGTGTGTGTGTGTGTGTGTGTTGTGTGTGTGTGTGTGGGGTGTGTGGGGTGTTTGTTGTGTGGGGGTGTGGGGTGTGGGGTGTGTGTGTGTGTGTTGTGTTGTGTGGTGTTGTGTGTGTGTGTGTGGTGTGGTGTGTGTGTGTGTGTGTGTTTTGTGTGTGGGTGGGGTGTGTTTTTGTGTGTGTGGTGGTGTGGGGTGTGTGGTTTGTGTTTTGTGGGGGTGTGTGTGGGTGTTTGTGTGTGGGTGTGTTGTGTTTTGGTGGTTTTGTTGGTGTGTGTGCAGGCATGCGTGGATTTCGCATGTGGTTTTTGCCCAGTTTTTGTGTATGGGGTCACAGTCGCAAACTTGCACAGATATGTAAGTTCAATTAGAAAAAAAAAGTTTTAAACTCTTTGAGGTTGTGCCAACCCTTAAGATTCGGCACTCTTTTCCTTTACTGTGACGGCCAAGGGTTAAAAATTCGGCAGCCCTTACTTTTAAAAAAAAAACAAAACAAAAAAAATTTTGGTTTAAAACCAAGGGAAATTACTCTGGCCTGTGGGGGAAATTATTTTTCAAAAAACACAGTTGTTTTCCCTTGCCCATAATTCCCTATTTTTTATTTTGTTGGCCAATTTTCTTTGAATGTCAACAAGTGAAACCCTCTGGGATTTAAAGGCACCCCAGTGTGATGATTTTTAAAAAAAAAAAGTCTTTTAAACAAAAAGTAAAAATCACATGGTTTCGCCAGTTTTCGGGGAATTTTACTTTTTTTGAAAAATCATCATATGGTTAAAGGGGGACTAGTTGAGGGAATAGTTAACCCCTTTAAGTTTCCCAAACCCCAAATTTTTTAAAAACTTTTTTTTTTTCAGATTAGGACATATTTTAAAATTTGAAACAAAATAAAAAACAGTCGTCTTTTTAAAAAACGTGAAACAACTCAAAAGGGGGGGACATTATAAATTTTTCCCAATGATGTTTTAAAGTGTATTTTCATATTATTTTTTGGAAGGTCTCTAAATTTTTTTCAAATTTAGCCAAAATCACCGCCCCCACAAAATGGCGGGATCCATTTCACTGCGACTCCAATGATTTAAAAAATCAGAAAAAAAAACAAAAAAGCACTTACAGTTGTAAAAAAACGATTAAACTTTTGCACTATCAATTTTTTTTTAAATGTGTAAAAAAAATTCCCAAAAAGTGCAATCAAAGCACTGTTTTTTTAATGTTTTCACCCAATAAACCCCCTGCATATTTATATTAAAGCTTCCCCATTGAAATTTGCCATCCACAGTTTCCCTTTGTTTTTTGGGATCCCTTTTTTCTAATCAAAAACAATGTTCCTTTAGGGAAATTTGGGTTTTCCCCCCCCCCCCCCCCCCCCCCCCCCCCCGAAAATAATCTTTAAAAATGGAAAAGATTGGGGTGGGGGGTGTAGTTATGAAATGTTACATTCCTCTGACTTCCGATATTTGTTTCATTGCAAAAGCACGTGGGTCTTCTTTTTTAAAATTTTTTAGTCGGTTCATTTTAAAGTGAATAGACGAAAAAGCCGGGTGGTAGGACGGAAAAGTGTGCATTTTGGTGCTTGTTTCTTGAGTAAGATGTGCGAAAAAAGTTAAATTTTTTGTTTGGAAGGGGATGCGGGGGTTTTCTTTGTTTCTTTTATTTAATTTCCCTTCTTTTTATGATTTTAACCCCAAAAAAATATGAAAAGGAGGAAAATCATTTTAAAAAAAGCAAATTTTTGGACAGTTTTGGGAAGGGTCTTTTATTTAACCTTTTTCTTTTTGTTTTGGGTTCTAAAGGGTTTGAGGGGGGGTTTTTTAAGAATAATATTAGGTTTTTTTAAACACCCTATTCTAACATGTAGGGAAGTCCATGAAAAAGTTCATCCACCCCCTTAAGAACAATATAAACCAACTTTTTCAAAAATGAGAACAGCTACTAAAATTTGTGCAAGGTTTAAAGAAAGCATTCTACAGGGGGTTTTGGGTTATAAAATTCATGAAAATTTGACTTTTTTTTCGGGGGGAAATTTTGGGGGGGGGGGCATGGTTGGGGAAAGCACCCCCGGGGAAAAAAAATTTAAACCCAAAGGGGGGTTTTAAAACTAGGTACAAAACCCAGAAAATGCACACTTTTTAAACCCAGGGGCTACCTCCCCCTCCCCCCCCATTGAGTGTATGAAATAGAATTTGGCACAAAAATTAAATAATGCAATTGTTTACATTGGAAAAACCCAAAAATCCCCCTGGGAATGACCCAAACCCATGTAAACAACAAACCAAAACCCTGTCCCCTCAACCCTAAAGGGATTATAGCCTTTTTTTTTGAAAGGGCCTTTTTTTAAAAAGGATTTTTACCAGGACAAAAAAGCAGTGCAGAAATAAAAGACAGAGGACTTTTCCCGGCACAGATCAAACCTTTTCAACAGAGATGCTGGATTGAACATGAACATGCCCCAAGATGTCCCTGGGGACAATTTAAATTTCCCAAGAACGGGGAAAGGGTCACGTGAGAACAATAAAGGGGAAAAAAAGGAACCCCACAAGGCCCCTTCCGGGTTTTAAATTTTTAACAGAAAAAAAAACGGGACCAAACACAGCAAAAAATTAAAAAAAAACCCAAAACAGACCAGATAAACCCCAAAAAGTGTTTTTTGCAAAAAGTGTGGGGATACTTTTTTTTGTAAATTTCTCCTATAAAAAAAAAAAAAATTTTTTTTTTTAGCCATTTAGGATTAAATTCAACCTCTGAAAAAAGTGTAAAAACCAGTAAACCCTTTTTTCAGCCCCTAGAAAAAAGAAAACCCTGGAAACGATTCCGACAGTCGAGATAGTTTAACAAAGCACTGCTTTTTTAACAGCCCAAGGGTTTAATACACACGCCCCAAAAACACCCCCTCTGTATTTTGGAACATGGGTCCCCCTCATAACCCCCCCACCCCAAAACACTGGTGATAACAAAAACCCTGACTTACTGGGGAAAAAGGGGAAACTATGGCTGGCACACGGGACGCTTCACGGGTACCACATGACACACCCCCGAAAAAGGGAACTCCCTGTAGGCGCAAGGAAAAATTTAAACAAGTGTAACAATGGGGAAAAATTTTCCAGTAAAAAAAAAAAAACAAAAACGACACATTTTTTGCCCACACAGAAGAAAAAAAATAAAAATTGCCCACAGTGGAAAAGGCTTTTACAAGCAGAAAGGGGCCCTAATAAAGCACACCGCTGCACCTGAAGAAGGACTTTTTCCCTTTTGCCAGTATTTTTTTTTTAAAATTTTTTAAACCACAAAACAGCATTTAAAAAGTCAAAACAAAACCCCACACGGGGAAAAAGGGCCTTTCACTGTACACCCTTTGGGGAAAAGAATTTTCCCCCAGAAAGGCTTTTTAAAAGGGAACCCCAAATTCCTTCACAAAAACAGGGGCCCCCAAAAAATCCCCATTCTGTAAAAAAGGGGAAATTTGCAAAAGGGAATCTGGGTTTAAACCCAAAGACACTGTAAAACCAAAAAGGGGACAGGGGCCAAAAATTAAAACAGCAGCAGAACCGTTCAGGGGAACACCCAGTTCAGAAAGGACAAAAGGCAACACCACCAGAATGATACAGAAATAATGTAAACCCAGCCCCCTACAAGATGCGGTGAAAACGTTTAAAAAAAAAACAACAAAAACCCCTTGGGTGCAAAGATAGGCGACACCCTTTCCCCTCCCAACAACAACAAAAATAAACCAACACAAAAATTTAATTTGTGACCCCCTTTTTTTGTGATCCCTTTATTCCCCCTGAAATTACTATCATGCATACAAGGAAATTTGTGAATCAAAAGAAAAGCCCCTTTAAAAAATTTGAAGTGTGTATGTTTAAGAAAATATACATGTGTGCTTTTATTTTTTTTTTAAAATTCCCGTTAAATTTAAAAAAAAAATTTTTTTACCCGCGAAAAAAGGCTAAAAAGAAAGCTGCATGTATTTTCATTTTAATACTTTTAAATTTATGTGGAAGTTTTTGGGCTTTTTTTCCCCCAAAATTCGTTTTTTTTGTGTTTTTGGGTGGGATTTCAGTGATATTTTTTTATTTATTTTTAAAAAGTAAGTTTTTTTTAAAACTGTAAATATTGTGAAAAAATTTTGAAATGCCTAGAAATTGTTTTTTTTTCCAAATTAAACAAGTGAAATGAATCAAGGATTGGAACCATGTTTTTTTTTAAACCAGTGAGAAAAATTCATGATTTAAAAAAAATTTTATCTGATTTCATGAACTAGAAAAAAAAACACTTCCAGAAAAAGTGAAACGGCTTTTCCGGGTTTTGATCGGGTCTAAAATAAAATGGTGAAAACGTTTTTGGGGGGGTTACGGCTACTGTGTGTGGGTGTGTTTTGCGCGTGTGTATGTGGGGTGGTGTGTGTGTGTTGGGGTGTGTGCGTGGTATTTTTTGGCGTGTTTTTGGGAGGGTGTGTGGTGTGTGTGGTGTGTGTGTGTGTTGTGTGTGGTGTGTGTGTGTGTGTGTGTGTGGGGGTTCTGTTTTGGTGTGTGTTGTGGTGTGTGTGTGGTGTTGTGTGAGTTTATAGGGTTGTTTAAAAGGGGGAGGTGCATGTTTTTAAAGGGAGAAATTTTACAAAAGCCTTAACATCCCTTACCTTTTTCCCAGGTTCCCTTTTACTTTTTTTTAAACCAAAGGGGGTTTTTTAAAGTAAATAGTCAAAAGGATTATTTTCTTTAGAGTGGGTTGCTTTTTTAAAACTTGATTTAAATGGGTTTAAAAATGTGCACCTATATAATAAATTGAAATAGATTGGATGAATTAGCTGATCCCAATACATTTTTACGGGTTTTGTTTCTAATCGGACTTTCCAAAGCTTTTGCCAAGTCGGGGAAAGGGAAGCTAAGTTTTAAAAATGTTGCCTGTAAAAACCCCATGTAAATTCATGTTTTTAAAATAAAGATTTTTTAATTTAAAAACCCGCCAAGATCAAAACTGACTAAATAAACGAAATTTTCAAAAAATACGGGAAATATACTTTTTGAAAAGCTTAAGGGCGTGATTGAACCTTAAAAGGGGAAAAGGAAAAAAGTGAGAAATAAATTTGGAATGGGGGGGGGTTAGAAAGTCAGACCCAGTAAACACACACCACAAAACACACACCACAACACCACACACGCACGAAACGCACGCACGCCCCCCCGGCGCGCGCGTTAAAACGTTTTCCCGGGGGGGGTTACTTTTCCCTCTATCGTTTCTCTGTTTTTTTTGGGCATGTCTGTTGTCTGTCGGGTCTGTCTGTCTGCCCGTCTCTCTCTCTTTTCCTCTCTCTTCTTCTCTCTCTTCTCCCCTCCCCTCTCTCTCCTCTCTCTCTCTCTGTCTCTCTCTCTCTTCACCCCTTCTCCCTCTCGGTCTTTTTTTTTTTTTTGTGAACAAATGCGCGTGCACTCACAAAAACACATCTTACGCAAGCTCGCTCACACAAACAGACACAAACACAGGGCTTTCGCGGTAGCATGCCCCCAAAGCATGCCACACCCCCCGCCGTACGGGGTGCCCACACGCCCCACTAACCTCAAACCCACACACAGAACCCCCACGCACGCACTCAAGCCCCGCGCGCGCTAACACACAAATACACTCCCACAAACAACACGGGGAAAAAAAAAAAACCCCAACACAAAGAACACACACACACACCCCACACACACACACCCCCACACACCCATGCCCATGCACAAAAGCAAAAACATAAAACACACACACACTATTTACACACACACATACCCACACCACCACCCGAAAAAACACACACAAAACACACAAAACCCCACACACACACACAACACACATACACTCCCCATTCCAGAACAAATTCTGCCCGGGAAATTTCTGAAAGAGTAGAATGGGTTTTCCCCCAGAAAAAGGGGGAAAAAAAAAAGTAAAACCCTGACTTTCTTTTTTTAACCATCCCCTGTTTTGAGGAAGTTGGGTTTGGGTTTAAAAAAAGAGCCCCAAACCCCTGGGGTTTCCCGGGGTTCCCCGGGCTGTCGTCTGTCTATATCTCTGTCTGTCTACTGTCTGCCTGTTTTAATATCTGTGTCTTGTCTGTCGGTTTCTTTTCCCTTGTTCCGCTGTGCCCCCCGTTTTAATATGTTTTGGGCTCTTTTTTTCCCCTTTTCCTCTTTTTCTATCTTTCTTTCTCTCTTCTTTGTTCCCCTTACCCCTTTTTTAATTTGTCCCGCTTAGAGAAAAAAGAGATATGGGGGGAAAGAGAGGGAGAGAGATTTTTTATTATGCCTTATATGTATGTTTTTAAAATTATTTTTATTTTTGTATATGTAGGATGTATGTATTAAATTGTATGTATGTATGTATGTAGGTATGTATGTTTGTATGTAGGGTTTATGAAAAGGTATGTATGTATGTTTTTTTGGTCGGTTGAGGATAATTGAGTGAGCATCAGTGTGTGTTTTTTTAACCCAAAAACCCCCCTGTGTATGCTTTTTTTTTTTTCCTTTTTTGTAAACCGCCCCCATCGGCAACTAGGGCCTACTTTTCCAAAAGGGGAACGGGTTTTTAAAACGCTTGCGCTAAAAGTTTTGTTCCCTTTTCGCGCACGGGATTTTTGGTTTATGTTCACCCAAAGGTATTTGGAGAGGAAAGATTTCGCACTGTTTTAAACTTCAGTGGAAAAACCCTCTTGAACGAGAACCCAAACCCTGGGGGGGCAATAAAAAATACCCCATTTTAACCACCGGGTTACCCCGCCCCCCTGACAAAAAGGGAAGAGAGAAAAGGAAAAGAAGAGGGGAGAAGAGGAGAGGGAGAGAGAGAGAGGGGAGAGAGGAAAGGGGGGGAGAGGGGGAGGGGAAAAGGGGGAGAGGGGAAAGAGAAAACCAAAGAGACACAAAAGAAAAGCCCGGGACAAAACGGGGAAAGGAGGGGGACAAAAAAAAACAGATAGACAGACAGGATAGACGGAAAGGCAAAACAAACCCAGAGAGTTAACAAAACCTGACGGGAATCACGTGAAATTTTGTTAAATAAACAAAAACAGAGTTCCCCCTTTAAACCCAAAACCCGTTCAGATATGTGAGCACAGGTCAGAAAAATTGTGAGAGGTCAGTGGTGGGCCACTTTTCATTTCCTTTTGCCCAATGTCTGCCCAACAAGAGGGGAAAAGGGTATATCTTTATTTTTTTGTTCTTAAATTTTCGATTTTCCCTAATTCTTTTTTTGGTCTTTTCTGTTTTTTTTTTTGTTTTTCTTTTTTTTTTTTTACACAAATTTTGATGAAAATTTAAAAGAAAAAAACTCCCAGTAGCATCAAAATAAGTAATTTTTTAAATTATAGGACTAAAAAAAATCACCAATTTTTTCCCTTATTTAGGAGAAAATTATTAAAATGAAAAAAATAATTTGTCACATATAAAGGGACGTTCCCACCATAAAAATTAAATATTAAACCATTTTGCAGGGGGGGGCCATTTTTTAGGGCAGGGATTCGCACAGTATTCAATTTTTTAAAATGTATTCCCATAAAGGTGGATAGAAACAGGGGATTATACACCCAAACCATTGGAAAAAATCAAAATTGTGACCCAAAAGGAAACCACAATTCTAATACGTTAAAGCGGTCAACAGGGGAAGTCACCCAATATCCCTCATCACATACCCATGCCAGTACAGTCCAGCTAAATACCGTGCAGTGTCATTAGCACAGTCCACATACTGCCCTTTTTTTCCCTTTATGTATCCATTTGTTTTCAGCCTGAAGTTTAAAAAAAAATTTAAAATTTAAATTTTTAAAAAAATGATTACATATGAAACGTCCCTTTGGGTGATTGCGGACCCTTAGATGAAAAAAGGTTTGGGGCGGAGGGGGTGGTGGTATCCCAGTTATTTTTTTTACTGTTTTTTCAATTTGCAATAATGATAGCTTCACACAAAAAAACATTGTGAAAAGGCGGGGGTGCAGTAGTTGAAATTTTTTATTTCCTACGAAAAAAAAAAAACACACACCCCATAGTTGTTTTCTGTTCCCTTTTGGAAGATGTGGTTAAAGGGAAAAGGTTAAAAGTACTGAAAATGCCTGACACCCCTTTTTAATTTTCCTTTGGAGGTGGGAAAGGGAAGAATGTTTTGGCCCTCCCAAAAACCTGATTTCAGTGCCAATGAAAAAAATTGGGACCAACACTAGCCAATCCTGACCAACAACAAACTTAAAACCAAAACCTGAAACCAAAAAAATCGCGGGATTTGCTAGGGAAAGGGGGGGGGGGGGGTAATAGAGAGAAGAAGGGGGGATGCCATTCAACAAAAAAGAGGCCCGCAAGCCTTTTGAAAAAGACTCCCTGAAGCAAGCCTAAAGGTTTTTTATTACATTTTTTCCCCTTGGACATAGATAAAAAGGACTCGGGCCATAAAAATAGAAGGGCTTGTGTGGGCCAAAAAAGGGGGACTGTTAATGAGAGGGAAATTTGGGGGAAGGGGGGGGGGCTAGTCTAGGACTTTTAGGTTATGTGTAATAACACTTCCCCTATACCACAAAATTTTAAAGTTGCCAAGTCTTCTAGTTCGGGGAGACATGTTGGACATTTCCCAGGTGGGGATGGGGGCAACATTTCCTAGGCCCACTTTTTTCCCGGGGTTTCCCCAGTCCATGAGACATAAAGGGGACCCCTAAGCTAAAAAGAAGTGGAATTCAACATGGATTGGTTCCCAAATTGCCCAAACTCCCTAACCGGAAAAAACCCAAAAAAGGGGGGGTTTGGAAAAAAAACCCACCCAAAAAGGAAAAGAAAAGGGGGAAAAAGGGGCCCGCGGGCCCAACCAAAAAACCAAGGAACCCCAAAAAAAAATTTGTGCCTCCCAAAAAAGTTTTTAAAGTTCCTAAAGTTTTTTTAAATTAAAAAGGATTTCCTTTCCCGGGGCCCCAAACAAAACCCAAAAGGGATCCAACAGGCCCAAAAAAAAGAAAGTTTTGGGTTTTTGTTTAGGAACAAAACCCTTTTGAAACCACCTTTGTTAAATTTGGGGTTTGGGTCAAAAAGAAAACCCCTTAACTTTGGGGTTCCTAATTGGGAATTGGTTTCCCAAAATTTTCCCCAACCCCAAATTTTTTGGGGGAAGCCCCTAAAACCCAAGCGGGAAAAAAAGGTTCTTTTTAGAAAAGGGGGGGGGGGGGTTTTCCCCCCGGAAATATTGTTTACAAAATTATTTTTTTGGGGCCAATGCACAACCCCACTCCAAGGTTTTTAAATTTTGGAATGTCTAATTTTGGCAGGGTTAATGTTAAAAAAACCACAAAAAGGGACAGTTTAAAACCCAAAAACTGCAAGTTTTAAACCAAAAAATTTAAAACCCGGGGTTTTTTAAAAAGGCTTTCCAGAAAAGGGGTTTAAAAAAGCGGCCCATTTTAAAATAAAAAGGATTTTTTTTGGGCAAAATTCCCAAAAACCCTTTACGCCTTTCGCAAAAGCCCATTTCCCTTGGGGTTATTTTGGGTTTCCCGAATCCCAACTTCTAAGGGAAAATTGGGAAAAATTTATTTAAAAATAGGTTTTGGGTTAAGGGGGCCATTCCCCCGAAAACATTTGGTTGGTTTTTAAAAACCTAAATTACGGGGGGGAATTTTGGAAGAAGATCCTCCACCCCATTTTTGGGGCCACCCTTTCCAAAATTTTATTTGGTTTTAAAAAATCCCCAAAATTTTGGGTTATTTAAGGATTTGGGCCTGTGAAAAGGGGGGGGTTTTAAAAGTTGGTTCCGGGGAACCCTTTTGGCCCCCCGGGCATGTGGCCAAAAACTCTTTGGGTAAAAATTGGGTTTTGTGCCCAGTCAAAACCATGTACTCGGGGGAAGAATAAAGGCCCCCTTCCTCCCCCCCCCGGTTCCCCAACCTTTATTAAAAATCTTTTGGAAGAAATTTTTTGGGGTTGTTTTCCCAAACCCTAAAACCTCCTTTTTGGGGTTTTTGGGGCCAATTTTTGAATTTTGCCTAAATGGTCTTCCCGGGTGTTGTAGGGCCCAACCGGGGCAAAGAAGTTTTGGTCTGTTCCCGCCCAACCCCCAAAATTAAAATTTGGAAAGATTAAACTTCCCAAAACCCCAGGGAAAAAAAAACCAAATGGCCCCGAAAAGGGGGAGTAAACCTTAAACAAGCTTAAATCCATTTTTTTTTTAGGCCCGTTTTTTTGCCCAAAAACAAAAAAGTGTGCGGGCGCCCACTTTTTTCCATTAAACTTGGGGGGGGGGGTTTAGCCCGGGGTTTAGTTGAAACACCACAAAAACGAACCAAGAAAGACCCCCAAAATTTTCCCCCTTGTAAAGGGATTCCCCGGCACCCAAATAAACGTGATTCCCAAACTCCCTCAAAGCCCTTGAACAACATTTGGGCCCCTTTCCCTTTTAGGCACAGGAATTGGGAAAGCCCCCCCCTCATAGCTTTCTCCCCCAAAGGGGGCCGGGAAAATTTGAAAAATTTAAAAGGGAACATCGGGAACCCCCCCCCCCCCCCCCCCCCCACCCCCCCCCCCCCCCCAAAACCCCCCCCCCCCCCTCCCAAAACCCCCCCCCCCCCCCCCCCCCCCCCCCCCCCCCCCCCCCCCCCCCCCCACCCCCCTTTTTTCCCCCCCCAAACCCCCCCCCCCCCACCCCCCCCCCCCCCCCCCCCCCCCCCCCCAAAACCCAAACCCCCCCCCCCCCCCCCCCCCCCCCCCCCCCCCCACCCCCCCCCCCCCCACCCCCCCCCCCCCCACCCCCCCCCCCCCCCCCCCCCCCCCCCCCCCAAAACCCCCCCCCCCCCCCCCCCCCCCCCCCAAACCCCCCCCCCAAAAAACCCCCCCCCTGTAAAAAAGCCTTTTTTCAAGGAATCAAATCCCCCTGATTTTCCCTTTCCCTCCAAAAACGGCAAAGGGGGGGGGAAATTTTTTCCTTTTTTGCCCTTGGAAAGTGCGGGTTGACCAGTTTATGGGGGGGGCCCCCTGCTTTTTGGTGAAATTTTGCCACAAAGGACGAATAGCCAGAAAAAACCCCCCGGAAAAAGATCGCAACTCCTCACTTTTTTCGGAACGGGGCCATTTCCGTCACCCCTGCTTCTCAACCGGACGCCCCCCTTTGGGCAGAGATGGTATGCCCTAGGTAACAAAATTTTCTTCACACAACAGTGGCATTTTTTCCAGGTTGATTTTCAACCCTGTCCCCCAAATTCCTCTTCCATTTCTCTCCAGAGTTGCAAGGAATCAGTGAAAGTCTTGGAATTATAAACGGGATCATCCAGATAGACCAACAAGAAGCTGAACAAAAAGGGCCGAATGGCCGAGTTCATCGGGCGTTGAAATGTGGCGGTGCGCCAGATACCCAAAAAGGCATTTTTTTTGAACTAAACGGGCCAAACAGGGGGAAAAAAAGCAGTCTTTGCTGGTCTTTTGGGTCCATAGCGATTGATGATACCCATAGCAGATCGAGGGGTTGAAAAAAAACTTTGCACCGAAAGTGCATCGAAACTTCCTGAATCCTAGGAGTGGATGGGCCCTCTTTCCCGTCTTACTATTTAGGCCCCCGGTAGTCAACACAGAGGCCCCATTTTTTCCTTTTTTTTTACGCACAACAAACTAGGGGTGCAGCAATGGACTAAACTCTCCCTAATGACCCTTTATCCAACAGTTTTTAAAATGTGCCCCTTAACTTCCTAAAAGTCAGGGGGTTTGCTACGGGAAACCGGTGGACTGAGAAAACCGGAAATGTCATTGTGGTTCGAATTTGGGGAAAAACTCTGTCCGTAAAGGGCCAATGTCAGCATCATCTAAAAGAAATTTGACAGCGATCCGGGAAAAGAGATCTACCACCTGCTGTTTCGGCTCGGCCGTCCCGGGAAAATTTTTTGGCAGGTCAACCAAACCCCCTTTCCCAGTTTTGGGGGACTCAGGTTTTTTTCTCTTTTGGAAAAATGATTTCATTAAAAGAAATTTTCCAATTGAAAAAGCATCCTTGGGACTCTATCCCTAACTTTTTTGAAATTCCCAAAAGGGGGTTCGGGGAAGGAGATAGAAAACCTCCCAACAGATTGACAACTCTAAAATCCCTGGGGGAAATTTATCAGCCCCAAAACAAAACGGGGGAACTAAAAAAAAGGCCCCGGAGGTAAAGGTTGCCCCGAGTCTCACAAAAAAGTTTTTTAAAAAAT
The DNA here is from genome assembly GCA_028751875.1 of Rapana venosa. Lineage (NCBI taxonomy): Eukaryota > Metazoa > Mollusca > Gastropoda > Neogastropoda > Muricidae > Rapana > Rapana venosa. The sequence continues at coordinate 34,267,040 of CM054168.1, forward strand.
GGTTTTTCTATGCACTTACCTTCACGGGCCATGAAACTGCGTTTGGGGGCCTGGCCCAAAAACCCAAAACCCTTTGCCATCTTTACCAAAGGTTGCAGGGAACGCACCTCATGAATGACTGGCTGTAAAAAAAATTTTTTGGAAAACTTGTCATGCATATTATTTTTAATAAAGGGGGTGACACAACCTTTTGAAAAAAATTTAAATTCCAAGAATAGGGGGGTTCTAAACCTTTTTGCATATGTAAAAGGTCTAAAAACCCCCTTGACAACTAGAAAGGGGGTTTTCCCCCCCCCAAACTTTTTCCAAAACCTTCACCCCCCTTCAAAACACCCCCACTAAGGAATATCTGCCCATTAGCTGCTTTCATTTTTAAACCCAAAGTTGTTTTGTTAAAAAGGAACTTACTCAAATGTTCCCTAAAACCAAGACTCTTGTTAATGTGCTAACCTCAAACCTGGGGTCAACCAAAGTTTCCTTCCCTCCCTTCTCCCACAAAAAGTTTTGTTGTGGACACTGTCCAGTTCCCCAAAACATTACCCCCCTTTTGTCCCCCTCCGCTCCCTTGGCGGGGCCAAAGGGCAAGGAAGTCATTTCCCGACTCCTTGTTGGGGCCTTCTCCTTCCTTTTTCCTTTTCAGGCAGCCCGTGTAGGGGGCCCTTCCTTGTGACAGTAGAAGAAATTCTACGGGGAAAGGCCGGGTCCGCGCCATGGGGGGGCGGTTTGGGTCCCGGGGGCCCCTTCGACTAAAGGCGCTCAGTGAGAGACCTCAAGGAAAGCCCCGAAAACCCCTCTAACTGGGGCCCGTCAATTTTGGCCACTTGTTGCTGGCCTTTGGGAGCCGGGTTGCGGAGCTTGGCTGGGGAAAAACAAAAATGCTGCAAAAAACCCCGATGGGGTCATTGGGGGGGATCCCTTCCCATTGGGCCCCCCTTTCTTCTCGGGTCCACCGCAGAGCCCCGTCTTTTTGGGAAAAAAAAAATGCCCATTCCGCCCTTTTCCCTCAGGGAGCCTTGGGATTTTCTTTTTTTGAGCTGGGTTGACATAAACCCCTCAATGAATCTGTCACGCAGCTCTCTCCCGGATGCTTTTTGTCTCTGGTTTTGGGCCTGGCCCCCAAGGGCCCTTTTGAACCCTTGCATTTTCCCAGCACAGACTGAGCCGGGAGTTGGTGCAGGCTGTAAAAAACCGACATCAGGGGAACCGTCAGTGGGTCGTCTGCCCCCAAAGGGTTCCCAAATGCTTTAACACCTTTTTTGATGATTTCATTTCCTTCACGGCTTAGTATCTCTCTTCTAGTTTTCCCCTTGGCAGGTGACGAATTATAAAATTCCACCGCCTTTGGGCTCTGGTATGGAGTACGAGCAGGCACTCTGGTGACTTCATTGACGAAAATCCTCTGCAGGCCGTCCGCTGACTCTCCCGGGAAAATAAAGGGGGTTTTTGGGGGGCGCCCCCCACTGCGTGGTCCCCCGGTTTTGGGCTCCGTTCTCCCCGGGCCCTCCTGTAAAAATAGGTGTGGGGTTTTTTTTTCCTTTAGGTCGTTTCCTCCCAAACCGCCGGCGACGCCCAATTTGTTTCAAGGTTGCAATAAAGATAGTTTTTCTCTCAGCACAAAAAAACACTCTGGGGCAAAAGGGAGGGTGCAAATAGTTTTAGAAATTTTTATTGCCTAAAAAAAGAAAAACACACAAACCCACTCATTTTTGTTCTTTGGGCCCTTGGGAAATTTCTTTGGGTTTAAATGGAAGGGTTTGACGTACTGAAAATGCCCCGACCGCCCTTTTAACTTTAATTTTTCATTAGGGTAGGAAAAATGATTGGCCCTACCAAAATTTCCCAATTTTTTTTTAGCTGACCAAGAAAATTCCCGGAGCCCCAAAACTAGCCAAAACCTGACCACACAACAAACTTTCAACCAATAACCCGACACCAAGACAATCTGCGATTTTTCTAGGGGGAAAGGGGGGGGGATAATAAAGGAGAAGAAAGGGGGGAAACTATTTAAAAAAAAAAAGGGCCCGCAAAACTGTTGAATAAGACTTTCCCCGTAGCCCAAACTCTGAAATGTTTTATTTCCTTTCTGTTTCCCCCCCGGACCTATTTACTACAAAAGGGCTCAGGCCCGAATAGGAGGACCCCTGAGTTTGCCAAACCCTATGGACTGTTTAAAGAGGGTGGAAACTGGGGGAGGGGGGGGGGCTAGCTCTAGGACTATGGGCTATGTGTAAAAACAAATTTCCCATACCAAACACAATTAAGTTGCCAAGGGTTTTTAGCTCAGGGGGACCCTGTTGGACACTTCAGGGAGGGATGGGGCAACGTTTCCTAGGCCTCATTGTTTACCAGGCTTCCCCGTACTGAGACACTCAAGGGGGACCCAAGTTAAGAGAAGTGGAATTCCCCATGGAAAGGTTGCCAAAAGTCCAAATCACTCACGGAGACATGTGGACACCAAAAGGGAAAAAAAGGGCCCCGGGAGGGGCCGGGCCCCCAACACAGACCCCAATGGGCCCCCCTAGCTAAAATCTCAAGTGGATTTTAAAAAAATCCTCAGCCCCCAAACCAAAGGGCCCCCAAACAGACTGAGAAGTTGTTTGTTTTACAAAAACACTGTAAAAACTGTTAGGTTGTCAAAGAAACCTAACTTTGTCTTTGGAATTGCTCAATAAAAATCATAAAGGCAAAACCCAAACTGAACTTTTCTTTTTAAAGGGGGGGGGGAGAGGGTTTTAAAGGGAAAAAGGGGGGTTTTTAGTTTAAACATTATAAATGCGCAAAGGCACACTATAACAAAAGGGTTTTTAGGTGACACATGGTTTTTAGGGTTTTAATTGTCACTTTTTATTATGAAAGGGTTTTTTTTTTAATAATACAATGCAATTTTTTCCCCTTTGTCCCACCCCTTTTTTCCGTTTTTAGGTTTTTCTTTAAAATGCCAAAAACCCTTTTCCCCTTTAAAAAATCCCCGGTGTACTTTAGCAAAAGGTTTAAAGAAAGCTGCAAGGTTTTTTGGGGTTTTTTTGGCCCTTGAGTAAATTTAAGAAAAAGGCCAATCAAAAGGAAACGAAAAATGTCCATACCCCGCATTTGACAGGGGGAACACAGGGGAAAAATGCCCGAACCCCTATGACGGGGTTTAGCACAGTGACGTGCCCTAGGAAACTGCACACGCAAACTGGGAAAATGGTTTCCCCCAGAACCAACCCCTTCCAAACCCCCTGTGACCCTGGGAAATAATATACTTGTGCAATGGACAGGGGTGTGACGGAGCACCCCTTTATAGTTTGGGATAAAAGTATTTCTATTTCCCACTTTTTCAAAGAGTAAACTGCAAGCCGTGGGAAAAAAAGGTTTAAAAAGATCAAAAGGGTATATGGAATGTTTTTCAAGCATTAATAAGTAAAGGGCACAAACCCCCAAATACAGAAAGGGGAAATTAAAGAATTTAAAACAGTCTTGAGGAGGGCTACCTAGTGGTTTTAAAACCTTGCACTTGGGCATCTAAAGCCTTGCACTTTAGCTAACCCCCAGCACTTCCCCTGAAGGAAAACCCCCCCCCCCCCGCCCCAGTTACGTCAGTACGTCTTGCTTTCTTGTAAGTCTCCCCAAAAGGTTTCCCGTAAAACCCAAACCCTTTAAAAGGTGAATTTTTAAAAAAGGGCCCCGCCTTTAAAAAATAGTATAAAAAAGGCAAAAATTTCCTTTTGGGGGGGGTTTCCCCCATTTAAATTTTAAACCCGGGGGGGGGGGTTTGAGAAAAGGGTCCCTTTCCCCCCCTAATGGTGGGGAAACCCTGGTAACCTTTTGCCCCCCTTTCTTAAAAGCCCGCCTTGAAAAAAAGAAAACCCCAAGGGGGGAAAACCAGGGAAAAAAAACTTTCCTTTTTTTTCCCAAAAGGGAAAGTTGGGATTTTCCCATTTTTAAATTTTAAAAGAAATTTTAGCAACTGAAAGGCTATTCCCCCCCCCCCTTTAAGGGGGGAAAAATTTGGGCAAGGGGGTGCATCTGATGGAAAACCCCGACCATACAAAAAGGAAAAGAGAAAACAAACAAGGGCCAAAAACTTTTGAACCCGAAAGATAGGATTTGGGTTCCCAAACATAAAAACGGCCCCTTTAGGCCCTACTCCCCCAATTTTTTCTTTCATTTGGCCTTATTTCCTAAACCTTTGTGGAATCAAATTTGGTGACCCAGGTCTTACCCCCCAAAGGCAGGCTTTTCAAACCCGCTTTTAATTTTCTGTTTTGGGAAACCCGGGCCCAAAACCTTTCCCCTCAAAAAACCAGGGGAAACACACCCAGGGAAAGAAGCTTGGCTTTTTCCCAGCAGGGGCCCCCGCGAGTACAATTAGAAAAAATTTACCAACCGTACTAAAACACGAAAAAACCTTCAATTTTCAAACAACATTTCAACTTTTCCCCGTTTGCAATTCAATCAAATTTCCCCCCAAAAATTATTAATTGGGGCCCCCTTTTTTAAACCCCCAATTCATTGGGGAAAACCTAAATGAAAATTTTATTTGGAAAGATTTTATTTTCAAATTTTTTTAAATTTTTGTTTTTTATTTTTCTTTGCAAGGGAATTTTGGTGACCAAAAAAAACTTTCCCGCACCCCCGGTGAATCTCCACAAGGAGGGGGGAAAAAGAGGGGTGGGTTTTTTTTCACCCTATTATTTGGGAGTATTCCCAATTCAGAAAGAAGACAAACGCCCCCAACTACATCCCGAAAAGGGGCCCCAAAATTTGAAAACCCCCAGCACATTGACCAAAAAACCACGGATACCCAGCAAAGTGAAACTGGAACAGAGGAATTCCCTGCCAATTTTTTCACTTTTCCCTCAAATGTGCCACAAGGAAATACGCACCCACAATGGGAAGGTTTTAAGTGATTTGACCCTTAAGTTGAAAATTTGGGGTAGGATTGGGGGGTTTTTCAAATTTTAAATTTTTAAGGGGGGTTTTTGCATTTTTTCCCCCAAAAAAATAAAAATAAACTAAGGAAAGTTTGAAAAAAAATGACAGGGAAAAAACCCAAAAAGGAAAAAAAACGCCCGGGCCTGTCAGTCCTTTGGGCTCCGGGATTTTTTAAATCAAGGGGGGTTTAACCCCCAAAAGGGGGTGGTATTTTTTCAACTTCCCCCCTTTTTCTTAAAAACCCGAGGAGTTTTTCCAAAGCCCCGGAGAAGACCACCCCCAAAACTTATTGGTTTGGGTCTTAAAAAGTTCCTAAAAAAACACACCACCAAAGGGAGAAAAAAAATTTTTTAAAAAAAAAAGACTCTTTTTATTTTTTTTGGGCAAAAAAAAACGCTCCTAAAACAAGGGGGTTTGTCATGCCATTGGTTTAAAAACCAAAAATTTGGTTTTTTTTAAAAATTACTGTTCTTTGGGGAGTTTGTTTCCCAACCGGCAAAAAGCTTTTCAAAAAGCCACAGGGGTTCAAAGTTTTTGCACCCCTGTGTTGCCAGGAAAAATTTCCATGCAAATTTGAACTTAACCAGAGCAGTTTCAGGACCCTTCGGGTGGGGGCCCCTTCCTGGGAAAGTGGGGGCCCCCCTTTCCCCTTTCTACCCCAGAATTAAAAGAAATGAAATTTCTAAACCCCCCAAAAAAATTTAAACAACAGAAAAGTGGGGAACAAAACACAAAAAAACCCAAAACAAAACAACCTTTTAAATAAAGGGCCCTGGAGGTCGGGGGGGTTTTTAAAATTATACTGGTTTTTAAAAACTTTAGTTCTTTGAAATTTTTTGCAAAGCCTTCAAGGTTTGGGAAAAAAAAAGAACCAAAAAGTTTTGGGGACCCCCACAGGGAACGGGCCTTTCAATTCAAATTTGAGTTTTTTTTCAAAAATGGGGGGTTAAAAACACTTCAAAACCCCCAAAGGGGGAAAAACACAACCACAATTTTGGAGAAAAAAAAAATTTTTTTTTTTAAAGGGAAAAAAAACAAAGTTTAAAAAAGTTGGAAAATTTTATTGAAAATTTTTCAAAAAAAAAAAACCCGACCGTTAGAACAAGTTTGTAAAACCCCCCCCATTGGCCCCCTTCGCAAAAAAGTACCCGAAAGAAAAAAAAAGAAACAAACCCCCGATGCAGGGGGAAACCCCTTTTAAAAACCCAACCCAAAAACCAAGCAAAGGGAAAGGGAACCCCCTCCCCAAAACAACAACCCAATGGGGAAACCCTTTTTTTGGCCCCAACCGAACCCGACAATTGGGTTTAATAAATTTTTTGAAAAGGACAGGGACCTTCAAAGGGATGGCGCAAAAAACCTAATTGGGTTTTTTTTATTTTATAACAATTTTTCCCAAAAACCTATTGTACCCAAAAAAAGATTACTGGGGAAAAGGGGACTTTTGGGTGGGACTCCCCGGGGGGGGGGGGGAAAAAAAAAAGCCTTTTTCCTTCCCAAGTTTTGGGAAATTTTTTAAAGGGGGCTGTAATTCAGGGGTCTTTTAATTTTTTATTAAATGTTGGAAAAAATTTTAAAAACTTTATTTTAAAAAAACACGGGGGTTTTTTCCCCCGGGAAAAATTAAAGTTTTCCAATATTTTGAAAAATACAATTTGGGTTTAAAAAAAAACTGAATTTAAAAATACAAGAAATTTTTAAAACTTTCCAAAAAGTGAACGGAAACAATTGGCCCCCCAAGGGGCGGGCCCCGAAATTTTTGGGGCTTTGGGGAATTTAAAAAACCCCTTTTTAAAAGCCCTTTTTTTAAAAAACTTTTTTAAATATAGCGTTTAAAAAAAATTGGCCGTTGTGGGCCCCCTGGGGGTGGGGGGTTTTTGGGGGGTTTTCCCCCCTGGTTTTTTTTGGTTTTGTTGTTTTTAAAATGTTTTTGTGGGAAAAATTTGGGGGTTGTTTTTTGGTTTTTTTTTGGTTTTTTTTGGTTTTTTTTTGGAAAAAATGGGGGGGTGAGTTTGTTTTTTTTGATGTGGGGTTTGGTTTTTTTTGTGGTTTTTTTTTGAGTTTTGTTTTTTTGTTTTTTTTTTGTGTTTTTTGAAAAGGGGGGGAATTTTAAAAGAACCTTTGCAAAAGCCCATTTTTTAACAAAAAAACAAAAAATTTACCAAAGTATTCATGTTTCATTTTTGATGTTCCTTTTTTTTTTTTTTTTTTTTTTTTTTTTTTTTTTTTTTTTTTTTTTAGCAAAAATTAAAAAAATTTTTTTTTTATTTTTTTGTTTTTTAATGGAATCAAAAAGGGGTTTTTTCTTTAACAAAATCTGAGTGTTTTTTTTATTTTTTTTTTAAAGCTGAAAAAAGATGCGCCATATTAAATAATTTAACCAATTTTGGGTAAAGTTTGCATGATGCCCTTTAAAATTTTTTGGATGTGTGTAGCCCTTTTTTTTTTAGATTTTTTCCCAAAGGGTGTTAGCCAAGTCGGGAATTTAAGCTTTAGTTTTAGAAAAATTTTCCCGTATAAAATGTTAAAAAAGTTTCTACAATAAAGAGTGTTTTTTTTTCAAAAAAACGCCCTGTGATCAAATCGAGTGAATTTAAGTTATCTTTTTTAAGGGAAATTTTAAAAATTTGCCTTACTGTATAGTGATTTTAAGCTTCAAAGAAGGAACCTAAGGGGAGAAATTTATTTTTAAATCGGAAATGGGTTTAACAAGTTAAAAAAACAATAAACAATCAAAGAAACACATATACACAAAAAAACGCATGCACGCCCCACACAACCCACACACACACCACACACACCACACACCACACACACACCAAAACAAAACCCCCACACACACAAGTGCCCTCTTTCTTGTCTGTGTCTCTTCCTGTCATTATCTGTCTCTTTTGACTGTCTGTTGTCCCGTAAAGTTTCTCCTTCTCTCTTCTCTCCCCCTCTCCTCTTCTTTCCCCTTTTTCTCTCTCTCTCTCCTCTCTCCCCTCTCCTCTCCTCTCGCCCCGCACCCCCCACACACACGGAGGGACCCCACCCCACACGCCCCAACCACATTTCATTCACATCCCCGCTTTGCACACAATCCACACGCGCGCGCGCATTCATGTACCAAACCCTGCACGCACGCGCACCCCACACCCCGCCCCAACAATGGGTGCACGTACCACACACACATGCAGGCCGCACCCCCCCCACATCCAAAAGACACCCCCGGGCACGAAAATTTCACCCCCCACACACACACAAAACACAACACACCTACACAAAACACACACACACACACACACAACCCACCACACACAAAACCACCAACCCCACACACACAGAAAAGGAAGGGGGCAGGATGGTTAAGAAAGTTCAACAATTTAAACCGTGAGGTTGTTGTTTCCATTCCCCGCCTCGGCCCCTTTTGGGCCCCGTCTGACCAAAAAAATCGAAATGAATGTCAAAGGTCCTTCGGGTGATACCATAAAACCAAAGGGCCCGTTTTTCGAACGCTTTCAGAAATTTTTGCGCAGACGTTTAAAAACCGGGTTTTTATTTCGGAAAGTATGCCTTGTTTTGCCGGTGGGAAAACCCATGACAAAATTTTCAAAAACCCTGGTGAATGCATTTTTTTTTTTTTTTTAAAATAAAGATCCGTTCCCCCCAGCATACCATGACCTTTTCTTCCCGAAAAGTTGGGGAAAGGGGTTTAAACTGTAAAACCCCATTTTTTTTGTCTCCTCCGAAAGGGCTTGCAGGGGGAAATGAAGTTTTGCCAAAAACGAGAATTGAGCCCGGGGCATAGATCAGGAATACCTTTACTCTAACCACCCGGCCCCCCCTCCTCCATGCACCAGGGTGAGGGGAAGAGAGAGAGAGAGGAGAGAGAGAAGGAAAAGAGAGAGGGGAAAAGAGGGAGAGGGAGAGAGAGAGAGAGGGCAGACAACAGAGAGGAGAGAGGAGAGAGAAAGAGAGAGAGAACTAGAAAGAGAGAATAGAGAGAGAGGGAAAAAGAGAAAAGAATAAGAGAGAGAGAAATAGAGAGAGAGAAATAAAGAGGAAAAAAAAATAAAAGAGAGAGAAATAGAGAGGGGCGAGAGAAAAGGAATAGGGAAAACAACAAACCCATAGACAGAGAGCATAAAAAAAGGGTGGACAGGGCATACAAAGAGACACACAGACGACAGACCCTGAAAAAGCAAAAAAAAGGGAGAGGCCCCCGAGAAGAGAGACAGAAAGGTTAAAAAGAAACATTCATCAGCAGCACGTGGGATTTTGTTCATAAAAACCCAAAACAGGTTCATTCATTCACCCCCAACTCTAAGAAATAAGAGAAAAGGGCAGTAAATTGTGAGAGGTCCGTGGGTGTTGGGCCCCTGTCATTTTTGTTTTTAAAAGCCCTTTACAGCCCAAAATGGGAAAGGTAATTTTTTTGTTTTTTTCCAGGGCTGTCGAATCCCCTTTTCCAACTCGTCTTTTTTTGCTCGTTTAAAATGTGTTTTCCCTTTTTCTTTTTCCCTTAATAATGTTCAAGGGCAAAATAAAAGTAAAATAGCTAGCAAAAATGTTTCGGAAGGCCCCCCGGGTTGAACATTTCGTGGCAATCTGGGCTACCCCCCCTTTTTTTTCCTGTTTAAAGGGGAAAATTTACCCTTTAGTTCACATCAGTGTAAAACACCTCATCCCCAAAAAAATCTTTCGGAAGAGAAATATAAACCCAAAAAAAATCCGTGTGCGAATGCGCGTTTGAACATCTTTCCCCCACACATTTAAAACCTGTTCCCGTTTTTGTACGAGTAGGGAATGTTTGCCAGGGGAACAGGGGAATTTTAAATTTTCAAAAACCCCAAGCCACGGGGACTGGGTGTTTCTGGGAAAAACATAAGGGGTTATTCCCTTTTTCCTTAAAAAAAATAATAAAATAAAAATAAAAAATAGAAAAAAGGCAATTTCCGTTTCAAAAGGGGTGAAAAAATGTAGTCAATTTAGATATAGGTGAAGTGTTTCTTGATTATATATATATTTTTTTTATATAAATATATAATATTTATATTTTATTTTAAAAAGAGAGAGAGAGAGAGGGGAGAAAAGAGGGGAAAAAGGGGAGAGAGAGAGGGGAGAGTTAAAGGCCTATTTCAAAACTATTTAAAATTTTAAAGGTTTTTTATTTCAAAGGGACTTGTCCCAATATTAAGACAAATTTTTCATTAAGCATTTAATAAAAACCAATAAAATGCACACCCCTTTTTATATTATTTTTATAAACAAAAATTTTAAAGGGTTTGGTGTAGTCACCATAAAGGGGGGATGAAACAGTGGCAAATTTACATCTAACATTGGTAAATCTTGATTTTTGTTTTAGCCAAGGAACAAATTTTTGATTTTTTTAAAACATGTCAATAGGGGCAGTCATCAATAACAACATCACACAGCTATGCACCAGCTACAGTCAGCTAAATACACAGTGCAGTGTTTATTAGCACAGTGCAATAATTTTTAAAAAATAAAGTTTAAATTAAAAGGGTTGGAGATAATATTAATTTGTATCCCTTCCTTAATTAACGTATTTTTTTTCCACTTAAATTCCTTTTATTTATTTTTTTTTTTATATTAAATTAAATAAAGTTGGAAATTTTTTCCCGCCAAAAATCTTAAAGATCTACATAAAATTTGGTTCTATTATCAGAAATTTGGGGCTTTTAAAAATGATAAAATGAGGGGGGTGGGGTTATCACAAAACGTTTTGTGGGTTTTCCCATTTGTGATCATTAAAAAAATTTATTTGAATGCTCAGTTTTTTAATTTTAAATGTTTATTTTTAAATAATTTCAAAAAAGGCAATTTTTTTAAATTCCTCCTCTCTTTCTCTCTCTCTTGTCTCTTCTCTCTCTATTTCTCTCTCTCTCCTCTCTCTCTCTCTCCTCTCTCTCTTTTTCTCTCTTTTTCTCTGTCTTCTCTCCCCTTCCTCTTCTCCCTCTCTCTTTTTTTTTCTCTCTCTCTCTCTCTCTCCTTTTTTCTCTCTTTTCTCTCTCTCCTGTTCTTTTCTCTTTTGTTTGTCTCTCTCTCTCCTCCCCTCTTTTCTCTCTCCCCTCTCCTCTTTCTCCCCCTCTTTCTCTCTCTTTTTTTATCTCTTCCCCTCTCTCCCTCTTTTTTCTTCTCCCCCCCTCTCTTTTCTTTTTCCCCCTCTCCCCTCTCAGTCTCTCTGTCTCCTCTCTCTTTCTCCTGTCTCTGTCTCTGTCTCTCTCTTCTCTCCCCTCTCTTCTCCCCTCTCTCTTTTTTTCAAAACCCGTTTTCTGTTTTCAGGTATCTTTAGCTGACCAAAACTTTCCCCTTTACAACTCCCGAGGAAATGAGCACAGAAAAAAAGAGGTTGCAGTTTTTTTTTTACCCTGGAGGTTTTATTGCGGGGGCCCTGGTCAAAACCCCCTGGGGATGAAACCCTGTTTCCCCTACCTGCCTAGCACATCAACACAGGAAAGGGTGCCCGAACAAATACCAAACAAACTTCAGCCAGTGACACTGCCACAGGATACCAGCAAAGGCAGGGCTGGAAAAAGTGGACCCCGATAACACCCCTTTAAACAACTGGGGACCACAAACCGGGGGAAAATTTCACACAGCAACCCCGCAAGGTGAGTTATTGAAACCGGGGAATTTAAATTTAAAAAAAGTAAAGAAAATTCCCATTTCAGTTCTGAATTTTTTAAAGCCTTTTGAAATTTTTTTTAAAAACAAAAAAAAAACAAAACTGAAGTTAATGTGAAGTCTTAAAAAAAGCAAGTAGTAAAAGAAAAATGTCCCCCCAAACTGCTTTCCATGGGGGACAGTCATTAGCACCTGGGGAAAAGAACTGAAAGGTCAGGGGTTTGAAACCCAGAAGAGGCTTTAAATAAATTTTTTTAACTCTCCCCAAACTCCCAGTCCCTTTTGGGGAGTTAAAAGTTTCTTTCCTTTTCATTGGGAGACCCGGGGGACACGGGCAAGCTTCATCCACTGCCCAATGTGATCCTAATGTGTTTTCAAAAAAAAATGCACTTCCCTTAAAAAACCATTTGGGCTTTCCCCATGTTTTCCGTATGGGGAAACACCTGAGCTTGTCCTTTTTGATCCCCTGGGCCCCTTTTTTTGTGCATGGGGACCCCCAGCTTTGGGTTTTTCCCAAAAATCAAAGTATCGTTATGCATTTAATCGACCAGCTGAGAGTCCCTGTCGTCGCTGGGGGCATCATAGGATTTCCCAAAAAATTTGCCACTGGGAAATTTACCAAAGTTAACCAAAGCACGCCCGGGTCCCTTTTGGGTGGCGGTCTAACGGCAGGTTTACATCTAAGAATTTCCCATACATTTGACCCTGGGGGATTTCCACCTAAAAAACTTTAAAGGTTTTGGGAAAAAAAATTGGGAAAAAACAGACGGGGGGAAAAGATGATAGAACCCATCTAAAATCATTTTATAAGACACCCCAGAAGGCCCTTTAAAAAAACCCCTGGGGAAAATTTTTTTAGTCAGTGGCTTAAAAACCCCCTCTGGTCTTTTTTAATCCCCCATAAATGGTTAGGCACACTTCAGTGTTTTTGTGGTGATTTGTTCAAAGCCTTCCAAAGGTTTTTGTTAAAAGGGGAGAAAACCCCGGGAGGGATTGGTGGGGGTCCCCCGTCCCCCGCGCGTTTTTAAATTTTGACTCAAAATTGAGCTATGATTGTTGTCAGTGGGGAATTTAGTAGTAATGTTCTATGTATGTTACCTAAAAAACCGGGGACAATAGAAACACCACTAGAGGCATACAAAAAAACATCCCTGGAAATATTGCCTTTAACAATGGCCAAAAATCGCTTTTTTTTTGTGGTATTTTTTTAGAGAAAAACATTTATGAAGTAAAAAATTTTTAAAAAAAAAAATGTCACGGCATGTTGTTGTTTTTTGATGTAAAGTCTTTCGCAAAAAGTGGGTAAAAAGACACATCACCAGATGTGTGAGAGTAACTACAAAGTTTTTAATTGATAGCAATATGTTTTTTAATAACTTGTTGTTTTTAGGGACGTCACTCAAAAAAACAAAACCCGGACAACCAAGCAAAAGCAGAAGTCCCACAGATGAACTTCATCACACCCGCACCATGACGTCAAACCCCGATGTTGCAACCCGGGACTTTGGGAATGTTCCATATATTTTCTGACACCAAGTGGGTATGCTGACCATTTCTACTATGACAGGGATTTGGGAAAAAGGCAACCTATACCTGGGGAAAATGGTTTACCCCACAACACCCCTCCCTACAACACTGTTGGACTCAAAAACAACCCCGGGCTTCAGGGAACATGGGCCCCTATGGCCCGGCACTACAGGACAGCTTCCCCCAGTACCAGCTGACACACCCCCAGAAACAGGGGAATGTGTAGGGGCAGGGGGAAATCTTACCGTTGACCCTGTGGAAAAAAATTTTTCAGCAGAAAAAAAAGATCTAAAACAACACGTGATGTGCACACAGAAGATAAACAATTTCAGGTGTCCACGTTTGAACAAAACATACAAGCACAAAACAGGTTAACACCACAACCCACTTTCACACTGGGGAAAAGGGGGTATTCTATGCCAAATATTGTGATAAAAGGTTTACCACCAAATAAAAATTTAGAAACGACCCTCGGAAAACCCCCAAAAAGGGAAAAAACCAACACTTTTACTTCTTTTGGGAAAAAAGTTTTTTCCCCTAAAAGGAAGTTTAAAGAACACACGTTTTCCCTTTACACAAAAAAAGTGGGCCCCAAAAAAATGCCAAAACTGGATATGGGGTGTCAAAACAAAAGAATTTAAAAAAAAACACATGCCAAACCCCCAAAGGAAAATGGCCACAGTATACAGATTGCAGAACAACATTAAATTTAACAAAACCATTTAAATTTAAACCCAGGGAGTTTCCACACAAAAATGATAAAATTTAAACAATGTGAACAAACCTACAAGATGCAGCTGGAAACGTTTTAAAAAAAAACAAAAAACCCAGTACAAAGCATAGAAACCTCCTTTTTGCAAACAACAGCAAAAAACACAGCAAAACAAAAAAGATGTTTTCATATGCATTTTAAATTTATGTGATTCCATGTCATTTCCCACGAGTGAAATTTTTTTGAAAAGGAAAAGCATAGGAACTTAAAAAAAAAAATAATAATAATAATAATAATAATAATAATAAAAATAATAATAATAATAATAATAATAATTTAAAATTTTGGAATTTTAAAATGTGCTGAAACTTGTAAAAAAAGAAACAAATCGAAGCGCTTGCACTCAACCCTTTAAGGGGATGCAAAATCTCCCCTTAAAAATAATGAACAACAGAATTTTTTAAAAACCAAAGGGGCGCGCACGTAGCCCGCATGCACGCACACACACACACACACACACACACACACACACACACACACACACAACAACACCACACACACCCACACACTTGGGAAAAAACCCCTTAAAAAGGGGAAAGATGCTGTTGAAAATTAGGGACAGATATTTGGGGGGGGGGGGTCCTTTAGGTAGGGAAAAAAGTGTGTTTTTTTGGGGTGGAAATTTTAAGGGGTTTAGTGAAGGCTTTTGGAAAGTTTAAAGAAAGGGGGCATTCCAGGTGGTGGACCAAAACAGGAAGGAGCGACGGCCAACAGTGGTTTGTTTGAATCTGGGGGTTCGAAACCCCCAAAAATCTGCGGCTGAACGGGAAAGGGAAAGGGGGAATGTAAGATGAAGCATTAAAGATATAAAAGGGTGCAGATTTGTGCAACATTTTTAAAAGAGGGTATTGATTTTTTAAAACTCCCGTCTTTTTTTTGGGGACAGGGAGGCAATGAAAAGATCGCAAAAAGGGAGTGATGTTTTCAGAATTTTTTTTTTCTTAGGGGAAAAATCGAGCTGCGAGTTTTTTATGCGTTGAAGAGAGTAGCAGAAACTTTTGGGAAAAGCCTTATGGGGCCCCCTAATTGGGTAAATAGCAAGACTGGCAGGGCTGGGGGATGAATTTTTCATAGAGAGTTTTGTTGTCCAAAAAACTACTCCCCAATTTCTTTTCCCGGGTTTGGGCACAGGGAAATGCGTTTAATTTCCCAAATTTTATTGAAGTTTTTGCGATAGGGAAAGTTTATGTTGGGTCCCTATGAGCAAAGGGGGTTTCGGTTTATCGGCCCTTAAAATTTGTTTAACCCTTTTTCTGAAAACATCCAGGTTTGAAAAGTCTTAAGACGTAGGAATTTTTGTCAGGGGGGAAAGGGAAGTTTTTAACAGTATCCCCTGCACGGAAAACGAGATCATGGGATAAAAAATGATTATCAATATGGTATTTTTTATTTTATGTGAGAGGGGGCAGTGTAGAGAGTTTAAAAAAACAGGGCCCAAAGGGTGATCCGCGGGGCTCCACATTCCCCTTTTTTACAGGTTTGATTGGGAAATTTTTTTTTAAAATAATTTCTGGGGAAACCCGCTTTTGGGTTTTGAAGAAAAACCCGGGTGAGGGCTTTTTGCCGTTAATTTCCAAAGTTTAAATTTTTAGCGAGGAAAAAAGAATTGAGTGATTTGGTATCAAAGGCCCGGATAAAAAGAAGAGTGAGGGGGGGGGATTTTTTTCCGCAACAAAGAAGTGAAAAAGTATCTAAAGTTTGGAATAGGGTGGTTTCGGTGTTGTTTGGGTTGGGGGAATAGGCAGATTGAAAAAGGGGGGGGAAAGGGGATCAATTTGGGAAAGAAGGGGACTGGGTTTAGCGTTTGAGAACAACCCTTTTTCTAGTAACTTTAAGACAAAGGTAAGTTTTTGGGGAAAGGGCCCATAATTCTTTAGAATGTTGGGATCGAGGTCGTGCTTTTTTAGTAGAGGGTTTACTAATTTCTGTTTTAAAAATGGGAAAAAACCCCGACCCAAAAAGAATTTATTTTTCTATTTTTAAAAAAAAAGGGAAAAAGTTTTGGAAAAGGGATTGTGAGAAAACAGGGGGAGGTATTGGGGTCAAGGTCGCATGAAATTTTAAAAAACATTTTTCCCTTTAGAAATTTTCTGAATTTTTTTTTCACTTGTGGGAGGAAGGGGAAAAAAGGGGTTCCATGAACGGGGGATTTAGGAGGGCAGGCAAAACTTGGTCGATCCAGTCTGGGTGTAAATTTTTTGAATTTTTTCTGAGAAAAAGGCAGAAAAAATGGGGTGAAAAATTTAGCAGGCTGGGGTGTTAGGCAAGGAGTTGTTTTTGCAATCCCAAAAGATTTTAAAGGGGAGGGAAAAAAAAGGGTTGTTCTAAAAATTTTGTATATAATTTTTTTTATTTTTTCTTTTAATAAGTTTTTGGATTTTTGTCAACAATTATTGTATGCTAACTTAAAAAAAAACAGGTTAAATAACACTCTGGAATGAACATCCTTTTTGTAAATTTTCTTTAAAGTTTAAATTTTTAATTTTGGGTTTTCTTTTCCAAATTAAAAGGGTTTTTATGCTTTGTGTTGGTATTTCCCGTTTTTATACTAAATTTTTAAAAATTTTTAACATCCCTTAGCCAAAAATATGTACAATTTTTTAATTTGGGGCCCCCCAATTTTTGAGTAAAAAAGGGAAACGGGGGCCCCCAACCCGCCCGTTTTTAAACCTTTGAATTTAAAAACAATGATTTTTTTAAAAAAAGCCCAACTTTATGAAAAAGAAAAGAACCCTTCCAGATTTGTTAAAAAACTTTCAGCCTTAAAAAACTTTGGATAAAAAAGTTCCAATTTCTTCGGGAAGTCACATGCTACCTGAGGGGAGAAAGAGAGAAGGAGACGGGTTTGACGCTTTGACCCAATTTTTTGTCATTGCCCCAAAGTGGCCTATTGACAAGGGGGGGTTTTACACGAATTTCTTTTGTAAAAAACAAATAAAATTTCAAGGGAAAAAACACATGAGAAATTTAAAAGTAATGAAAACCAAAAGAGCAAAAAAAACTCTTATGAAGGTACGACCCTTTAAGCTCTATTTAAAAACAGTTTCAAAATAAAAACAAATTAAAAACAAGGGTGAAAAATAGGGGAACCCCAAAAACAATAACTAAAAAAATGAAAAGAAAATTCTAGAATGCTATATTAAAACCATCCATTGACTTGTATGTGAAAAATTTTTCCCAAAAATTTTTGCTGGAGACAAAAGCGTAATTATAAATGTTTTTTAAAGTGTTTCACAAAATGCTGGAGTTTACATAATATAAATGTTTACTTTAGTTTAGTCACAAATGTTAAGCTAATTGGAACTTAGCTGTAATTGTCTTTAATATCAGTGCTTCAGCAATAAACTTGCAACCGATTTGATCACCATATCATCATCGGACGATAAGATAGAAAAAATATCTTGCCTTCGGAAAGCTTCTAGATTGAGAACACCACAGTTTTCACGTATGGAAACATATGATTGACAATGAAACAGGAAATGCACTTCATCACCAAGAATATGACCACACATAGGGCATGGGAACTGTGTGGACGTCTCAGGTTGAAACCATCTTTTGTTTGCATTGAAGCCGAGTGTTCTTAGTTGAAATCTTGCATAAATTAGTCGATGCCAAGAGAGAAGGAGAGAGAGCGAGAGCGAGAGCGAGAGAGAGAGAGAGAGAGAGAGAGAGAGAGAGAGAGAGAGAGAGAGAGAGAGAGAGAGAGAGAGAGATTATTTTATCTTTTTGAAATATCTTTCATTCTTTTATTTCGAAGATAATGAAACAAACATTCATATGGCTTTTTACACCTAGTCCAGGTGTTTTTGCAGCTTTAAAAAACGCTGTCATGCAATGCCCCCGTCACACATTGACCTCTATCTATCTATCTATCTGTCCCGTAGTCTGACGACCGTGGGGGCACCCTCAAAGACTCAACAACCAGTTCCCTCCATTCTTCTCTCTGTTCTGCCTTTCTCCGGGATTTTTTAGAGTTCTAGGCCTGTCCATTCGCTGATGTTATCCTCCCAGCTCTTCCTTGGTCTGCCTCTTCTTCTTCCTCCTTGGACAGTGCCTTGTAAAACTGTCTTTGCAAGTCCTTCGGATCTTGTGACATGCCCATAGCATTTAAGTTTACGCTTTTTCACGATCGTTAGAAGGTTCTCATAGGGTCCAATAGTTTTCTGGATTCGGTTATGCACGCTTTCGTTGCTTATGTGGTCTTTGTAGGAGATGCCAAGGAGTCTCCGAAAGCATCTCATCTCCACCGCCTGTACTCTTCTCTCCAAATCTGCAGTCAGGGTCCATGATTCACAGGCATACAGAAATATGGATATGACAAGGGAGCGCATTAGTCTGATCTTGGAGATAAGTGAGATATTTTTATCTCTCCAGATGGTGTTTAGTTTTGACAAAGCTGTTATTGTCTGTGCAGTCATGTCATGTCATCTGCGAAGCGGAGGTTTGTGATTGTTCTGCCACCAATGCTGACTGATCCTTCATGATGTTCCAGTGCATCAGCCATGATTCTCTCAAGGAAGATGTTGAAAAGAGTGGGTGAGAGTAGACAGCCCTGCCTTACTCCAACTGTTGTTCGAAACCATTCTCCAATGTTGTTGTTGTAGTACACTGCACTGGTGGCCTCGCTGTACAGCTGTTTGATGACTCTGATCAGGTTTGCATTGATGCTGTACAAATTCATGGTTGCCCACAAAGCTGCATGCCACACCTGTCAAAGCCTTCTTAAAATCGATAAATACGGGGGAAAGGTCTTGTTGATTGTGAAGGTACCGCCACATAGTATTCTGAGGTTGAATATCTGTTCGGTTGTGCTGCGCCCTGCTCTGAAACCTGCTTTTTTCCTCAGCAATGATGGTCTCTGCTTGTGGCTTCAGTCTATTCAATATTATCTGCAAACATGACCTTGCTTGGGTGGCATATGAGGCCGATTTTTGCGGTAATTTTTGGCACTGTTTTAGATTTCCTTTCTTGGGGAGGGTGATGATGAGTGACTGTGTCCATGGGGTTTGGGCCCTTTTCCTGTCTGCCCGATCTTGTTGCAGATTCTTAGTAGGGCGCCCGATCAGGCTTCCCCTCCAGCTTGAACCAACTCAGCTGGAATGTTGTCAGCCTCTGCTGACTTCCCCTTTTTTTCAGCGATCTGACTGCTGTTTCCAAATTTTTTCTCGGAGGATAGGGGGACTGTCTGTGTCTTTGCTTGCGGGGACATTAAGGACTTCTGGATAACCTGCGGTTCTATAGTTAAAAAGGTCGAAGCAGTAATCTGTCCATCTGTTCAGATATCCGGTCGTCAGTGAGACACTTCCCATTTTTTTTCTTGATTGTTAAACCTTTTCCCCGTTTCGTGCTAGTCAGGTCTTTCACCAGCTGATATGCTTTCTTGCTATTGTTTGTCTTGATGTTCTCTTCAATGTCTTGGCACTGTTTTACCCGATCCATTTCTCCTTTGCCTCCGTCATGACTTCCTGATTCTTTTGTTGACTGCCCTATATTGTTCTGCTCTTTCTTTTGTTTCATTTTTCTTTTTCTTCAACTCTCTACGCTTGTCGCATAGTTGTAGGATGTAAGGTGTGACCCATGGTGTTTTGACTGGTCGGTGTTTTTTTCAAGAAGCTCGCTTGCTGTTTTAGTCACTGCTGTATTGAAACTATTCGTCAGTGTATCGATGTCCGGGTCTATAACAGCGAGTGATGCAAACTTTCCACCTATCATTGCTTGAAAAAATTCTAATACCTCTGGCTCCTTCCGCTTCTCGAGGCCAAATTTGATCCTGATGTTGTTCCGCTTGTGGATTTTTTTTAGAGTAGTCTTTTTCA
>CM054168.1:34287201-34312201 GCA_028751875.1 Rapana venosa
ATTTTACCAGTGATCAATGCAATTTATAAACTTCATCTCAATATAACATATACATTCCATTATCCTTGATATAAAAGAATTAAATAAAAATAAAATAAAATAATGATTATTTACTCATGAAATCCCACTTGTAGCATGAACATCCAATCATAGAATAAATCCAAGATCACACAATAAAATTATAAAAGTCTCATGACTTAGCCAACTTTCATGAGTAAAACTACACATGCTTTCACTGAACCAGTCACAATAATCAATCAATAATTCAGTTCCCCTACTAGTACACATAATCAAATTCACTTATCAAATCAGCTTTTACATTAATAAATCTCTTTAACTAACAACTACCAAAAAAATAAATTCTCACTTGCAGCTCAAGCAGGAGAAGAACTGCTGTTTCCTTCTAAGTCATTCTGTCAGGTTTTACCGCACCACAGCCTAACTCAAGAAGAAAGTTGCCTCAGACAGCCAGCAAGAGAAAGACTTTAAAATACCATGTACACCCTGTTATGTTGGTTCAGTAGCAGGACTACTAATTCCAACTGACCAATGAATACATTTGGAAACTGAAGCTAACCAATCCTGACCACACATCAACATCAGCTGACAAACAAATTTATTCACAAACTAAAGTCAACCAATGTTCTGACTACAAGACAAAATCTGCTGATTCACCAGAGGAAGGGGGTGGTAGGGGAAGGGGCTGGGGGCGCAATTCATCAAGAAAGAGGCCCACAAGCCTGTTGAATGAGACCAGCTGTAGCAAGCTCTGAGGTGTTCATCACATGACTGTTCCACTGGACTACAACAATGCCTCAAGCCATGAATAGAGAGGATGTAGCTGACAAAGGAACTGTTTGACAAAGAACTGACAAATGAAGTTTATAAATTGCATTGATCACTGGTAAAATAATGTGGAATGGTAACAAAGCTATTGGGACAGACTACTATGGCAAAGGCTGAGCCACCAGCTTTGGGACTATAGGCCTACATTGAGGACACTTAGATACACCATCGCACTGAGTTGCCAGTCTTCTAGCTCACAGGGACATGCTGGATACCTAAGCTGAGAGAAGGAGTGACACTACACAGACTTCAATCGGTTTCTTTGGAGAAAGCCTCGAGTAGATTAATAGAATTTCCAACCCACAACCATGGGTATACAAACAGACTGAGAAGTTGTTTGTTTAAACAGTACACTGTAACATGTAGATTGACAAAGAAACCTCAACTCTCTTTCAGAACTGCTAACGTCAGCAGATCATGAAGTCTAACTAGGTTGAACAGTTCTTTCTAGAAGGGGGGAGGGGAAGAAAGTTCAAACGTTGTAGTGCACAAAGTGCACACTATACATTGATGTTGATGAAATGCCAGCTAAAAATGATCTGGTCCTGTGGTAATCACAAGAATGACCAACATTTCTAAGTTTGTTCAGCAGGCAACAGTGTACTGCAATGGTTCTGACAATGATTTTCCATGAGATTGAATGCAAGGAATGCTATTATTCTGTGAATTGCTGAGAAAAATGCAAGAGCTTACATAATTATTGTGTGGAAAGTGTGTGGGGATAAGGGGCTTTTTTTTGTAACCAAATTACATACATACCTGTATTTTGTTTTATATTTCTTTTTTAAATGTTTGGTATCTTCGTAAAATCACATGAAATGTGAAAGAAAAAAACGAAAGCTCATTCTTTTATTAGTATGCATAATGCAAAAGATATTTTTCATTGATGCTGATGGCAGATCTGTGTATTGATCTTCTGCTGAAAGATTGATGGCAGATTGTACACCAACATATGTGAGCAAAAAAAGATGGTATATGATTTTGAGTCTAGTCGTGAACAGAGTGTGCCTGCATTTTCTTTTTAGTTTTTTTGGGCATGTTTTTATTTTTTAATTTTAGATAATGAGATCAAATGTAAATTGAAGAAAAAGTAGCATATTCTACAATGATGTGGAAGAAAGTGTGTGGGGAGAGGTTTTCTGTTTTTTTATATTTTTGTTTGTTGTTTTTTTGGTTGGAGATTTTACAGCATCACATCTTTTGAGAATGTATATGACGGATTAACGCTGTAAAAGTATAGTGGTATGTCATATGTGCCTGTGTGTTTCTTGATTTTTCTGGTTGCAAAAAAAACCAGCACAGAGATGAAATGTAAAATGCTGATAAAAATGCAAGAGCTTATATAATTATGTGGAAAGTGTGTGGGGAGAAGGGGCCTTTTAAAAAAAAAACCCAACCATATGCAAAACTATGTATTGTTTTTTTTGGTGTTTTTAAATGTTTATTTTCTTTGTAAAACAATCGCTTTTTTTTTAACATATGATGTGTCACATATCTAGATTTATATGTCCATGTATTTGTGATATTGGTTTAATCTTAATGTGGAAATGTTCCATTTTTGTCACTGAATTCAGATTTTTACATCTGACATATTTTTCATGCAATAAAAGAATTGCCTTATCATAAAAACTCGTGTGTGTGTGTGTGTGTGTGCATATTTGATCTTCAGCAGGTGTATGTATGTACACACAAAGGAAATTAGGGCAGTGGCAGGTCTGCACTTGAAGTTGACCTGGGAGATGGTACAACATCCTCGCCCTTCATTCACCAGATTCTGCCACCACCCAGATTTGAACCCTCGAGTTCATGGACCCATGGGATTGTAGTCGACTGGTCTTAACCACTCGGCTATAGTGTCCTTCATGATTATAATTATCTTGATGTAACTGAACGTCACTTTATACATTTCTAAAAGTCAATGATTATAGTTATCTTGATGTAACTAATAATAATAATGTACGGAATTTATATAGCGCTTAGTCTTGTAAAGCAACAAATCAAAGCGCTCAGATGACATTTGTTTTTTGTTGGGGGTTTTTTGGTGTTTTTTATCGAGGATAATGGAATAAGCACTCATGTGCTTTTTTTCCCATCCAGTCCCCGTGTGTATGCGGTTTTTGTAAATTTTGTCATTTGTTCCCACCGGCACACAATGGCCTACTCTTCCGAAAAGCGGAACAGGATTTAACGTGTGCGCAAGATGTTCTGCATGCGTTCGCACACAGGGCCTCGGTTTATAGTCTCATCCGAAGGACTTTGACATTCAGTTCGATTTTTTTTGTCAAACTGGGAAGAAAGGGCGAGGCTAGGAATCGAACCCAGAACCTCACGGTTTACTTGTTGGCAGGAAAACGTCTTAACCATCCTGCCACCTTCCTTCCTCAAAATGAACAGTACCATATACCACTTTAAAAGTCAATGATCATAGTTATCTTTCTGTAACTGAACGGCATTTTATACCACTTTAAAAGTCAATGATTATAGTTATCTTGATGTAACTGAACAGCACTTTATACCACTTTAAAAGTCAATGATTATAGTTATCTTGATGTAACTGAACGGCACTTTATACCTTTCTAAAAATCAATGATCATAATTATCTTGATGTAACTGAACGGCACTTTATTCCACTTTAAAAGTCAATGATTATAGTTATCTTGATGATGTAACTGAACGGCACTTTATTCCACTTTAAAAGTCAATGATTATAGTTATCTTGATGATGTAACTGAAGAGCACTTTATACCACTTGAAAAGTCAATGATCATAATTATCTTGATGTAACTGAACAGCACTTTATACCACTTTAAAAGTCAATGATTATAATTATCTTGATGTAACTGAACAGCACTTTATACCACTTTAAAAGTCAATGATTATAGTTATCTTGATGACGTAACTGAACAGCAATTTATACCACTTTAAAAGTCAATGATTATCTTGATGTAACTGAACGGCACTTTATACCACTTTAAAAGTCAATGATCATAATTATCTTGATGTAACTGAACGGCACTTTCTACCACTTGAAAAGTCAATGATCATAATTATCTTGATGTAACTGAACGGCACTTTATACCACTTGAAAAGTCAATGATTATAGTTATCTTGATGTAGCTGAACAGCACTTTATACCTTTCTAAAAGTCAATGATTATAGTTATCTTGATGAAACTGAACGGCACTTTATACCACTTTAAAAGTCACAGCAGATTTCTCTGCCTGAAATTCCTGCTGCTATCTCCTGGTGGTTGTCTTGAATTCGACAGTTACACAGGCGACATTCAGCTTCCCTCCACAAAGATTCCTTGTTGAACCAGTCGTTTTGGTGCAGTGGTTAGTGCTTTGGGTTATAGACTGCAAGGTCGCGGGTTCTAATCCCATAAGTCATAGGGGTTTTTCGGACTCTGGCCGGCTCCTACCCAGAGTGAGTGTGCTGTGGGCTCAGTGGGAAGACTGGGACCACACAGTCGAGCTTCATCTATTTTACGGATGCAATTTTAAGAGTGTTGCTTAAATTACCTGACCAACACTGCAGGTGTCTGTATCTCTCGAGCCTGATTGATGCTGGTACACACACACACACACACACACACACACACACACACACACACACACACATTATCTATCTATCTATCTATCTATCTATCTATCTATCTATCTATATATATATATATATATATATATATATATATAAAAGTTTATGTATCTTTTCTAGTCACTCTTACTGCATTGTATGGCTGCAATGATATGTATGTGTTTATTTATTTATTTATTCTTTCATTTCGAGGATAATGGAATAAGCACTCATGTCTTTTTTTATATATCCAGTCCCTGTGTGTATGCAATTTTATAAATTTTGTCATCCGTTCCCCACTGGCACACAATGGCCTACTCTTCCGAAAAAACTGAACGGGTTTTAACGTGTGCGCGAGATGTTCTGCGTGCGTTCGCACACGGGACCTCGGTTTATAGTCTCAACCGATGGACTTTTGCAGGGAGTGGAGTCGGCACTGATGTTAACTCCAGAGGAAAAATTCTCTTGAACGAGACTGGAACCCGGGTCATCAGATCAGGAATACATCGCTCTAACCACCAGGCTACCCCGTCCCTCCTTTGTCAGCCAGCCTGGAAGGCAAGCAGCAGAGAGCCAGACTTCGAAGGACATCAGAGATCTTTCTCACTGGAAAAAACACACACACACACACACACACACACACACACACACACACACACACATTTTTACATTTTACATAGATTAACACTGTTTTACTTCATGCTTTTATAAGTTAATTTTCTTTTTGTGTGAGGACAGGATGAAAAAATGTGTAAACTTTTCAATCTTTTACCTCAATATTGACTCATTTGACTTGACAAAACCTTACAGAAACGTGCATTTACCAGAAGAAAAATATAAAAAGTGAATGTACATAAAAACATATATATGAAGAAAAAACCGGTCTACTCAAAGAAAAAACCAGAGAGAGAGAGAGAGAGATAACGATAACGATAACGATAACGACATTTATTCAAGAAAGGCCATAGCCCCATTTGAAGGGGTTTACAAAATGACACACATATATGTTATACTCAAGCACACAAACATCTTTATCCAACTAACTACAATTTAGTACATACACACCAAGTTACACGTGTTTTCTGTGTTATGAGATCAAACTACTTCTCCTTTTTAAAGACTTATAGATATACATAGCAAGATTTTTCATGACATTTTCATTTTTGGAAGACAGGAGCAAAATCAGTCTAAAGTGAGCTGGTCTGCGATAATATTTCTCAGGAATATAGTCTCTTCTTAAGTCATCTAGTGCTGGACAAGAAAAAATGAAATGGACTTCATCCTCTTCATCAAGTCTACACATAGGACATATCAAGTTTTTCGCACCTTTTCTATATCTTTGACTATGAACTGTTATTTCAGAGACACCAAATCTGAGAGAGAGAGAGAGTTGCCAAGGGGAGCAACTTACCGTTCTCGAAATCTGTTATTTGGATTCCCGCTGGCACAGTGGCTTTGGTTCGCCGTTTCTGTCCCCTTTTGCCCCGTCCTTTATGATTATAATAATAATACAAGTGAGGGTTGATCATTTTGAACAAACAGCAGCAGATAATTCACATGCTTTAACAAGGGAAACTGAGTTGATGTGAGATTATCATTCCGTCTTTATTATCCTTAAAATACATGGGCCCCCACTTGACAACACATTTGTTCCTAGATAGATGGCTTGATGAAAAAAAGCAAATGCATTGCTTATTCAATGTACCATCTGGAAATAAACATTTCATTTGACTGGACATGACGAGTACGTGCACATGCACACACACACACACACACACACACTCATTCATTGTGTTCCTTTTTTTAATTTTTACATAGATTAACATTGTTTTATTAAATGCTATTATTAGTCACTTTTCTTTTTAGTCACTTTTCTGTGGGGGTACGGGATAGCCTAGTGGTTAGAACATTGCGCTCGCAATCTGACAACCCGGGTTCGATTCCTGTTCAAGGGGATATTTTCCCCTTAAGTTAACATCAGTGCACACTCCACTCTCCCCAAAAGTCCTTCGGATGAGACTATAAACCGAGGTCCCCGTGTGCGAACGCACGCAGAACATCTTGCACACAGTTAAATCCTGTTCCACTGCTCGTAAGAGTAGGCCAATGTGTGCCGGTGGGAACAGGTGACAAATTGACAAACCGCATATAGAAGGGGACTGGATGTTTAAAAAAAAGCACATAAGTACTTATTCCATTATCCTCGATATAAAATAATGAAATAAAAAAATAAAAAAAACCACATGTTACCAAAATTATCCTACATGTGACGTCAATGTAAAAGTCTGTGAGTGGGGGGTGGAGGGGGGGGGGGGTGTGGGGGGGGGGGGGGTGAGGGTCTTGTGGTTAGAATTTTGCACTGGTAACCTGACGGCCTGGGATTGAGCCACCACAGGACACCCATTCAAGGGGATTTTTCCCCTGGAGTTTTTTTATTTAAAAAAAATTTTTTACATTTCTTTTATACCGAGGATAATGGGATAAGCGCTTATGTACTTTTTTTACATCCAGTCCCCGTGTGTACGCGGTTTTGTAAATTTTGTCATCTGTTCCCACCGGCACACAATGGCCTACTCTTAATAAAAGCGGAACAGGATTTAACGTGTGCGCAAGATGTTCTGCGTGCGTTCGCACACGGGGCCTCGGTTTATAGTCTCATCCGAAGGACTTTTGGGAAGAGTGGAAGTCTGCACTGATGTTAACTCCAGGGGAAAATATCCCCTTGAACGGGAATCGAACCGGGGTCGTCAGATTGCGAGCGCAATGTTATAACCACTAGGCTATCCCATCCCTCCCGTACATCAGTATCAACTCCACACTCTCCAGAGTCCTTGGGATGAGAGTATAAACCGAGGTCCTGTGTGTTAATGCACCCAGAACATCTTTTACACAAGTAACAAGCAGCAAGTTTCCACCTTTTAATAAAAGTGTAGGCCAATGTGTACCTGTAGTAATAGATGATAAAATGTTAAAAAAAAAAAAACCAACCAACCAAACAACACCAACAAAAACCAAATGCCTTCACACTGGTGTCCTGTTTAGACAGCATCCCCAAAGTCAGAATGCGGCTACCTTAAAGGCGGGCCAAAACAGCTGCATACCCATAATCTCACCATCAGTGAATCTTGGAGCTGTAACCGAGGAATACCAACCAACCAACCAATCAACCAACCAACCAACCAATCAACCAACCAACCAACCAACCAACCAAAACAAAAACATACTCTTTTATCTAGGAACTTACCCTGCTGCATATTTCGTTTCCGGAAAGAAGTAGCTGCTCTTACGTTCTCCCTCCACAGCTCCAAGTCAATAGAGTCCCCGCTGACGTCACTGCTGCTGACGTCACTGACGCTAGGCGTGAGGTCATCTCCAGAACCCATAGTGTGGTGGTGGTAATGGTGTTGGAGAGAAATGTCGCTGAGAGTCAACACTGGGAAGAAAGGAGCATTCATCTGGCTCAAGGCCTTTTCTTCTTCACAGCGAAGAGGGAAGGACGAGTCCTGTTGGATAAGCATAGGGCACAGCGGGCTATGGTCTACTGTCCCGCTCTTTGAAGACAGCTAATTTCTTGCCAAGATTCTTGCGCTGTTTTCTTGTTCGTTTCGGATCCATTGTGACATGCTGGGATATTTTCGCAGGAAATTACAGGAAGAGTTGGTCTGCTGTCAAAGGTAGTGTTGATAAGGAGGGTGGTGGGTAAAGACATGCTTAATTTTTCCTTCGTAGTGACCAGGTTCGGCTGTACATGTTCTGTGTCACTAGTAGTAGTAGTGTATGGTTTTGTGTTATCATCACCTGTGATTTCCTCATAGTCGTTGGTGGTGGCTCTTTCGTCATTTTCTGTGGAGCTTCGCTCATGAGTAGAAGAGGGGAAAGTAGTCACTGTTTGTGTCACTGAATGCCTGTATTGTGTTCTATGTTGCTGCCACTCTGAAACATGTGTGAGTGACAATGTAGCCTTTGTATGGAGCGTTGGTTCAGATCGGCTTTGTTTGGGAGTTTCAGTAGTTTTCAGAGTTGTTGAAACAGGGCTGTCTGTCTCAAAATGTGATGACTTATTTAACGAGTTTGGGGCTGGTTTTTTCAACACATGACCTGACCTGCTGCCTGTCCTCATAGACCGGTTGGCTGTATCTTTCACAACAACAGGTGAAAGTATTTCTGGATTTCTTGAAGCTGAAGTTTCTGGAAAATTTGACTGCAGAAAATTTGCATCTTTTTCGTGTTGAACTTCTTGCATATCTCCGTGTGGCTGTTTGTCCACGTTTGATTCATTCTGAACTTCTTGCATATTTCCCAGAGGTTCAATATCTAAACTTCTCGGGAGTTCTTTTGATAGACTGCTTGGTGGAGAACTAGTCCTTTTCTTGAAGTTGATGGCATGTTCTGTGATTGTTGTTTCTTCTGACTTGGACAGTGGAGACATGTGCCCCATGTCTGTTCTTAGTTCACTGGCACTGAAGCAAGCCGCTCTGCCCACGCACAATGTGCAGCCCAGGTACAACAGCCGAAGCTTCTGCATCCTGCTCTTTCTGCTGCACGCACTCCTCCTCTTTGCTCTGTGCTGGGATGCCTCGCTGAAGTCAGGACCGGGGTCTACGGGTCGCCCTTCATCCTGTGCACTTCTCCCAGCTTTGAGATACTCCTGGTCTTGCAGTAGAGATGTGAAGAGCATTTGACTCGAGCTGTCTTCAACGCTTTCATCTCCAAGAGGTGACTGATCAGTGTCGTTTGTAAGAAGCTGAGAGTTGGACACGTTTCTGGGCACCTGGGTTTTATGAGGTACTCCGTCAGCCCTGATTTGACATGTTGGAGTTCCTGTATGTTCAGGATCTTGTTTGGGGTTTTGTAGGTTTGTATAGGCTGGGCTTTGAAGCCACTCTAAATCTACCATATCTGGAGAGGCCACAGGCGTCAGCTCTGAAGCGAATTCACCCTGGTTTCTCCTTTTCATCAGGGACATGTCTGGAACTGTGGCACTTCCAGGAGACAGAGCAAACGAGGAATCAGCGTCCTCCTGTCCAGTCTTCAGACGAGGTGCATCAGAATGGCAACAGCTTGGACTGGACTGACTCTGGAGAAGCCGGGTGTGAGAGTGTTGGAGGTGGGGGGAGTGGAGAGGGAGGATGGAGTGTTGGGGGATGTCCTTGTTTTCATTGTCTCTTCCTTGGTCTCCTCCAGCTTGTCTTGGGTCACTGTGACATCAGGAAGGTTGTGTTTGGAATGACAGCTGAGGTCAAGTCGGTGACTTCTTCCCCCCACCCTCTCTCTCTCTCTCTCTCTCTCTCTCTCTCTCTCTCTCCTCTCTCTCTCTCTCTCTCTCTCTCTTTCTTTCTTTCTCTCTTTCTTCCTGTATTGTATCTATTTTGCTGTGTGGTGAAATTGTGTATGGTGTTGGTGGATTTTTTTTCTTTAGCTTTTAGTTGATAGTGTCCTGATGTGTTTGTCCTGTGCTATGATTACAGTACTGCACCGCTGTGGCTGTCACTTTACTGTGTTACATCTATGTTACATGTTCAGTACTGTACTGTACTGTACTGCACTGCACTACTCTCTCTCTCTCTCTCATACACACACTCCCCACCCTGCAACACAGACAACCTAAAGGCTAACACACATCTCCCTCACCACTAAGTCTCTGTTCACAGTATTTACAACACTGACCTTGGCGACTTCAAGGTCATGACATCGACACTTGACCTGACCCACATCATCAAGGGGTCAACTTTGCCTGGATTTTCTTCTTCTGCACCCGTCTGTCTTCTGTTTCTTACGTGGGATTGTGACCTCTGCGGCAAGTATGTCACGTGGGATTGTGACCTTTCAGGTGAGTACGTCACAGATGACGTGTTGGACGCGTCAGCCACCACTCTTGTCTGTGTGACAAAGGGAGGGAGAAAAGGGAGGTAGGCAGTGGTGAGAGATTATCGGAATCTTCTGTCTTGGGTAAGCAGTCGTTCGTAGGATAAATGTTTTATGGTAAAGTGAATCCTTTTCAGGTTTTTTTGGGTATATTGTTGTGAGACATGGACACTGATAGAAGATCTAGAAACAAACCATGGAAAGGAGGTGATGAAGGCTATAGCCGAGAGGAATTTGAAGGAGAAAAATTCGAAGAAGAAGAATTTGGAGAAGAAGAATAATTTGAAGGAGGAGAAGAATTTGAAGAAGAAGAATTTGGAGAAGACGAATAATTTGAAGGAGAAGAATTTGAAGAAGAAGAACTTGAAGGAGAAAAAGAAGTATTTAAAGGAGAAGAAGAAGAAATTGAAGAAAAAGAATTCGAAGAAGAATTTGAAGAAGAACTTGCAGGAGAAGAATTTGAAAGAGAAGAAGAAGAACTTGAAGGAGAAGAAGAAGAATTTGAAGGAGAATTCAAAGAAGAAGAATTTGAAGGAGAAACATTTGAAAAATTTGAAAAAGAATTTGAAGAAGAAAAAGAATAAGAATTTAAAGGAGAAGAATTTGAAGGAGAAGAAGAATTTGAAAAATTTGAAGAAGAATTTGAAGAAGAAGAAAAAGAATGAGTTTAAGGAAGAAGAATTTGAAAGAAAAGAAGAATTCAAAGAAGAGGAATTTGAAGGCAAAGAAGAAGAATTTGAAGGAGAAGAAGAACAATTTCAGGAAGAAGAAGAACAATTTGAAGAAGATTTCGAAGAAGAAAAATTTGAAGGAGAAGAAGAAGAATTTGAAGAAGAAGAATTTGAAGGAGAAGAAGTTGAAGGAGAGGAAGAAGAATTTGAAGAAGAAGAAAAAGAATTTGAAGAAGAACTTGAAGGAGAAGAAGAAGAATTTGAAGAAGAAGAATTTGAAGGAGAAGAAGAAGAAATCGAAGAAGAACTTGAAGGAGAAGAAGAAGAACAATTTGAAGAAGATTTCGAAGAAGAAAAATTTGAAGGAGAAGAAGAAGAATTTGAAGAAGAAGAATTTGAAGGAGAAGAAGTTGAAGGAGAGGAAGAAGAATTTGAAGAAGAAGAAAAAGAATTTGAAGAAGAACTTGAAGGAGAAGAAGAAGAATTTGAAGAAGAATTTGAAGGAGAAGAAGAAGAAATCGAAGAAGAACTTGAAGGAGAAGAAGAAGAACAATTTGAAGAAGATTTCGAAGAAGAAAAATTTGAAGGAGAAGAAGAAGAATTTGAAGAAGAAGAATTTGAAGGAGAAGAAGTTGAAGGAGAGGAAGAAGAATTTGAAGAAGAAGAAAAAGAATTTGAAGAAGAAGAACTTGAAGGAGAAGAAGAAGAATTTGAAGGAGAAGAATTTGAAGGAGAAGAAGAAGAATTTGAAGAAGAAGAAT
Source organism: Rapana venosa (assembly GCA_028751875.1). Classification (NCBI taxonomy): domain Eukaryota; kingdom Metazoa; phylum Mollusca; class Gastropoda; order Neogastropoda; family Muricidae; genus Rapana; species Rapana venosa. The sequence continues at coordinate 34,298,921 of CM054168.1, forward strand.
TTGAAGAGAAGAAAAGAATCGAAGAAGAACTTGAAGGAGAAGAAGAAGAACAATTTGAAGAAAAAGATTTTGAAAAATTTGAAGAAGAATTTGAAGAAGAAAAAGAAGAATTTGAAGGAGAAGAATTTGAAGGAGAAGAATAAGAATTTGAATGAGAAGAATTTGAAGAAGAAGAATTTGACGAAAAAGAATTTGAAGGAGAAGAAGAAGAATTTGAATGAGAAGAATTTGAATGAGAAGAATTAGAAGGAGACGAATTTGAATGAGAAGAAATTGAAGGTTAAGAATTTGAAGAAGAAGAATTTGAATTTGAAGGAGGAACATTTGAAGAAGAAGAATTTGAAGGGGAAGAATTTGAAGGAGAAGAAGAATTTGAAGGAGAACAATTTGAAGAAGAACTTGAAGGAGAAGAATTTGAAGGAGAAGAAGAAGTATTCGAAGGAGAAGAAGTAGAATTTGAAGAAGAAGAAGAAAAAGAAGAAGAATTCGAAGAAGAAAAAGAAGTAAAAGAAGAATTTGAAGGAGAAGAAGAAGAATTTGAAGAAGAAGAAGAAGCATTTGAAGGAGAAGAAGAAGCATTTGAGGAGAAGAAGAAGAATTTGAAGGAGAAGAAGATGAATTTGAAGAAGAATAATTTGACAAATCTGAGGAAGAATTTGAAGAAAAAGGATAAGAATTTAAAGAAGAAGAATTTGAAGGAGAAAAAGAAGTATTTGAAGGAGAAGAAGAAGAATTTAAAGAAGAAGAATTTGAAGAAGAATTTGAAGAAGAATTTGTAGAAGAAGAAGAATTTGAAGAAGAATAATTTGAAGGAGAACAAGAAAAATTTGAAGAAGAATTGGAAGAAGAAAAAGAATAAGAATTTAAAGAAGAAGAATTTGAAGGAGAAAAAGTATTTGAAGGAGAAGAAGAATTTGAAGAAGAAGAAAAAGAAGAAGAAAAAGAACAAGAAGAAAAAGAACAAGAAGAACAAGAAGAACAAGAATTTGAAAAAGAAGGAGAAGAAGAATTTGAAGGAGAAAATTTTGAAAAACAATTTGAAGTAGAAAAAGAATAAGAATTTAAAGAAGAAGAATTTGAAGGAGAAGAAGAAGAATTTGAAGAAGAAAAAGAAGAAGAAGAAGAATTTGAAGAAGAAGAAGAATCGAAGAAGAATTTGAAGAAGAAGAAGAAGAAGAAGAAGAATTCGAAGAAGAATTTGAAGAAGAAGAAGAAGAAGAATTCGAAGAAGAATTTGAAGAAGAAGAAGAAGAAGAAGATGAAGAAGAAAGAAGAAGAAGAAGAAGAAGAAGAAGAAGAATTTAAAGAAGAATTTGAAGAAGAAAAAGAATAAGAATTTAAAGAAGAAGAATTTGAAGAAGAATTTGAAGAAGAAGAATTAGGAAGGAAGGTAGCAGGATGGTTAAGACGTTTGCCTGCCAACAAGTAAACCGTGAGGTTCTGGGTTCGATTCCCAGCCTCGCCCTTTCTTCCCAGTTTGACAAAAAAATCGAATTGAATGTCAAAGTCCTTCGGATGAGACTATAAACCGAGGCCCGGTGTGCGAACACATGCAGAACATCTTGCGCACACGTTAAATCCTGTTCCGCTTTTCGTAAGAGTAGGCCATTGTGTGTCGGTGGGAAGAGATGACAGAATTTACAAAACCGCATACACACGGGGACAGGATGTAAAAAAGCACATGAGTGCTTATTCGATTATCCTCGATAAAACAAATTTTTTAAATGGTCATCTGAGCGCTTTGATTTGTTGCTTTACAAGATTCAGCGCTATATAAATTCCATACATTATTATTATTATTATTATTATTATTATTATTATTATTATTATTATTATTATTATTAATTTGATGATGATGATGATGATGATGATGATGAAGAAGAAGAAGAAGAAGAAGAAGAAGAAGAAGAAGAAGAAGAAGAAGAATTTGGAAAAGAATTTGGAGAGGAATTTTTACTAATTTGAAGAACTGGAAGAAGAAGAAAAAGAAGAAGAAGAAGAAGAACATGATGATGATGATGATGATGATGATGATGATGATGATGAAGAATTTGAAGAAGAAGATTTTGAAGAAGTTGATGGAGAGAAAGAAGAAGCAGAAGAAGGAGGAGCAGGAGCAGGATAATTCGAAGAAGAAGAAGAGCAACAACAAAATCAAAGAAGAAAAAAATGACAAAAATAATGAGGATGTGTGTGTGTGTGTGTGTGTGTGTGTGTGTGTGTGTGTGTGTGTGTGTGTGTGTGTGTGTGTTGTGTGTGCGTGCGCGCGCGTATGGAAAGAGACAGAGACGGAGAAACACACACACACACACGCTCTCACACAAACACTCTCTCTCTCTCTCTCTCTCTCTCTCTCTCTCTCTCTCTCTCTCTCGCACACACACACACACTCTCTCTCTCTCTCTGTGTCTCTCTCTCCACACACACACACACACACACACTCTCTCTCTCACACACACACTCTCTCTCTGTCTCTCTCTCTCTCTCACACACACACACACACTCTCTCTCTCACACGCACTCTCTGTCTCTCTTACTGTCTCTCTCTCTCACGCACACACACATAACACACACAGACACACACACTCTCTCTCTGTCTCTCTCTCCCACTCTCTCTCTCTCTCTCTCTCCTCACACACACACACACACACACACACACACACACACACACACACACACACACACACACACACACACACACACACATTTTGTTGTTGTGTCAAATAAGTCTACTTGACTTAAATGGCAATAAAATATTCTGAATCTGAATCTGAATCTGAATCACACACACACACACACACACACATACATACACACACACACACACACACACACACACACACACACACACACACACACACACACACACACACACACAGACGGAGTACCAGTTGGCTGCAGATGGTAGTCTACAGTTGCAAGCAGAGGGACAGGCAGAGGCGGAGGAGCAGGAACCAGGTGAGTCCGGTAACTGAAGATGCCGTACAGCACTGACACTGTCCGCACCCGAACCTGAACAGAGCTCACGGTGACTGGCATCAATCAATCAATCAATCAATCAATCAGTTAGTTCGTCAACTAGTTAGTCAGTCAGTCAGTCAGTTCGCCAATACCTCAAGCAAATTTTAAAATTTTAATTTTTATTTATTCTTTTATATCGAGGATAATGGAATAAGCACTTTTTTACATTCAGTCCCCGTGTTTTTGTGAATTCTGTCATCTGTTCCTACCGGAACACAATGGCCTGCTCTTACGAAAAGCAATCGATCAATGATTTCGTCAATAAATCAATCAGTCAATCAATAGGTTAGTCAGTCAATACCTCAATCAATCAATCAATCAATCAACCGGTTAGTCATTCAACCCCTCAATCAATCAGTCGGTAAATGAATGAATCAATCAGTCACTAAATAAGTCGGTCAGCCAATCAATCAGTCAATCGATAAACCAGACTATAAATAAATCAGTCGGCCAGTCATTCAATCAATCAGTCAGTCAATCGATCATTCAGTCAGGCAATCATTCAGTCAGTCAGGTATGCAGGCAATCATTCAGTCATTTTGTCAGGCAGGCAACCATTCAGTCAGGCAATCATTCAGTCAGTCAGGTAGGCAGGCAATCATTCAGTCAATTTGTCAGGCAGGCAATCATTCAGTCAGGCAATCATTCAGTCAGTCAGGTAGGCAGGCAATCATTCAGTCAATTTGTCAGGCAGGCAATCATTCAGTCAGTCAGGTAGGCAGGCAATCATTCAGTCAATTTGTCAGGCAGGCAATCATTCAGTCAGGCAATCATTCAGTCATTCAGTTAGGCAGGCAGGCAATCATTCAGTCAATCATTCAGTCAGGCAGGCAATCATTCAGTCAATCAATCAGTCAGGCAGGCAATCATTCAATCAGTCAGGCAGGCAGGCAATCATTCAGTCAATTAATCAGTCAGTCAGGCAATCATTCAGTCAATCAGTCAGGCAGGCAGGCAATCATTCAGTCAATCAGTCAGGCAGGCAGGCAATCATCAATCAGTCAGGCAATCATTCAGTCAATCAATCAGTCAGGCAGGCAATCATTCAATCAGTCAGGCAGGCAGGCAATCATTCAGTCAGTCCGGCAATCATTCAGTCAATCAATCAATTAATCAATAAATCGGTTAAGCAATCGATCAGTAGATCAATCAATCAATAAATTAGTGAGTCAGTCAGTAACTCAATCAATCAATCAATCAATTAAGCATGCAAGCAATTGGTCAGTCAGTGAACCAAGAAGCCAGTTCTCAATGATTTGATTGTTCCGTGGGTTAGTCCTACAAAATGCTGAACTCTGCTATATTTTATGCACATGCTATTTATACTGACAGACTCCCCACCCCCACCCCCTGGCATTCACGAATTAAGAGAAATAAGCCCAAAGGAAGTCTGAATATTATATTTCATCCAGTCCACCTTTCCCTGTATAAAGCCTCTGTTACCAGCAATACCTAGTTTTTTGGCACGTGATATAAACGCCAAGTGTCAGCGGTTTATGGCTGATTTCAATGTGACCAGGGATTTGTGTATTCTGCCTGAAGCCTAAGCATTTTCTGCCAAAGAGGTCATCCCTGTGAGGGTAACTCCCAGGGCCATTGTGCGAGTGACACGTGAGCTACCTGACCAACCTTAAGCCTAGGGGCCATGCCATGAAAAAAAAATTTCCTTTATTCCTCGGCTAGAGTTCCGAGGTTCACCTATGGTGAGATTTTGCGTATGCGACCGTTGGTGTGTTTTTTTTAACCCACTGTAAAAATATCCTTCAACTCTGAAGATGTGTTCACACAATATTAATATTCATACCGTTTGTTGTTGTTTTGTTGTTCTTCTGCTGGTTGTTATTGAGTGTTTCCCAGCTTAAACACCCTGTGAGTGATTCTCAGGCAGGATGAGTGAGTCAGAGTACATGTTCTGGATGATCCGCAATAGGTGTATAGTAGGTAAATGTAAATGTATTCTCATAACCTATGTGGTCGTTGGGGAGGAAGATGTCAGAGACCTCAGCTTCTCTAGGGGCCAGCATATTGAGGGTGGCTCCCATCTCCTCAACCTTACTGCTTTACCTTCCCTGACCCTAAAGAGGCAGGTACCCATTTACAGCTGGGTGAACTGGGGGGCTGTACTGAAACTAAGGCGCGCAAACGGTCACCCATCCAAGTGGTAACCATGCTCGACGCTGCTTAACCTTAGCTGGGGGAAAGCGAGTGCTCTGACTACTGAGCTATCCCCGTCCCCAAAGGCACTGTAATCTGCTTCTAAAATGGCAAGATGCCCAGCATTTGCTACTTTTGGGCAAAAACATCCGGTTTCCTTAGTTCCAAAACCAGACAGAAGGCTGACTTTGTTTTCTTTTCTTTTTTTATATATCTTTTACTTTTACCTATGCTTCAGCTGCCAGTGTGGAACTCTACAAAACAGCTGGCATTAATCATCATTTACCTTTTCATGTCTTAATTATTTGGATGGGTTGAACAGCGACAGACTCTGGCATTTTTACAGACGTTCGATTATTGATGCAATAGACATATATTATTTTGGAGAAATCGTCAATTATTTTATCATCTGTACATGTTGATGCTGTTATTATCCTATTTCAGTCATTTTTCCGTTTTCTTCTTTTGGTCATTGTAGAGATCATTAGCCGCCATGTGGATATTGATGTCGTACTTGAGCTCAATATAAGCTGTTCGTCTGTTGCTATGCTGATTATGTTGATCATGTTATGCTTATTCCACGATTACTGAATGAAAAACCTTATTTAAACTAACATGGCCGACGGAAGTGAGGTAGAAAATGGCGGTAACTCAGTGAAACTGGGAACTGACTGTCTGCAGGGTTGCTGTTCTTTATCCGTACGTTGGCATTTGGATATCAAAAGATGTCGATTCAGTCTACTAGAAATGTCGGAACAATCTACAATAATTTTGATTTCCTCAGTTTTCCGTCCAGCAAACTGTCCAGCAAAGTCATAATCTGAGGTGTATGAAACATACTCACCGACTTATTTAAACTTACCATTAAACCCAAGCTTTTTCCCCAAACTTCCACCATCTCCCCCCTCCCTCTCTCTCTTATATACACATTCCTCACATCAATGCACAAACATTTCACACCGTCATCTAACTGTAATCTGTTCTGTAAATAAGTAATTTAGTTTGGCAATCCTCTTTCAAGACTGTTTGAGAGGGAAACATTTTCTTGAAATTGCTTATCGATTTTCTTTCTTGCTTTGTGAGTTGCAATTGCTTTTTTTCACAAAAGTAATAACCGAAGGGCAAATGAAATCTAATGTTTGAATACAAAATATAGAGAAAGAAAAAAAAGAAGAAATATGGGAAAACCACTGACTATGACATGGTACACTAAGCCAGAATGGTTATGTGTTATAAAACAAATACACTTGCAGACAAACAAAGGTAAGGTAAAGGTAAAGGTGTCCCATAACCTATAAGGTCGTAGGGGGAGCGAGGCGTCAGAGACCTCAACTTCTCTAGGGCCAGCATATTGAGGGCGGCGCCCATCTCCTCTCCCTCGCTGCTTTACCTTCCCTGACCCTAAAGAGGGCAGGTACCCATTTACAGCCGGGTGAACTGGGGGAACTGTACTGAAGCCAAGGCGCGCAAACGGTCACCCATCCAACTGGTAACCACGCTCGACGCTGCTTAACTTGACTGGGGAAAAGCGAGTGCTCCGACCACTGAGCTATCCCGACAAACAAAACAAAACAAAAAGGAAAAAAAGGTGGCGCTACTCTTGTGGCTACGTGCTCTCCCTAAGAAGAGCAGCCCGAATTTCACACAGAGAAATCTGTCATGACTTGAAGTGATATAAATGAATAAATAAATAAACTCTGAGATGCTAATAAAAAAAAAAAAGGAGCAATCTTTGAAGTATAATCTTACAGAGGCGGCTGAACAAGCCTTCAGTATGAGTCATGGCAGACTCTAATCCTTCAGTTTAAATCGATTCTACCCACAATACCTGTCCCTAACCTGACTTTCACCAATAAAAATCCCCTTTTATTGACTATCTCAACACAACCCTACTCGTCCCAGCCTAAGGCTGTTGGGAAGACATGTTTTTAATGAAAAATCTAAATTGGCTGCAGAAAAAAACACCTCTAAATGTTCATATAACAACAACCTCAACAACAAAGGAGATTTTGCTGTCAGCTTTGTCCTGCTCAATATTGTGGGATCACCCTGTTTCTTTGACAGGTCAGTTTCCCTGTGGGAATGCCGGGTGGGGGTGGGGGGGTGGGGGTTGGGGGGGGGGGGGGGAAGCTGTCAGTATAAACAGCATCCCCACTTTCTGAAAATTCTCTGCTAGCAATTCCCTCTTTTCGGTCCATTTCTTTACTTCTGCCTTGTTCCTTTTTCTTTCCTGTCATGTCACCTCCTTCTTGGTCCATTCTCCTGCCTTCTTGGTCCATTCTCCTGCCTTTTTGGTCCATTCTCTGGTCCATTCTCCTTCCTTCTTGGTCCATTCTCCTTCCTGGAAAGGCTTACAAGATACCAATTCTCTCCCACTGTCAAGGTCAAATGCAACGAGTGTGACTTGTCAGGCGCTTTAAAAAAACAGCAGCCCAAGGCAGTTTTGGCCCATTTTATTTTATATCTTATCTATACCACTTTAAGTCACGGCAGATTTCTCTCCGTGAAATTCGGCCTGCTCTCCCCTGGGAAGAGCACGTCGCCACAAGAGCAGCGCCACCCCTTTTTTCTTTCTTTTTTTTGGGGGGGTCTGCAACTGTATTTTGTTTCCCTATCAGAGTGGCTTTTTTCTAAGAATTTTGTCAGGGACAACTCTCTTGTTGCCGTGGGTTCTTTTATGTACGATGAATGAATAACTTTGTGTAACACACGGGACCTCGGTTTATCGTCTCATCCGAAAGATTAGCGCCCAGACCACAACTCATGGTCTAATGGGTGGTGGGGGGGGGGGGGGGAAGTTTCGAGTCCAAATGGGATTCGAACCACCGCACACTTCCGACCCAGACTTTTCGCTTTCTAGACAGGCGCGTTACCTCTAGACCACCGATCCACATGATACATAATATTATGAAAGACACCAATACTTGCTGTCTGAGCGCTGCTCCACGAAGAAGATTTAGGTCAATAGGGCATGATAATAATCATACCTGAAAAATGACATGTAAGAATTATGGCTGGCTGCCTTTTATGACGCATTGACATGCCCCCAAGCTTGTCATAAAGCAGACGGCCCTCACCTCAACGTAGCCAAGAGGTGGAAAAGTGATTACCTGTGCACAGGTGAACGTAGTTCTCGGCTGTCAGCTCTTTCACAGAACTGACAATGCTGTGAAGAATATCATTATTTAGGCCTACTTGGCAAGAAAGAGAGAGAGAGAGAGAGAGAGAGAAAGAGAGAGAGAGAGGAGAGAGAGAGAGAAGAGAGAGAGAGAGTAAATTAATACTGAACGTATATGAGATTATTTTGACATGGAGAGAGAGAGTGAGAGAGAGAGAGAGAGAGAGAAGAGAGAGAGAGAGAGAGAGAGAGATGAGAGAGAGAGATGAGAGAGAGAGAGAAGAGAGAGAAGAGAGAGAGAGAGAGAATAAATTAATACTGAAGGTATATGAGATTATTTTGACAGAGAGAGATGTACATGACATGATTTTAAGAATGTGGGCAATTGTTTGTACATGACATGTTGATTCTTTCCATTATTATAGAACCTTTTTTGTCGATTTGACTTGATCTAATCCTTCGTTCTGAGAGGCAAAATCTGACATTTTTTTCCTCTTTATATTTTTGGCCAATATTCCCCTGGGAATTAGAGGGGGACGGGGAGGGGGGGGGGGGTACTGTCAGTATTAACACCATCCCCACTTTCTGGAAATCCCGTGTTAGCAATTCCCTCTTTTCTATCCCTCTCTTTGTTTCTGCCTTGCTCCTTTTCTTCCTGTCACCTCTTTCATGTCTGTTTTCTGCCTTCTTGGTCCATTCTCCTGCTCTGTTTTTCTTTCCAGAAAGACTTTAAACAGGATAACAGTTCTCTCCCATGTCGACGTTGGATGTCCTGGTCTTGACTTGTCAAGCGCTTAACGGCAACACAACGCATATTCCCGCATATGATCTTTATTTATTTACTCTTTTACATGGAGGATAATGGAATAAGTACTCATGTGCTTATTTACATCCAGTCCCCGTGTGAATGCGGTTTTGTAAATTCTGGCATCCGTTCCCATCGGCACATAATGGCCTACTCTTTCGAAAAGCAGAACAGGATTTAACGTGTGCGGCAAGATGTTCTGCGTGCGTTCCGCACACGGGGCCTCGGTTTATAGTCTCATCCGAAGGACTTTTTGGGGAGAGTGGAGTCTGCAGTGATGTTAACTCCAGGGGAAAATATCCCCTTGAACGGGATTTGAACAGGGGTCATCAGATTGCGAGCGCAATGTTCTAACCACCAGGCTATTCCGTCCCTCTAACCTATAGTTGCTGTATGAACGTTCGAAGAGGACGAAGAAGAAGTTTGTCTAATGATGATATTTTATTTCTTTTTATATTAAATGCTGGGCATAGAATCCAGACGATTTTCTCTTGATTTTAATATTTAAAAAAGTATTCACCTGTACACTCCTTCTCGTTCCCTTCGCTCTGCTGCAGATTCCTTGTGCTTACGAATACCTAGATTCAGCCAGTCCACCGTCGGCCGTCGCTCTTTCTCTGTTTCTGGTCCATCGATTTGGAATGGCCTCCCTATCTCTCTTCGCCAAAGGCCTTCTTGTGACACTTTTAAATCCGGTCTCAAGACATATCTGTTTCAAACCTAAGATTTTCCTCTCCTGTTTCATTTCATTTCATAGCTGTTCCTGCTTTCAACAGCCAAAATTCCATCACCCTGCCAAAGTGTATAACCTGTGTGTGTGTGTGTGTGTGTGTGTGTGTGTGTGTGTGTGTGTGTGTGTGCGTGTGTGTGTGCGTGCGTGCGTACTTTTGGACTTGTTAGAACTATTACTTGCTATTGGTTGCCTGACTGTGTAAGAAGGAGTTGAGCGCAAGCGCTTTGATTTGTCTGTGCAAGATACAGCGCTATATAAATTCCATTTATTATTATTATTATTATTATTATTATTATTATTATTATTATTATTATTATTATTATTATCATTTATTATTATTTTTTATTATTATTATTGTTATTATTATTATTATCACCATTATTATTATTATTATTATTATTATTATTATTTTGTATCCCTTCAGGGTGCATCTGAATGAATCCTAACTCCTTACCAGGGGCATGTTCATTCCTCCCCATGTCCAGTGAGTTGTGACGTCATCACCAGTATTCACTTTAAAAAAAAAAAATTTTTACATGAAAAAATGTATGCATTTTTCTTTCCGGATGAAAAAGTTTACACACACACACACACACACACACACAAAACACACACACACACACATATATATATCTATATCTATATATATATATGTATATATATGTATATATAGTACATGAACGGGGAGGGGGGCGGGGAGCGGGGAGGGGGGCGGGGAGAGGGGAGGTAAATGAAACTTGTGACGTCAAGCTGAACCTGACCTCAGAAGGATTGACCATACACCTTTCCTGCCAAAGTATGTATCTGTGACGTGTACAACAAGCAACACACAGAGAATAGGTTGACTCACGATCCACAGAATTGCCCCCCCCCCCCCCCCCCAATTTAGCCATCATAATAACACAATTTTCAAAAGTCCTGAAGTCAAACGAAGGAAGGGAGCAGGATGGTTAAGACGTTTGCCTGCCAACAAGTAATCCGTGAGGTTCTGGGTTCGATTCCCAGCCTCGCCCTTTCTTCCCAGTTTGACAAAAAAATCGAACTGAATGTCAAAGTCCTTCGGATGAGACTATAAACCGAGGCCCGGTGTGCGAACGCACGCAGAACATCTTGCGCACTCGTTAAATCCTGTTCCGCTTTTCGTAAGAGTAGGCCATTGTGTGCCAGGGGGAACAGATGACAAAAATTGACAAAACCGCATACACACGGGGACTGGATGTAAAAAAGCACTTGAGTGCTTATTCCATTATCCTCGATTAAAAAAAAGTTATCTGAGCGCTTTGATTTGTTGCTTTACAAGATTCAGCGCTATATAAATTCCATACATTATTATTATTATTATTATTATTATTATTATTAAGTCAAACTGTATTGGCTGGGGCCAGCAGGCAGACCTCCTGCAGAGTGACAAGCACAGGAAGAAGACCAGACACTGTACTTTGCCCACACCAACCCAACAAAGAAAACACAAACAAATTAAAGAGAAGAGAAGAGAAGAGAAGGAAAGGGGAAAAAACCCACCCAACCTCGGATTCTTTGAAACCCTGTATTAACCGACAGTTCTTGGAAATGAAATCAGCCGAAGAAAATAGCTAGCTCGCATTCCACATAATATTTATGAGTGGGACTAGTGTACGAGGCTTGTGCTCTGTTATGGTTGGGTGTGGGTTTTTTTTGTTCTTATGGGGGGTATATATACATACAGTCATGTCTGTATTGGCCACGCGTTGAATCAGAAGGGGGAAAAAAGCCTTTTCTGAAGGTAATAACCAAATATTGCTCAGATTTGTTGCTAACACTTATCTTTTTTTTTCTTCTTCTTCTTTTCTTTTTTCTTTTTTTTGGGGGGGTGTTCTCTCAGCTAGAACTCTTGGGGTTCACTTGTGGTGAGTTTGTTTTTTTGTGGGGTATTTTTTTTTGTTTGGCGTGTGCCACCATTTTTGCTCACCATATCAAGGTAGCTGCATTCCGACTTCAGGAATGATGTTTTAACACGACACCAGTGTGCATGTATTTAAAAACCAAAACAAATTGTCATCCTTTCCTACCGGTACAAACGGCGTTCTCTCTCCTCTCTCTCTCTCTCTCTCTCCTCTCCTCTCTCTCTCTCTCTCTCTCTCTCTCTCTCTTTCTCTCTCTCTCTGTCAAACTCCAAATAACACACACACACACACACACACACACACACACACAACACACACACACACACCCGAATCTCTCTCTCAAACCCCAATTAAAACTCTCTCCTCTCCCTCCCTCTCTCTCTCTCTCTCACACACACACACACTCACACGCACACACACACCAAACACCCCCCCCACCCTCTCTCTCACACACACACACACACCAAACACCCCCCCCCCCCCCACCCTCTCTCTCTCTCTCTCTCTCACACACACTATATAAGTCTTTTAGACAGGACATTAATTTTGTTATAGTTTCATTCACGTTAATGACTTTTATGTTTTTATTTCAGTTTTCTATTTCTTTTCTTCTTTTTTTTATTGTATCTTTTGCATTGCATTCATGATTAGACTACCTTCCACACCCCCCCCCCCCCCCTCGCATTTTTCAGTAGGACCTCCACTACCACCACCACCTCAATTCGCACACACCCCTTATGTATATTTTTTATTTTAAAAAATCTAATTTTTTTTCTCGTCTAATATCACTGAGAGTGAACAGACGTAAAATTCGAAGACAACAACAACACACAACAACAACAGACGACAACTCTCCACTCACTTTTCTAAAGCCTCGATGGGTAACCTCTCGCCTGCCAGTGGTGTACCTATAGCCACCTCTAGACTTAGTTCTGTAAGCATCTGCAGCTGTTTGCCGGGAACTGAAATTGCCGCCTGCAACCACCCTATCTCTCTTCATCGTCAGAAAGTTTTGGATTTTTCTCTGGCCTGGCGAAGAAAGGCTAGCATATTGTGAAGACGTCGGCTGATCTTTTTCTGGATGTGGGACAAAAGATCTAGATCTACCTCTTCCATCTTTTTCCTTCTTTTCTTGACGTATCCATTGTAGAGTGACAGTTTGTTTCGCGGTTTTTGGGCTCCACTGTTGAAAGAAATCAGTCGCCATTGTTGTCACCGATGTGTTTTTCTTTTTTATCTCTCTGTCTCTCTCTATTTCTTTCGTTCCCTTTTCGGGTGTCTTAAGTTATAAATTTATTCGTGTACGAATGCCACTGACTCTATGTGAAATGACGTCAATGAAAATTACGTCAAAGGAAAGATAACGTCAGTGTTTTTTTTTCTTTCTTCTTCGTGGAAAGCTCATACAGTAACTATCGTCGTCTGTCATTTGAATGAAAATGCGTTGCACTGCCGTTAAGCACCTTAGCAAGTCAGGTCCAGCTCATTCGAGAAAGAAATGACAGACTCGATAAAGAATCTGCAGAAGTTTTTGCAAAACTTTACTATTTGCCTGAAGATCCCTGAG
>CM054168.1:34319701-34322201 GCA_028751875.1 Rapana venosa
TGTGTGTTTGTTGTGTGTGTGTTTGTTGTGTGTGTGTTTGTTTGTGTGTTTGTGTGTGTTTGTGTGTGTGTTTGTGTGCGTGTGTGTGTTTGTGTGTGTTTGTGTGTGTGTTTGTGAGTGTGTTTGTGTGTGTTTGGGTGTGTTTGGGTGTGTGTCTGTGATGTGTTTGTGTGTGTGTATGTTTGTGAGTGTGTATGTTTGTTTGTGTGTGTGTGAGTGAGAGAGAGATTTATTTCGAGGATAATGGAATAGCACACATGTGCTTTTTTTTACATCCAGTCCCCGTGTGTGCAGTTTTATAAATGTTGTCATCTGTTCCTACCGGCACACAATGGCCTACTCTTCCGAAAGGCAGGACGGGTTTTAACGTGTGTTCAAGATGTTCTGCGTACGTTCGCACACGGGACCTCGGTTTTTAGTCTCATCCGAAGGAAGAGAGAGAGAGAGAGGGGGGATGGGGGGGGGGGGGAGATGGGAGAGAGAAAGTGAGAGAGAGAGAGAGATGGAGAGAGAGGGGGAATAGGAGAGAGAGAGGGTGAGAGGAGAGAAAGAGGAACAGACGGGGAGAGAGAGAGAGAGAGGGGGGGGGGGGGAGAGGGAGAGAGAGAAGGAGAGAGACAGACAGAGAGAGACAGACAGAGAATGAATGAATGAAGGAAGGAATGAATGATCTTTATTTTTCAAGGGTTACAGAGTAAGTATTCATACACTTTTTTTTAAAGTTATTATCCGACCTTTGCCCTGATTAGGGAAATATTAACTCCACCCACCCCCCCACCCCCCGCCAACTACAACAACGACAACAACAGTTCAACCTACCATATAAAAGAAAAGAGATTAATGCGCATTCAACAAACGCATAATCTTCAAATAACCTGAATATTAATGTCAAAAACAGATACATTGATCATAATTATTCTGAGAAAGAAAAAGAAGAGAGATAAATATGTGTTGAATAAACACACAATCCCCGACTGGCTCGAACGTTATACGTTATAATAATATCAAAACAGATAAGCCTACATTGATTACAATTAAACAATTTAGATAGAGTAAAAAATAAATAAATATAAAAGGAAAGGGGGGGGGGGGGGGAGAGAGAACTCGAACTCGAATATTTTAATGAGGGTAAATGAATAAGCCATAGGCTTCTTTACACCAGGCCCTCATGGGGAAAAGAATATAAACAAACACGAATGAATCAAAAAAGTGTTTTATAAACAAGTTAATGTGGGATACAATGAAATGAATCACTCAAACAGCCATTGAAATGTTGATCAATCTAGAGACCAATGAAAGACCACAAAAATAAACAAAGCAAATGAATAAACAAGACCAAGTAAACAAAAAAAACCACTCCTCCCTAGCACCCCCTCCCCATAAAACAAACAATCCTCTAAAAAATAAAGCAAAATAAGAGAGGGGGAAAGAGAGAGGAGGAGAGAGAGAGTGAGAGAGAGAGAGAGAGGGGAGGAGTTGTGTGGTGTTGTGTTTTTGTGTGTGTGTGTGTGTGTGTGTGTGTGTGGTGTGTGTGTTGTGTGTGTGTCGCGCGCGCACACACACACACACACACACACACACACACAAAACACACCACAAGGGATGGTGAAACGCACAGAGTGGGAGAGAAGAGAGGAGAGAGAGGGAGAGAGAGAGAGAGAGAGGAGAGAGAGAGAGAGAGAGAGAGAGAGAATTTTTTCTTTTTATTATATCGAGGATAATGGAATAAGCACTCATGTGCTTTTTTACCCTCCAGTCCCCCCTGTGTATGCGGTTTTGTAAATTTTTGTCACGGTTCCCCCCGGCAACACAATGGCCTACTCTTCGAACAGCGGAACAGGATTTAAACGTAGTGCGCAAGATGTTCTGCATGGGTTCGCACACGGGGCCTCGGTTTATAGTCTCATCCGAAGGAGAGAAGAGAGAGAGAGAGTGAGAAGTAAGAGAAGAGAGAGAGAGAGAGAGAGAGAGAGAGAGAGAGAGAGGAGAGAGAAGAGAGAGAGAGAGAAGAGAGAGATTTTCTTTTTTTATATCGAGGATAATGGAATAGCACTCATGTGCTTTTTTACATCCAGTCCCCGTGTGGATGCGGTTTTGTAAATTTTGTCATCTGTTCCCACCGGCACACAATGGCCTACTCTTTCGAACAGCGGAACAGGATTTTAAACGTGGGGTCGTAAGGTGTCTGCATGCGTTCGCACACACGGGCCTCGGTTTTTTAGTCTCATCCGAAGGATAGAGAGAGAGAGAGAGAGAGAGAGAGAGAGAGAGAGAGAGAGAGAGAGAGAGAGAGAGGAAGAGAGAGAGAGAGAGTGCATACACACAACACAACACAGGGGATGTGTGAAACGCAAAGAGAGAGAGAGAGAGAGAGAGAGAGAGAGAGAGAGAGAGAGAGAGAGAGAGAGAGAGAGAGAGAGAGAGAACAGACAGACAGAGACAGACAGACAGACAGACAGACAGAGATATAGACAGAGAGTGGGTGAGGCAAAGCTCTTTT
>CM054168.1:34327201-34329701 GCA_028751875.1 Rapana venosa
TGAACCAATAAATAAAATAAATAAATGAAGTTCCCAGGTTATCAAAAGCGTTGACGAGTTGTCCTTTAAATGTCCGTTGTCTTTAGGTTTCTGGTCGGAAGAATTTTTGCTGAAGATAAATGTTTAGAGTGTTTTGGTTTTTTGGGCCGTTTCTTTCACTATAGACGCAAAAGACTCGCTGAAATCTGCAGGGCCCTTTGTCTTCAAAGTCATTCCCACCGCAGCGAATGACTACCGGCATCAAGTTTTTGCTACTACTGCCAGTTCTTCTTGCAGAGACTTTTTGCACAGTACTTGATGGTACAGCGCCTGTGCAGTGAAGCTCTGAAGCAGTAGGAATTTCCATAGTTTTTTTTTTCCCATCCGTGGAATTTGTAGAGTCGCGTGTAGTCTCAGCACATTGGGCAGACCATGGTTTACGTCTGGAACCTTTTTTTTTAAAAAAGAATAAACCACGTAATCTTTCTTCGGTCTGACGTCATATTCTATCACTCGCTCTCTCTCTCTCTCTCTTTCTCTCTCTTCCCCTTCCCCTCCCACCCCCCTCCTTTTTTTCTCTTCTTCTTCTCAGTACCATTGACGTCATCAGTTTGATGCTTTGTTTCCCCCCCCCCCCCACCCCCCCCGAGACTTCCAGATTTCTTTTCTAGCTTCTTTTTCTTGCAGTCACAACCGGCAAGGGGTGGAGAGAGCCTTCAGCTGCCTCCTCCTCCTCCTCTTCTCTAGGGGCAGGAGCTTCTACTGCTTCAGCGTGAGTACGTTGAACTGAAGCAGCGAGAGTTGTGTGCAGTTTGTGTGTCGTGGGCACACACGCGCTTGTGGCTTTGAGTTGCGCTGTCGTCGTCTTCTTGTTCTCGTTCTTCTTCTTCTTCTTGTTCTCGTTCTTCTCGTTCTTCTTGTTCTTGTTCTTCTTCTTCTTCTTCTTCTTCTTCTTCATCATCATCATCATCATCATCATCATCATCATCATCATCATCTTCTCCATCTCCTTCTTCTTCTTGTTCTTCTTCTTCGTCTTCTTCTTGTTCTTCTTCTTGTTCTTGTTCTTCTTCTTCTTCTTCTTCTTCTTGTTCTTCTTCTTCTTCTTCTTCTTCTTTCTTCTTCTTCTTCTTCTTCTTCTTCTTCTCCTCCTCTCATTTTCTTCTTCCTCTTCTTCTTCTTCTTCTTGTTCTTCTCTTTTCTCTTTCTTCTTCTTCTTCTTCTTTTTTCTTCTTCTTCTTCTTCTTCTCTTCTTCTTCTTCTTTCTTCTTCTTCTTCTCTTTCTCTTATTCTTCTTCTTCTTCTTCTTCTTCTTCTTCTCTCATTTCTTCTTCTTCTTCTTCTTCTTCTTCTCTTTCTCTTCTCTTCAATATTCTTCTTTTTCTCATATTTCTTGTTCTGTTCTTCTTCTTTTTCTTCTCTCTTCTTCTTTTTCTTCTTCTTCTTCTTTTTTCTCGTGTCTAATACCTTCAACATAATTATGTGAAGCTTCTGTAGACTATTCTGCCTCTGATCTACCTACCACCGATTGTTTCTAAGGAAGAGATGCGAGCTGTGACACGGTGTGGATGCGTGCTGTGACACAGTGTGACACGGTGTGGATGCGTTCTATGACACAGAGTGGATGCGTGCAGTGACACAGTGTGGATGCGTTCTATGACACAGTGTGGATGCGTTCTGTAACACAGTGTGGATGCGTTCTGTGACACAGTGTGGATGCTTGCTGTGACACAGTGTGGATGCGTGCTGTGACACAGTGTGGATGCGTGCTGTGACACAGTGTGACACAGTGTGGATGCGTGCTGTGACACAGTGTGGATGCGTGCTGTGACACAGTGTGGATGCGTGCTGTGACACAGTGTAGATGCGTGCTGTGACACAGTGTGGATGCGTGCTGTGACACAGTGTGGATGCGTTCTGTGACACAGTGTGACACAGTGTGGATGCGTTCTGTGACACAGTGTGATTGATAAAATATAAGTTGTTGGAACTGTGGCACAACATTCGTCAGCTGCTGCTCCTCAGGAAGACTTAAGTGGCCTGCCTGGCTATTCCTAGAGAAACAGACGATTGTCTAGAAATGATGCCTGCCATTTTTCATTTACCAGTTGGACAGGCTTAGTTGAAGCACTTTCGGGGGTTGTATCCAGATGCTCAATGCTTATAGAACAAAATTTTCAACAACAAAAAAAAAGAAAAGAAAAAGCAGCATGTATCTGTGGCGAAAATATCACTCATTGCTCACATTCTGTTAGAATGCAGAGACTTGAACAACTTTGTACTTGTTTTCACAGTCTGTTGCTTAGAGCAAATTCTAAAAGACATTCCATTAATAATTTTAAAAAAATTGTATTGTTATTAAAGTCATAGTCCTAATATCAGATGTTTATAGCTTAACGATGTTTTACGAGTTGTATGAATTGTAAAGTTAAGCTTTTTAAGCTGGGTGGTTTTTTCTTCTTCAACTTTCTTGTTTACGTTTTTATTTTGGTGATTCTTATAGTTGTTCAATGCCGATAAT
>CM054168.1:34332201-34352201 GCA_028751875.1 Rapana venosa
GTGTGTGTGTGTGTGTGAGAGAGAGAGAGAGTGAGAGAGAGAGAGAGAGAGTGTGTGTGTGTGTGTGTGTGTGTGTGAGAGAAGAGAGAGAGAGAGAGAGAGATGATGAGAGAGAGGAGTGTGTGTGTGTGAGGGAGAGAGGGAGAAAGAGAGAGAGAGTGTGTGTGTGTGTGTGTGTTTTAAAAAACAATACTGAAAAAAGTAGCCATTTTATCAAAAGTATCTTTCCCTGTAAAAAAAGAAAAAAAAGTTACACAAAGAGAAAAGAGAAGACTTGACATCTCCAGGAGAGAGATTGATTGATTGATTGGTTGATTGATTGATTGATTCAATTTTATTTTCAGAAGGTGAAGGAATAAGCATGACAGTTGCCTTTTTTCCTTAACATGCAGCCTTCTATAACAGTACAACTAGTGAACGCAAATAAATAACAAAGAACATTGAAAAATCCCCAAGCTTACTTCTGTAATAATCAATAAACATAATACTTAGTAACTGTGATGATATCTATCTATCTATCTATCTATCTATCTATCTATCTATCTATCTATCTATCTATCTATCTATCTATCTATCTATCTATCTATCTATCTATCTATCTATCTATCCACCTATCTATCTATCTATCCATCCATCCATCCATCCATCCATCCATCCATCCATCCATCCATCCATCCATCCATCATCTATCTATCTATCTATCTATCTATCTATCTATCTATCTATCTATCTATCTCTCTCTCTGTCTGTCTGTCTGTCTGTCTGTTTACACACACACACACACAAACACACACACACACACACACCACAACACACACACACACACACACCACACACACAGAGTATTGGCAGAACATCTAGAAACGGACAACTTACGAAGAAGCAGAGTATGAGCAAGTGTATCAAAAGCCTTAGCGAAATCCACAAAAACAATTCCGTTGAATCTGTTATCTTTTATATTTGAAAGCCAATTATCTACCGAGTTTTATCAAAGAAGTGTGGCAGGAATGCTTCTCTCGAAATCCGGATTGACTGGGATGTAGAAGATCAATTTTCTCAACGTGAGGTAGAGAATATAACGGTTTTATTTGTTGCTCAAGAGGCTTAGAAGGAACTGATAGATTAGACATGGGTTTGTAGGGAGTATTTGACTTATTTTAAATGCTTTGAGAAACATATTTTTTTGTCGATACATAGATAAAAAATGTATGTTTTTTTTAAATTATCATTTTTATTTATTCTTTTATATCGAGGATAATGGAATAAGCACTCATGTGCTTTTTACATCCAGTCCCCGTGTATATGCGGTTTTGTAAATTCTGTCATCTGTTTCCACCGGCACACAATGGCCTACTCTTAAGAAAAGCGGAACAGGATTTAACGTAAGCGCAAGATGTTATGCGTGCGTTCGCACACGGGGCCTCGGTTTATAGTCTCATATGAAGGACTTTTTGGGAGAGAGGGGGAGAGAGAGAGAGAAAGGATAATTTGGTATAATGTAAGGGAGGATTATTTACTTTGTTTCCAACAGATCAAGTTTGGATTTTATTTTTGATGCATCAAGTGGATGAAAAAATGACTTTTGAAGATTGTTAATGATTGGTGTTGTCTAAATAAATCATGAAGGGAGTTCCACAGCACAGGGCCTGAGTAAAGTAAGCTAGATTTGAACAAATCTATGTTTGGGATTGGGACACGCTTTTCAGTATTTCTGGAATGATTCATTGGGAACCTGTCTTTTAAGGATGAGGGAACAGTTCCTGTCATTATCTTAAACATCATGAGGCCTTTGTTAAATCTTAGTCTTTGGTGTAGGGAAAGAATATTTAACTGAGTATAATCCACTTCTAGTAAGGTAGTCTTCTTCAGAAGAACCAGTTTAAGAGCACGTTTATACAGACTTAATAATGATTTCATAGTGTTTGCACTAGCAGAATCCCACAGGGTTGAACCATAATCTATTGAAGATTGTATATAAGCTTGAAATAATAGTTTTCTTGAATGAAAGTCAAGAAAATGTTTGATCTTAGTCAATTGGTATACTCTTTGAGACATGTATTTGCACAGATAAGATAATTATGTGGTACCAGCTGACATTTTCATCAATTGTTACTCCTAGAACTTTGTGGTAAGAGGCTTGTTCGATTGCTTCCTTTTCAATATGTATTTGAGAAAGTTTATGAGTTAGATTTTGTCGCTTTTGTCTGGTAGTGATAAGCATGCATGTTGATTTTTGGGGGGTGTATAGACATGTGGTTTAGTTCAGTCCATTTGACAAGATCATCAGTGCATTTTTGCAATGTCTTTGCAAGAGAGTTAATGTTGGTATGGCTAGTATAAATGGTTGTGTCATCAGCAAAAAGTTCACATTTGGATTTGATATGGAGAGAAAGGTCATTTATGTATAATGAAAAGAGAATTGGTCCTAAGATGGATCCCTGTGTTACTTCATAATGAATGGGTTTTAGTGTGGACGTGGACGTAGCTATTGAAACACACTGTTGCCTGTTTGTAAGATAAGAAGCAAGAAGTTCAAGAGTATTTGTAGAGAGATTATATAAGTCTAGCTTTTTAATGAGAATTCTGCTGTCAATTGTATCAAATGCTTTTTTGAAATCTACAAATAATTCTCCTAAAAATTTATAGTCATTAATGTTTGACAGCCAATTGTCTACAAGACTAGTCAATGCCGTATGGCACGAGTGATTTTTTCTAAATCCAGACTGATTTGGGTAAAGTAAGTTGCTAATATCTATATGATGGACTATATGTTTATTCATATGTTTTTCCAAGGGTTTTGAAAGGTAAGATATAATAGAGATTGGCCTATAGTTTGAGGGATCGGAAGTGTCTCCAGACTTGTGGATCGGAATCACCTTAGCAGTTTTGAAGGCGTTGGGGAAATAGTTCTTATGAAGACAAAGGTTATAGATATGTGTCAGAGTGTCTGTAATAACTGGAGCTGAGAGTTTCAGTATTCTGCCATCTATTCCATCAAGACCACGTGTACTTGATTGTTTGAGGTGAGTCAGGTAATTGTAGACCTCAGAAACAGATATGAATGGTATGTGGAGTTTTGATGGAATACACTTTTCTTGGCAGTATTGTTTTAGTTCATTGAGATAATAATAATAATAATAATAATAATATATGGAATTTATATAGCGCCAAATCTTGTAAAACAAACAAATCGAAGCGCTTGCACTCAAATCATTTACGCGCATGCAACTTTCCTCAAATATAATAAAGAACATATTTCAAATTTATGCACGTGTATGTACACACACACACACACACACCACACACACACCACACACACACACACACACACACACACACACACACACACACCACACACACACACACACACACCGCGAACACACTTAGGAGATGAAGAATGCTGTTGAAAAGTAGAGACGGATATGAGGGGGAAGTGTCAGGTAGGAAATAAGTGTGTTTTGAGGCTGGATTTGAAGGTATCAAGTGAAGGTTTTTGGCGAAGTGAAAGAGGAGGTCATTCCACGTGGACGGACCAGAAACAGAAAAAGATCGACAGCCAACAGTGGTTTGTTTGAATCTGGGTGTTCGAAAGCACAAAGTATCTGCGGCTGAACGAAGGGAACGGGATGGAGTGTACAGGTGAAGACAGTTACAAAGATAAGATGGTGCAGATTTGTGGAGACATTTGAAACAGAGGGTATTGATCTTATACTTCAGTCTTTGTGAGACTGGCAGCCAGTGAAGAGATCGCAGAAGAGGAGTGATGTGTTCGGATCTTTTCTTTCTTAGGACCAGTCGAGCTGCAGAGTTTTGTATGCGTTGAAGAGAGTGGATGGATGATGCTGGTAGGCCAGCCAGAAGAGAATTACAGTAGTCTAAACGTGAAAGAATGAGAGATGTGACGAGCTTGGAAGTTGCATCAGTGGACAGATACTTGCGAATCGCACTTATGCGCCGTAATTGATAGTAGCAAGACTGGCAGGTCTGGGTGATGAATTTTTTCATATTGAGTGTGTTGTCAAGAACTACACCTAGATACTTCACAGAGTTGGACAAAGGAACTGACGCACTGCCGAATTGTATTGATGTTGTTGTGATGGAAGAAAGTTTATGTTGGGTCCCTATGAGCATGGCTTCGGTTTTATCGGCATTAAGTTGTAACTTGTTCTGAGTCATCCAGTTTTTAATGTCTTGAAGGCAGTAGGACATATTTGTCAGGAGGGAAGGCAAGTTTTCAACAGTATCACTGCACTGAAGCTGAGTATCATCGGCATAGAAATGATGAGCAATATGGTGGTTGTTTATTATATGTGAAAGTGGAGCAGTGTAGAGAGTAAAGAGAACGGGGCCCAGGACTGATCCCTGTGGAACTCCACATTCCATTTTGACAGATTTTGATTGAATTTTGTTTACAATAACTTTCTGGAATCTGTCTGTGAGGTATGAAGTAAACCAGGTGAGGGCAGTGCCATTGATACCAAACGTATTTTGGAGGCGAGAAAGAAGAATTGAGTGATCTATAGTGTCGAAGGCTGCAGATAAATCAAGAAGAGTGAGGAGGGAGATTTTTCCTGCATCAGAAGCAAGTAGAAGTGTATCTAAAGTATGGACTAGGGTGGTTTCGGTGCTGTGGTTGGGGCGATAGGCAGATTGAAAAGGGGGAAGGAGATCATTGGAATGAAGGTGACTGTTGAGCTGTTTGAGAACAACTTTTTCTAGTACTTTAGAGACAAAGGGTAAGTTTGAGACAGGTCTATAATTCTTCAGAATGTTGGGATCGAGGTCGTGCTTTTTCAGTAGAGGTGTGACTATTGCGGTTTTAAGAGCTTGTGGAAAATGTCCTGACAGAAGAGATGAGTTTACTATTTTAGTGATAATAGGTACAAGTTGTGGAAGGCATTGTGAGAAAACAGGAGCAGGTATGGGATCGAGGTCGCATGATTTTATAGTCATTTCCTTCAGAATTGTCATGATTTCTTTTTCACTTGTGGAACAGAAGGAAAAGAGAGGAGTGCCAGTGAACTGGGGATCCGGAGGTGCAGGCTGGAAATGAGTCTGATCCAGTCTGGAGCGTATGTTGTGGACTTTGTCTGAAAAGAAGGCAGAAAAGATAGATGGAAGTTCAGACAGGCTGTGGGTGGTAGGCAGAGGAGTTGTTTTTTGCAGACCCAAGGAGATTTGAGGTGAGGGAAAAAAGAGATTTTATGGATGTAGCGCAGAGAATTTGGGAAGAGTAGTATTCTGTCTTTGCTGAATGGATTAAGAGTTTGACTTTGTTTATTTGTTTTCGGAAAAGCTGTTTGTTGATTTCGGTTTTTGATTTCCGCCACTGCCGTTCTAGTTGCCGGCGTTTGCGCTTCGCTATCAGGATGTCTTGGGTATACCATAGATCATTGGACTTCGTGTTATCATTGTTAATTATGTTAGAAGAAGTATTAATGAAGTGATTGTTAAGTTTTTCAGCAGAAATAATAATAATAAATAATAATAAATGGAACTTATATAGCGCTATATCTTGCAAAGACAAATCAAAGCGCATGCATTCAACCTAATCGTACACAGTCTATCAATGATCAATCAATGATAAATAATCAATAGTTTAAAGAAACAGATATTACAAACATGGTTTGCTGCAGACAAAAATCTATGAAATAAAATTTCAATAGTCAAATGTTTTTCAAAAGCACACACACACTCACACAGGTCGTATACTTTAGCAGGGTGATAGGACATGGGTTAGTGAAGGTGGGATAACTCTGATATGAAACAGGAGGGAGGAAATCTTAGGTTTGAAATAAATATGTCTTGAGGCTGGATTTAAAAGAGTCATAGCTAGGTTTTTCGAAAAGAGAGAGAGGGACCAAAACCCGGGGGCCCGAAATGAAAAAAGAGCGGGGGCCAAACGGGGGATTGGTTGAATCTAGTTTTTCGAGGAAAACAAGGTATCTCCCAGCTGAGCGGGGGGAAAACGTGAAGGATGACCGGGGAGAAACTTTCCCAAAAGAGGTAGGAGGTGCATTTTTTGTGGAGACATTTTTTAAACAAGGGAAACTAAACTTAAAATTTTAAACTTCTCTTTTCCACACCCAGCCAGGGGAGAGATCAAGAGGGGAATGTGCCAGTTTTTTTTTTCTTTCTGAGAACAAGCACGGGGAGTTTTTGTATACGTTGAAGAGAGTGGATAGATGATCCCGGGCAGACCAGACAAAAGAGAATTGCAATACCCCAAAAGCAAAAGAATGAAGAAATTGATTATTTGGATGTTGCATTGGGGGACAGTATTTTGGGAAATTTGCCCTTTACCCGAAATTTTTATAGTAGAGACTAAAAGGGCTGGGTATAATTTTTTCCCATAGAGATTGTTTTTGGAAAAAAACACCTAGATACTTCAAAATAAAAAGGGGGAAAAAGGGGGACTATGTATTCCCGAGTTTCAATTAAGCTTTTTGAAAGGAAGAGATTTTTTTTTGGGTTTGGGTTTTCCCCTACAGCATGCAACAAAAATGGGGAAAAAAAAGGTGGCGCTGCTTTTGTGGCGACCGCTCTCCCCCGGGGAGAGCCCTAATTTCACCCAAGAAAAAACCCTTGCATGACGAAAAGTGAAATGAATAAATGCTTTTTTTTAATTACTTTAAATTTTTGGGGAGATATTGATTATTTGTCGTTTGTTTTTAAATTTTTCCATCCCGTTTTGAATTTTTTTGGTTTAATAGTAGATTTTGGAAAAAATTTCCTTTTTTTCTCACCTTTTTTTGTGATTTTAAAGGCATTTTTTTATTTTTTTGCCCCCTCATAATATTTATGTTTTTTTAAAAGAAATCTCAAGAAAACATGCTTCTTCAGTTTTTTTTAAACCCAAAGGGTGGTTTTTTGCGGAAACATGTTTGTTCCTTGGGTTTTTAAGGGGGCATGTTTGTTAAGATTTCAGTAAAAATTTTTATCCAGAATTTTTGAAAAGAGGGGAAAATTTTAAAAAAGCAATAAAACCAACAATCTAATTTTTTTATTTTTTTCTTTCACCCCTTGATTTTCAAAAGAAAGGTATTTTTTGTTTTGCTCGCGCGCACGCACACACACACACACACACAAAACCAAAACACAAAAACACAAAACACTCACACAAAACACCTACTCTCTCTCCTCTTTTCATCAAAACAAACCAAAACTGTTACTTTTAACAAAATAAGATGTGTGAAAATGCATCCCCTGTGTGTGTATATTTGGTTTTATGTGTGTTGTGTGTGTATGTGTGTTTGTTTTTTTGTGTCCCTGCGAGCCTATGTATGTGTGTGTGTGTCTGCATATGTTTTGGTGCACCTGTGTGTTGTGTGTGTGTGTGTCTATGTCTGGTAGTCTGGTATTTTTATATTTTTTTCTGTATCCTTGTTCAATAAAAACAGTTCATGAATGGGGGTTGTGTGCAAGGTGTATCCCTCTGTCTGCCTCGTGTGGGGGTGTGTGTGTGTGTATACTTTTTTTTTTCCCCCAAAAAAAACGTAGGGGCGGGTATCGGGTTTTTCTTTTACCTTGTTAAAAATAAGACACCCCTCATGAATGGGGATGTTGAAAGCGTGATGCTTGTATGTGTGGTGTGTGTGTGCTTGAGAAATTTGGGTTAAAGTGAGGATGGGGTCCCATTGTGTTGTTTGTGCATTTTGTGTGGGTGTTTTAGTTTTGGGGTTTTTTTTTAATTAAAAAAAAGGGATACTGTAGGTGCTGGTAGTCTGGTTTTCAGTGACCTTGTTAAAATAAGAAAGCTCAATAAAGGGGGGAGGTGTTTTTGCTTTCTTTTCAGCCCCTGTGTGTGTGCTTGTGCGCGGAAAGGGTAGTTTTTTGCAAAAACAAAAACTGAACTTTGTGGTATCTAGTATTTCGGGAAATCCTCAGGGGGATACCCTTTTGAGGGACGTGCATGCCTTTTGTGTCCTCTTTTTTGTTTTTTGGGTGTGTGTGATGTGTTTTAGTATTGTTTTTTTTTTCCCCCAAAAAAAGAAACTTTTAAGGGGGGGGGTTTAGCCCTGTCTTTTGATGCCTCAATAAATAAGACAGCCATAAATGAGGGGTGTGCAGCGGTATGGTGTGTGTGTGTGTGTGTGTGTGTGTTTTTTATTTTTAAGCCCCTTTTCACTTTTAGTGTTTTTTAGAGGGGAAAAGTAATATAAACAAAAGAAGCAAAAAATAAAAAAAAGGTAAAAATTAACAAACTTAAAAACTAACTTTAACAAACACAAAAACTAATTATCGGATTTCTTACCCAATCCTAACCCAAGTAAAACCAGAACGATGGTTTTTCAAAAAAAATTCTGATAAAAAAATACAAACTTAGTAATTGGGAAAAAAAGCTTTTAAATGTCCACAATAAAAAAATAAAAATGACTTTTGGGGAAAATTTTTCCCCCCACAAATAAAAGTTTACATTTTTCCCCGTATTTTTGTCCAAAAAGCTTTTAGTTTAAATCTGTACAAAAGGGATAACATTTTTTCAAACGATTATCCCAACCACAAATTTTGTTAGAAATGAAAGCTTCCGAAAATCGGGCAATATTCTTGAAACACCAAATTATAAAACAATAGCCAAATCATATATTTTCTTTCTGAAGTGTTTCCGCAAGCGTTTTTTTTAGAAGCTGTACCCCATGCAGAGATAAGGCAACTTTTTAATTTCACAAGAACTTTTTTTATTTCTCGCCCCATATTTTGAAAACTGACAATTTTTTTCATTAAAAAAAGATCCCAAGTGGGGGGGAACCCCAACAAAAAAAATAATAGTACTTACCTCTTAAAATTAAAAAGTGTCCCGATGCCAAATTCAAAGATTGGGTTTTTTCCCTTTTTTAAAAGTAAAAACCTTTTTACCATGAAAAAACAATTTAGAATCAACAACACAAAAAGTTGAATATGTCTTTGGGGAAGTCAATTTACAAAATTTACAGTCCCAAAACACAAAAGCATTTAGCTCACTGAAAATTTTAAAAAATTTATTTTTTCCCCCAGGGACAGTTGTGTTGTGCATGCGTGTGTTTTGTTTTGTGTTTTGGTGGGGAAAAGGGAATTTTTTTTTTCAAAAAAAGATACTGAACCTCGGAACTAGTATTTCATTCCCCCTCATTGGGAAGCAAATGAAGGGACGTGCATGCCCTTTTGTCCTCTTGGGTTTGTGTTTTGCTCTTGGGTGGTGGGGTTTTTAGTATGTTTTTGGGTTTTTTTCCAAAAAAAAACGACGGCTGGTATTTTGGTATTTTGGGATGACCTCGTTTAATAAACAGCCCCTGAATGGGGGTGTGTGCATGCTTTCTTCCTCTGTGTGGGGGTTTTGGTGTGGGTCGGCGTGCGGTGTGTTGTGTGGGTAACACGTTTTTTTTTTTTTCAAAAACAGAAACTTTACCGCGGGTTAGTCTAGTACTTCAACACCCTCAGTGGGATAGATTATGAATGGGCGGCATGCCTCTGTGAGCCTCTTGTGTGGGGGTGTGGTGTTGGGGTGTATATTTGTTTTTCAAAAAACAAAAATATACTGTACGGCAGGTGGGTTTTGGTTTTTTTGGGTGCCCTTTTTTAAATAAGACAGCTTATGAATAAAGGTGTGTGCATGCGGTCTGCCCTTGTGTGCGTGTGGTGTGTGTGCCAATGTTTTTTTTTTTTCCCCCCAAAAAAATAGTGTACGTCGGGTATCTGGTGTTCCAGTGCCCTCGTTCATTTACGGGGAAAAAAGCTCATAAATGGACGGAGCCATAAAATCAAAAAGGCCACACCCTTTGAAATCCACATTCTTTCTCGGGGCATTGCCTACTTTACAAAAACGGAAAAAAGAGACTTGACGTGGACTGTCTGTAAAGGGGCCTGATGAATGACGGGCAATTTTGTTTGCGTTTTTTTTTTTAAAGGTTTTTAGAATGAAATTTTTTTGCTTTCCCTCCAAAATAAAAAAAAAAGGTGACCCTAAAAGTTTTTAAAAAAATTGGTTTTGGAAACCATGAAACACAAACACGCGTGGAGAACACACGCAGGGGCACAGAGCGGAGAGAGAGAAGAGAAGAGAGAGAGAGGAGAAAAGAAAGAGAGACAGAGAGGGACAAAAAGAGACAGAGAGGGACAAAAAAACAGAGAGGGGAGAGAGGAAAGAGAGAGAAGAGAGAGAGAGAAGACAACAGACGGGCCGAGCCGGAAGAAAATTTGGGAACAGAAAAGACAGAGTGTGTGTGTTTGTAGAGAAAAAAGAGAGAAAACAGTGGTGTGTGTGGAGAGAGACGAGAGATGTGTGGGGTGTGTGAGAGAGAGAAAACCCAACAGACCCCCAAGGGAGAGAGTTGCGGGAGAGAGAACAAAAAGGTGTGTGTGGGGGTTAGGTTGTGTTGTGATTGTGTGGGGTTTTGGGGAAAAGAGAGAGGAAGAGAGAGAGAGAGAGAGAGAGAGAGAGGGGAAAAGAGAGAGAGAGAGGGGTTTGGGAAATTTATTCTTTAATTTTTTTTTTTTTATTTCGGGGATAATGGAATAACACTCACGTTTTTTTTCATGCAGTCCCCGGGGAAGGCATTTTTGGAAAAAAATTGCCCTCCTCCCCCCGGGGCACACAAGGGCCTACTTTTTTTTTTTCCGAAAAGGGGAAGGGGTTTTAACCTTTTCCACAAAAAAAGGGGGGGCGGGGGTTTTTTTCACACGGGACCTCGGTTTATATCCATCCGGGGACTTTTGGGGGAAGTGGGTCCCCACTAAATTTAACCCCAGGGAAATACCCCCCTTGAAGGGGAATCAAACCCGGAGTGAAAAGAAAAAAAGAGGGAAGGTTCCCATGGGGAAATCCCCTTAAAGGGGGAATGGGAACCTGGAGGGGAAAAAAAAAAAGATGAAGGTGCCCCAAAACCCAATGGGCGTGGGGGGTTAAGGCATCAAGACCTCAGTTTCCCTCTGGGGCCACATATTAGGCAGCGCCCATTCCTCTCCCCGCTGTTTTCCTTCCCGGGACCCAAAAAGGGGAAAACCCCTTTTACGGCTGGGGTAAATTTTGGGAACTGAAACGAAGCCAAAGCGGGGAAACTTTTCACCACCCCTACTTGGTAACCCACCCCCAAATCTGCCTAACATTGGCTGGGGAAAGCGGGTGCCCCTTGACTACTGACCCCCCGGAAAATTTTTTACGAAACCCCCAAAAGGGATACAAGATTAATCCATAAGGGGTCAAAATTTTTTTTTTTTTTTTTTGCGTTTTTTTTGGGGTAAGTTTTGCCCATTTCCCAAAACAATACAAGAAAAGGGAACCGAATTTAAACCCAAACCAAAACATTTTGACCCACCAAATCCTTTGAAAATTTTTTAATCTGGAAAAATCATCAAAAGAAAACTTTTTTTTTTTCAAGCAATGGCCGGAAAAGGCGGCATAGAGTTTCCCGGGAAAATTATTAATGTGGGAGCAGAAAGACATCACAAAATTCATTGATATACAAAAGCATTCGGGCAATTTTAAAGATATCCAGGGATGAAAAGGAGGCGTTGCAGGGGGCCCACACGGGCCGGGCCTTTAGTTAAAATCAAAAAAAAAAAGGGCTGAATTGTTTGAAACATTAAAGGAAACAGCCACCCCGTAAAAAAGGAAGGAAGGGTCTTCCAGAATCTTTTTTTTTTCCATTCTTCTTCTTGTTCTTTTTCTTTTTCTTTTTGTTGTTGTTGTTGTTTTGTTGTTCACTTCTTCTTCTTCTTTCTTCTTCTTTCCCCTTCTTTTTCCCTTTTTCTTCTTCTTCTTTTTCTTCTTCTTCTTCTTTTTTCTTCTTTTTCTTCTTCTTTCCTCCCCTCCTCTTGCATTCTTCTTTTTCCCTTCTTTTTTCTTCTTCTTCTTCAATCTTCTTTTTTCTTCTTCTTCTTTTTCTTCTTTTTTCCCTTTCTTTTTCTTTTTCTTCTTCTTCTTCTTTCCTCCTCCTCCCCTTGCATTCTTCTTCTTCTTTTTCTTCTTTTTTCTTCACCTTCTTTTTCTTCTTCTTCTTCTTCTTCTTCCCCCTTCTTCTCTTTTTCAAAAGTACCAAAACAGAAAAAATTTTTGTTGTCTTTTGCAATGACGAAACCTGTGCTACGCCCCCTTTTAAGCCCCTGACAATCGGCCCCGAAAATCCGACTTCACACGGAGAAAAACATTTACCCTTTTAAGTCTTTCGGTTTTAAATTTTTTTTAAAAAAAGGCATAAAGGACCAAGACGGCAAAAAAAAAAATAACAAGGGGGGCAACGGAAAAAAAGGGGAAGTCAAAACAAAAGAAGGGAAAAAAAAAGGGGGAATTCTCCGGCCAAGGGGGGTTTCCAAATTTCCAGAAGGAGGGGGATGCTTTTATACTGTAAAGCACCCCCACGGGGGAACGAAAGATGATGAAGAAACGATAAATTTCCCAGGGGGAAATTTCCGGGCCCTGGGTACAAAGCTACCAAAGAGATTTGCTCTACTTTTCTCAAACTTAGCGTTTGTGTTTTTTAAAAGAGATCAGGGGGGATTCTTTTTACAGCGTTTCTTTTTGCACCCGTAGGAAAATGATTCTGTGCCCCGCCTCGATGACTTGTCTGCTGCGAACCCCACTTTTTTCTTCCTGGGTTTCCCTTTTTAGCTTCAAACCCAAGTTCAGACTTAAAGCCATCCTCTTTTCTTCATAAAGCCTTGGGGCCCTTCTTCTTCTTCTTCTTCTTTTTTTGCTTTGCCTGGTTAAAATTTTGAGCCCGGGAATTTTTTAAAATTTCAGCGGGTTCCCTGCGGGTTTCATACCACCTTTCCCGTACATTTCGGGCCCAGGGGCGGGGGCTCGGGCCACACAACCACCGTAGCGTCGGGAAAATCCTGCGCCCCGTAGATGGGGGCCGTACCGTTTTTCTTCCCCACCGGGGGCCCCATAGCAAGGGGAAATTTTTTCAATTTTCGGTGGGGGGTTTTTAAAATTCCAGCCCCTTTGTTCCCCCTGTGCGTTTAAAGGCGGGCAAACGTTCTACTTTCCCCCCTTGAAACAAAGGGGGCCTAGTACAAAAAATCCCAAGAAAACTTCCAGACCTTTGTAAAAAACCTTTTTTTTTCTCTTTTTGACACCCACCTTTGGGAAAAAAGAAAAAACCCGATACCAAAGTAAATCCCTCTGCCCCCCACATAACAACAAAAAATAAAGCAAGTGAAAGTGTGAAAAAGAATCTCAACTACCATTTTGGAAAAAAAAGATCCCCCCAAGAAACGGAAATCACAATACACCGTTTGGATAAAGAAACGATGCTGTAAACCCACTGCGGCAAAACCGGGGATTTTTTCACAACCTCCCCGGGGAATCTTTTCCTTTTTGTGTTAATAATTATAGAAAACCTGTAAAAGGGGGACGGGATAGCTCAGTGGTCGGACAACACAATTTTCCTCAACTAAGGTTAAGCAGCCTTACCAAGTGGAGGGGTGCCCTTTTTCACCCCTCCTATGTATTATTATGTATGTATGTATGTATGAATGTATGAAATGTAGTAGTATGTATGTATTTTGTCCGTCGTGCCCGACATGACCTCCAAAACAGCAGAGGAGGCAGTTTGCTTTTTTGGGAAAATTTGGGGCAAAATTTGTCATAGGGAGATCCCCTTTGCCCTCAGAACACCCCCAACACTCTGGGCCCAAGTGGAAAAAGGGAAAAGCCCCAGCTTTGGAAAGGTTCCCAAAAACCCAAACCCCCCCCCGGGGTTTTGCAGCACATAAGGACTGTCAAAAGCAAGCCCCGGGGGCCAAGTCCTTAGTGGGATCCTAAAGACTAACTGTAAAGTGGAAATTCCAAAGGGGGAAAGAAAGCCATTTGGTTTCATACAGCCTCTCACTTTGCTGTTCCCCCCAAGCGTCAATGGTTTAATCAAGAACTGTGATAAACCCCCATATATTTTTAATATATATATATATATAATATATATAAAAAATAAAAATATATATATAAAATTTATTATATATATCAACATTTTTTCATCACCGCTTTTTTTTTAAAAACAAAGAGACAAAACAAAAACATGCTAAAAAAGCGCCCCCGGGGGTAAACGAAAAAAGCCCCATTATTTCATTTCATACCATTTTTTAACCCAGGGCAGTTTTTCTCCCCCTGAAATTCGGGCGCTTTTCCCCCCCGGGGGAGGCGCGTCCCCCGCCACAAGAGCCGCCACCCTTTTTTTTTTTTTTTTCCTGTCTGCAACTGCATTTGTTTCCCAAAATTTTCAAGGGGTTTTTTTTTTTTTAAAAGAATTTTCCAGGGACAACCTCTTGTTGCCGGGGGTTTTTTCACGTGCCTAAATAAGGGATGTTTTAAAAACAGGGACCAATTCGTTTTTATCGCCTCACCAAAAGACAACGCCCAACAACCACGCCGGGCTAATGATGGGGGGGGGGGGGGGGGGGGGGGGGAAATGTCGGTCATCAAAACCCCTTGGAGATGGAAAAAATTCAGCAAAATGGGGGGGAAAGCCCCCCCAAAGCTTTTTTAAACCTTTTCCCCCCACCCCACCACCAAAAATGAGAATATCCCAAACCCCACCAAGCCCGGGGGGGGGGGGGGGGGGGGGGGGGGGGGGGAAAGTCTTTCGGGGCGGCGGGGGGGGGGGGGAAAGGGGGTATTCATTGGGCCCCAGACAAAAGGCCCGTTTTAAACAACAACCCAACTTGCTAAAAAATCGCCTATGAACCCCACGCAACACTGGAGGGGGCCCGGCCCTGCCCTGACAAACCCATCCTCAAAGGAGTCATAAAAAATTTTGTTTTCAGCACTTTCTTGGGCCCCCTTCTGCTAAGGGAAAAAAAAACCAAACCACCTTTTCCCTTGCTTCTTCTCCCCAGGGGGTGGGGGGGGGGGGGGTGGGTGGGTGGGGGGAGGAGGGAGGGGATAGAAAGCCTAGTTTAAACCATTGCGCTCACAATCTTGACCCCCTGGTTCGATTCCCCGTTCAAGGGGGAATTTTCCCCCTGGTTTTTAACACATTCAGACTCCTCCACTCTCCCAAAAAGTCCTTGGGGTAAAAGACTATAAACCCCGAGGCCCCGTGTGCAAACTAAACCCAACAATCTTCCCAAACACGTTAAATCATGTTCTCGTTTTTTCCGTAAGAGAAGGCCATTGTGGGGCCTTTGGAAAAAGATGCCCAGAATTGACAAAACCGCATAAAAAAGGGGATTGGTTTAAAGGGGAAAAAAACCCCTTACTTTCTTATTCCTTTATCCTCGAAAAAAACGAAGGAAAAGAAAATAAAATTTAAAACAAACCAACAAAAAAAAACCCAAAACCAAAAAAAATAATAAAATTTTTTAAAAAAATTTTTGGAAAAATTATTATTAAACTCCCACAAACCCAAGCGCAAGATTTTTCGCATGTTTTTTCGCACACGGGGGCCCCTCGGTTTAAAACTAAACTAAATTTTTGGGGGAGAGTGGCCTCCCACTGATGAACCCCAGGGGAAAATATCCCAAAAAGGGGAAAACCCAAACCCGGAGGTCTTTTATCAATATAAAAAATTTTTTTTAATCTCTCTCCCCTTCTCCTTTTCCCTCTTCTCTCTCTCTCTCTCTCCCCCCCCCCCCTCCCTTCCTCCCCTCTCCCTCTCTCTCTCTCTCGCTCTCCCCCCTGTCCCTTTTTGGGCATATGTTACAACCCCCAACCTGAAATAAAATCGCATTTCCCTTCATACTCAAAAAATTTCATTTTTAAAAACCCCAAAAGAAAAAAAGACAAAAAAAAGGTTTCATCTGAAAAACGGAAAGGCCCAATTGGGGCCCCCCACAAACGGGGCCCGGGGGAACTTGACCTCCTGCGTTCTTTGGGGCCCAAATGGAACACACCACCAAAAACCTCTCACAGCGGACTTGCGTTTTTTGCGCTGTTTAAGGCCGGGCTGGGCTAAAACCTTCACACCTTTTTTGGGCCCCTCAGCCCTGGTTTTAAATCACATTCTTGTTTAAAACCAAACTGACGTTTGGGGCAACAGCAAATAAAACGAAAAATGACCAGGGGCCCTTTTCTTTCCCACTCAGGAATTTCCATTTTACAGCTTAAGTCTTTAGTGATCAAACTGTGACCCTCAAAAAGGGGAAAGGCTTGATCGCACAGTCCTTATTTTGTGCACCCTGGGGCGGGTTTGGGCCCTTTTGGGAAACACCCCCAACGCTGACTGCCTTATCCCCCCCTTGGGCTGGAAGGGGGCTGTACTGGGAAAGGGCATCCCCAAAAAAAAATTTCAAATTTCCCCAAATTTTCCAAAACCCACAGCTGCCTCCCTGCTTTTTGGGGGAAAAATCGTCTGACCCCAAGGACAAACTGGGGTTAACTTACTTTGTCCCTGCATTGCCCTGGGGTTTTTTTTGGGAAAAATTTAATATACTTTTTTGAGGTGCTCCTCCCCCTGGAGCTCGAGTGGAGGCCCAGCTACCGCATTCCCTAAGGGGGAGCTTTTTGCACGGGAACTCTATGTAAATTTTTTAAACTCATCTCTTTTGCAAGGCCAGCCCCCTCATCCAACCACCCTCCCCCCCCTTATTTTCTTTCTTTCTTTTTACTCATTGCCCCTTGTTTGTTTTGTTTTCGGTGAAAAATTTTTTTTTTTTTCGTGTTGGTGGGGAAATTTTTTTTTTTTTTCGTGTTGTTGTGTTTTTTTCGTGTGTGTTGTGTGATTTTTCGTGTGTGTGTGTGTGTGGTGGGGGGGGGGGGGTTCGTTTTTTCATGTGGTTTGTATTGGTGTGTGGTGAATTTTTCGTTTTTTTCATGTTTTTTGTGCACGCGCAGGGCAGCACCCCGGGAAATGGTGATGGAAGGGGTAGGGTTCGTTAATTTTTCTTGCGAACTGTTTTTGTTTGGGATTTTTGGGTTTTAGCAAACCTAGTTTATCAATTTCTCCAGCCCTCATTGTAAAAACCCTTTTAAAAAAATTGGGAAGAAGATAATCATTGGACAGCTTTATCCCCACATCCCGGCCTCTCGATCTCAAGGGGGGGGGGGGGGGGGGGGGGGGGGGGGGGGGGGGGGGAAGGGGATACCCTAGGGTTTAAAACCCAAATTGCGCTCGCAGCAACCCTTGCACGACCCGGGTTCGTTTCCCCCGTTAAAGGGGGGACTTTTTCCCCCCCGGGGGGTTTTTTTAACATCAGTGCAGACTCCACTCACCCCAAATGCCCCTTAGGATAAACCCAAAAAACCCGGGGCCCCCTGTTTGAATGCACGCAAAAACATTTTCCCAAAACTTAAACCCGGGTTCCCCTTTTTTTCGTAAGAGTGGGGGCCGTTGTGTCGGGGGAAAGGGATGACAAAACGGCATACACACAGGGACTGGTTAAAAAAAAAAAAAAAATTTTTTTTTTTTTTTAAAAAAAATAAAAAAAAAAAAAAAAACCCCCCCGGGGGGGGGTTTTAAAAAATTTTTTGGGGGGGAAAAAAGGGCCCCCCCAAAAAAAGGAAAAAAACCCCCCCTTTTTTTTGGGGGGGTTTGGGGGGGAAAAAAAAAAACCCCGGGCCCCAAAGGCAAAAAAAAAAAAAATGGGAAAACCCTTAAAAAAAAAAAAAAATTAAAAAAAAAAACCCAAAAAAACCCCCCTTTTTTTTTTTTTTTTTTTTTTTGTTTTTTTTTGGGGGGGGGGGGGTGGGGGGAGGGAAAAAAAGAGGGGGGGGGTGGGGTTTTTTAAAAAAAAAAAATTTTAAAAAAAAAATTTTTTTTTTGGGGGGGGAAAAAAGGGGGTTTTTTTTAATTTTTTGGGATCCTTTTTTCCCCCCCCCCCAACCCCCGAAAAGGGCCGGTTTTAAAAGGGGGGGTTTTTCCCCCCCGGGGGCCCCCTTTTTTTTTATTGGGGTTTTTGGGGGTTTTTTTTGGGGGGGGGGCCCCCCAAAAAGGGGGAAAATTTTTAAGGGAAGGAATTTTTTTGGGGCCCCCTTTTTTTTTTGGGGTTTTTTTTTTTGGGGGGTTGGGTTTTTTTTGGGGGGGGGGGGAAAAAAAGGGAAAAAAGGGGGAGAAGGGGGAAAAAAAAAAAAAAAAAGGGGGAGAAAAAAAAAAGAGAAAGGGGGGGGGAAAAAATTTGGGGTTTTTTTTTTTTTTTTTGGGGGGGAAAAAAATTTTTTTTTTTTCCCGGGGGGGTTTTGGGTTTTTTTTAATTTTTTCCCCCCCCCCCCCCCCCCCCCTTAAAAAATTTCCCCAAAAGGGGAAAAAACCTTTTTAAAAAAAAAAGGGCCGGGGGAAACCGGGGGGAAGGGGGAAAAAAAGGGGGAAAAAAAAAAAAAGAGAGAGAGAGAAAAAAAAAGGGGGGGGAAAAAAAGAAGAGAAAAAAAAAGGGGGGGGGGGGGGGGGGGGGGGGGGGGAAAAGGGGGAAAAAAAAGGGGAAAGGGGGGAAAAAAAAAAAAAAAAAAAAAAAAAAATTTTTTTCCCCCCAAGGGGGCCCTTTTTTTTGGGGGAAAAAAAAGGAAAAAAAAAAAACCCCCCCCGGCCCGAAAAGGTTTTGGGGGGAAAAGGGGGAAAAACCAAAAAAAAAACCCCCCCCCAAAAAAACCCCCCCCCCAAAACCCCCCCCAAAAAGGGGAAAAAAAAAAAAAACCCCCAAAAAAACCCCCCCCCAAAAAAAAAAAAAAAAAAACCCCCCAAAAAAAAAAAAAACCAAACAAAACAAAAAAACACACAACAACCCCAAACCCCCAAAAAACAAAAAAAAAAAAAAACACAAACACAAACAA
This sequence comes from Rapana venosa, assembly GCA_028751875.1. Classification (NCBI taxonomy): domain Eukaryota; kingdom Metazoa; phylum Mollusca; class Gastropoda; order Neogastropoda; family Muricidae; genus Rapana; species Rapana venosa. Next base: position 34,350,875 of record CM054168.1, read on the forward strand.
ACACACACAACCCACACACCAAAACAAAAAAAAACCCCCCCCCCCCCCACAACACACACAACAAAAAACCCCACACAAAAACAACATACAAACAACACAACACAAACACAAAAAAAACACACACATACACAAAAAAAAAATTTTCAACCCCCCCAAAAAAAAAAAAAAAAACAAAACAACAAAAAAAAAAAAACCCCCCCCAAAAAAAACCCCCCCCAAAAAAAAAACAACAAAAACCCCCCACACAAACCCAAAAACAAAAAAAAAAAAAAACACACAAACCCAACAACCACAAACACCAAACCCCCACACCCCAAAAAAAAAAAAAAAACAACAACACCCAAAAAAAACCCCCCACACAAACACAAAAAACCCCAAAAAAAAGGGAAAAACACCAAAAAACCCAAAAAAAAAAAAAAAAAAAAAAACAAAACACACCAAAAAAACCCCCCACACCCCCAAAAAAAAAAAAACAAAAACAAACCCCCCCCCCCCCCCCCCCCCCAAACACACAAAAAAAAAACCCCCCCCCCAAAAAAAACACAACAAACAACAAACACACACCAAAAACCCCCAACACCCAAAAAAAAAAAAAAACACAAAAAAAACACATAAAACACACAAAAACCCCCACCAAAAAACACACAAACAAACACACAAACACAAAAAAAAAACCCCCCCCCCCCCAAAAAAAAAAACACACACAACACAACACCAAAAACCCCAAAAAAAAAAAAAAAAAACACAAAAAAAAAAAAAACCCCCCCCAACACAACACACAAAAAAAAACCCAAAAAACACACACAAAAAAACCCCCCAAAAAAAACACAAAAAAAAAAACCCCCCCCCCCCCCCAAAAAAAACAAAAACCCCCCAAAAACACCCAAAAAAAACAAAACACAACAAAAAAAAAAAAAACACAAACAAAAAAAAAAAAAAACAACCCCCCCCAAAAAAAAAAAAAAACCCAAAAAAAAAATTTTTCCCCCCCCCCCCCCAAAACAAAACAACACAACAACACACAACAACCCCCCCAAAAAAAAAAAAAACACACCCAAAACAACAACCCCCCCCTTTTCCCCCAAAACAACACAACAACAAAAAAAAAAAAACCCCCCAAAAAAAACAACAACACAAAAAAAAAAACACAACACAAAAAACAAATTTAAAAAAAAAAAAAAAAAAAAAACCCCCCCCCCCCCCCCCCCCCCCCCAAAAAAAAATACACACCAAACCCAAAAAAAAAAAAAAAAAACACATTTAAAAAAAAAACAAAAAAAAACAAACCCCAAAAAAAAAAAAACACACCACACACACAAACACACAA
>CM054168.1:34359701-34369701 GCA_028751875.1 Rapana venosa
GGTAAAGATGTGTCTTGTCTATTTCTTCTTTTTTTGGGGGGGGGGGTGGGGGGGTTGGGGGGGGGGGTGGGGGTGGGGGCGTTGGGGTTGTCTTGTCTTTTTGTTTTTGTTGTTGTTTTGGGGTTTTTTTTCGACTTTATCGTCCTCTTCTTTTTTTTTTCTTTTCTCTTTTTCTTTCTATTGTCTTCCTTCATCGTTATCATTGTAATCTTGTTTTGTGTTGTTGTTGTTGTTGTTGTTGTTGGCTGTTGTTGTTGTTGTTGTTGTTCTTCTTCTTCTTCTTTCTTCTTCTTCTTGTTCTTCTTCTTTCTTCTTCTTCTTCTTCTTCTTCTTCTTTCTTCTTCTTCTTCTTCTTTGCATTCTTCTTCGCATTCTTCTTCGCATTCTTCTTCGCATTCTTCTTCTTCTCCTTCGCAAGTCTTCTTCTTCTCAATTCTTCTCCTCTTCGCAAGTTTTCTTCTTCTTCACAGTTCTTCTTCGATTTTGTAATTCTTCTTCTTCTTCTTTGCATTCGTCTTTCTTCTTCTTCTTCTTTTCTTCTTCTTCTTTCTTCTTCTTCTTCTTCTTCTTCTTCTTCTTCTTTTGGCTGGTCTGCCAGCATCATCTATCCACTCCTCTCAACGTATTCAAAACCCTGCAGCTCGACTAGTCCTCAAAGAGAAAAATTTTTTAGCATATTTCCCCTCTTTGCGATCTCTCCACTGGCTGCCTGTGCCACAAAAATAAACAATAAGATCAGTACTCTCTGTTACAAATGTCTCCACAAAACAACACCCTCCTACCTCTGTGAATGTCTTCACTTGTACACTCCTTCTTGTTATCTCCGCTCTGCTGCAGATACCTTGTCCTTACGAATACCTAGATTCAACCAATCCACCATTGGCCGTCGCTCTTTCTCTGTTTCTGGTCCATCGATCTGGAATGTCCTCCCTCTCCCTCTCTACGCCAAAGGCCTTTTTGCGATCTACTACTTCTTCTTTGTTTCCTTCTTCTCTTCCTCCTCCTTTTCATCCTCTCCTCCTCCTGATCTTGTTGTTGTTGTTGTCCTTCTTCTTCTTCTTCTGCTCCTCCTCCTCCTCCTTCTTCTTCTTCTTCTTCTCCTACTTCTTCTTCTTCTTCTTCTCCTCCTCCTCCTTCTTCTTCTTGTTCTTGTTCTTCTTCTTCTTCTTCTTCTTGTTCTTGTTCTTCTTCTTCTTCTTCTCCTCCTCCTCCTCCTCCTTCTCCTCCTCCTTCTCCTCCTCCTTCTCCTCCTCCTTCTCCTTCTCCTTCTACTTCTTCTCCTCCTCCTCCTTGTCATCATCAATATAATCCATTTTTTCTCTTCTTCCTCCTCCTCCTCCTTCCCCTCCTTCTCTTCTTCCTCCTCCTCCTCCCCCTCCTCTTCCTCCTCCTCCTCCTCATCTTCTTTCCTCTCCTCTTCCTCTTTTTATTTTACCAGCATCACTTGTTTTGCTAAAGACTCTGGATATGTTTGAATTCCTGCCTGACAGCTGACGTGAACTGACAGACCTGTAAGATGTGAGTTAAATCTTTTATAATAATAATAATAATAATAATAATATACAACAGACATACGCTACAAGTACACACATGTTAATCGGAAGGGGAGGGGGGGGAGGGGAGGGGGGGGGAGCGGTTGTGAACGGTTGTGTACGTGTGAATATTTCGAACGCTTGATGTTTCGCTTGATTTGTTTGCTTTGCAAGATTTAACACTATAAATGATGATGATGATGATGATGATGATGATGATGATGATGATGATGATGATTTGTTTGCTTTGCAAGATTCAACACTATAAAAGATGATTATGATGATGATGATTTGTTTGCTTTGCAAAATTCAACACTATAAAAGATGATGATGATGATTTGTTTGCTTTGCAATATTCAACACTATAAAAAAAATGAAAAAAAATGATGGTGATGATGATGATGATTTGTTTGCTTTGCAAAATTCAACACTATAAATGATGATGATGATGATGATGATGATGATGATGATGATGATGATGATGATGATGATGATGATTTGTTTGCTTTGCAAGATTCAACACTATAAAAGATGGTGGTGGATGATGATGATGATGATGATGATGATGATGATGATGATGTGTTTGCTTTGCAAGATTGAACGCTATAAATGATGATGATGATGATGATGATGATGATGATGATGATGATGATGATGATGATGATTTGTTTGCTTTGCAAGATTCAATACTATAAATGATGGTGATGATGATGATGATGATGATGATTTGTTTGCTTTGCAAGATTCAACACTATAAATGATGATGATGATGATGATGATGATGATGATGATGATGATGATGATGATGTGTTTGCTTTGCAAGATCCAATACTATAGATGATGATGATGATGATGATGATGATGATGATGATGATGATGATGATGATGATGATGATGATTTGTTTGCTTTGCAAGATTGAACGCTATAGATGATGATGATGATGATGATGATGATGATGATGATGATGATGATGATGATGATGATGATTTGTTTGCTTTGCAAGATTCAATACTATAAATGATGGTGATGATGATGATGATGATGATGATGATGATTTGTTTGCTTTGCAAGATTCAACACTATAAATGATGATGATGATGATGATGATGATGATGATGATGATGATGATGATGATGATGATGATGTGTTTGCTTTGCAAGATCCAATACTATTGATGATGATGATGATGATGATGATGATGATGATGATGATGATGATGATGATGATTTGTTTGCTTTGCAAGATTCAACACTATTAAATGATGATGATGATGATGATGATGATGATGATGATGATGATGATGATGATGATGATGATGATGATTTGTTTGCTTTGCAAGATTCAACACTATTAAAAGATGATGGTGATGATGATTTGTTCGCTTTGCAAGATTCAACACAATTAAAAGATGATGGTGATGATGATGATGATGATGATGATGATGATGATGATGATGATGATGGTGGTGGTGGTGGTGGTGGTGATGATGAGGATGATGATTTGTTTGCTTTGCAAGATTCAACACTATTAAAGATGATGGCGATGATGATGATGGTGATGATGATGATGGTGATGATGATGATGATTATGATGATGATGATGATGATGATGATGATGGTTGTTGTTGTTGTAGTAAATGTTGTTGTTGTTACTCAAAAGTGGGAAAGAAATTAACAGGTCTGTACAGGAATTGATCTAGAAGTTTGTGGAATTACCTGTGGTTTTTTAAACAAAAAATATTATTGTATTGTGTTGTAGTGTGCTGTATTGTATTGTCTTGTATTGTATTGTATTGTGTTGTCTTGTGCTGTGTTTGTATCTTATTGTTTTCTTATATGTTTGTATTCTATTTGGCACAGGGACGGGATAGCTCATCGGTCAAAGCACTCGCTTTCCCCCAGCTAAGGTTAAGCAGCATCGAGCGTGGTTACCAAGTGGATGGGTGACCGTTTGCGCGCCTTGGCTTCCGTACAGTCCCCCTGTTCACCCAGCTGTCAATGGGTACCTTGCCCTCTTTAGGGTCAGGGAAGGTAAAGCAGCGATGGAGAGGAGATGGGCGCCGCCCTCACTATGCTGGCCCCTGGAGAAGTTGAGGTCTCTGACGCCTCGCTCCCCTACGACCACATAGGTTATGGGAACACACCTTTACCTTTACCTTTTACCTATCATATTTGACGTGTCATACAGCTGTAATATTGATATTACACTTTATTTGTATTGTATTTTATTGAACTGTTATACACATAATGTGTTGTGTTGCATTGTACTGTAGCATATTGTATTCTATTATGTTATATTCTGGTTTAGCATATTGTGTACAGTGCGCATGCATGTGAGTGGATGTAAATATACTACAAAATAAAATAAAATAAAGTATATGCGTGTGTATGTGCTCAATCTGCTCGTGTGCACAAGTGCACGCGCGTGCGTGCGTGCTTGTTTATTTTTTATTTATTTTATTTTATTCTTTTATATTGAGGAATATAGAATAAGCACTCATGTGGGTTTTTTACATCCAGTCCCCGTGTGTATGCAGTTTTCCACCGGCACACAATGGTCTACTCTTACGAAAAGCGGAACAGGATTTCACGTGTGCGCAAGATGTTCTGCGTGCGTTTGCACACGGGGCCTCGGTTTATAGTCTCATCCGAAGGACTTTTGGGGAGAGTGGAGTCTGCACTGATGTTAACTCCAGGGGAAAATATCCCCCTTGAACGGGAATCGAACCCAGGTCGTCAGATTGCGAGCGCAATGTTCTAACCACTAGGCTATCCCGCCCCCCCCCCACCCTTGCCCCCCTGTGTGTGTGTGTGTGTGTGTGGTGGTGTGTGTGTGTGTGTGTGTGTGTGTGTGTGTGTGTTGTGTGTGTGTGTGTGTGTTCGTCTGCGTCTGTGCACACTATCCCCAGATATAGATATATATATTATATATATAATATATATATATATATTATATATTATATTTATATTTTTATTATAATGAACAAATCATACACATTAAAAAAAATGATTCATAGTCTATGTATGTTTTCTATAATATTCTTATTCCGGGGTTTCAACAAACCACACATGGCACCTTTCAAAAAAAAAAAGTTTAGGTTCGTGGTAGTGTTTTTTTTTTCGTTGTTTTTCAAAGAAATTTGTAGGTTCTTCTAGCGTCTCTCTGTGCACGCCTTGCGTGGATGATTTCAGATTCCGCGCCCTTCCATCTCCAGAACCTCGCCGAAAAGCGAGCTTCTTCAAACCCATCAGCCGTACCCCAGCTTAGAGAACAAAACCCTCCAGCGTGTTCAAAGACCCGCCACGACCCCGTTACCATCCAGAGGAGAGGAGAACGCATCGTCGCCGTCACTGCTGTTGCTGTCCTGCACCAGAAAAGCCAGCCTGACCCTCTCCGGGAAATGCCAGGCTTCCAGCTCCCTCCTCAGCCCAGCTTTATCCCCGATCCGCAGAAACTACTACACCAGCAGCATCAACAGCATCAACAGCATCAACAGCAGCAGCAGTAGCAGTACCGAGGCGTTCTTAGCGAACCACTCCTGCCTTTCAACAACGACGAAGAAGCGGCGAGAGGACGAGGACCATCCGGTAAGTACCACTTTCCTCCGTCTTCCTCCAAAAAGGGCAAAAAGTGGAAAGAGTTGCTGACCTTCTTCCCCGCGCACGCGCACGCGCAGGCCGATGACGTCACGTCCGCTTGCGGGCGGCGTCCCTTGGTGGTCTTCTTTCCCTGGCGGGGGTCTTCGGCGAAGCTGAGGGCCAAGTACTGCCAGGTGTATCAGCGCCTGGGGCTGGACGTGCTCTGCCTGGCTGAGGGATGACCGTGCAGGTCTGCAGCCAGCCTCGCTTGATTGAGGCCATTACCAAGCACATGGTGGACATTTTGCAGGTGAGCTTTTTGGGGATTGGAAGCGGGTGGGTGTGGTGTGGTGGGTGTGGTGGGGTGTGGTGGGTGTGGTGGGAAGTGGTGGGTGGGATGGGGTGGGAGTGGGGGAGTTGGGGGGTGTGGGGTGTGGTGGGTGGGTTGGGTGGGAAGGTGGGTGGGTGGGTGTGGGGGTGGGTGGGGTTGGGAAGTGGGTGGGTGGGTGATGGTGTGGGGGGGGTGGTTGGGGGGGTGGTTGGTGGTGGGGGTGTTGGGGGGGGGTGGGGGGGGGTGTGAGGAGAGAAAGTGAATGACTGTGGTGTGGTGGTGATGATGATGGTGGTGGTGGTGGTGTGGTGTGTGGTGGGTGGATGATGATGTGTGAGTGTGATGTGATGAAGAGAAGATGATGATGATGATGATGATGATGAGAGAAAAGAAGAATGAAGAATGAAGAAGAAGAAGAAAAGAGAAAAGAAGATGATGAAGAAGAAGAAGAAGTGGGTGGAGTTAGGGAGTGGGGTGGGTGGCTGGGGGAGGTGTATGTTAGTGGTAAACAAGATTGAGGGAGAGAGAGAGAGAGAGAGAGAAGAGAGAGAGAGAGAGAGAGAGAGAGAGAGAGAGAGAGAGAGAGAGAGAGAAAAACACTGAACACTGAAAGTAATGTATTGCCATTAACAATACAGTCTTTTTGGCAAGGAGCACAGTACGAACACAATATGCTTTTTTGTAACAAGGAAATAATGAAAACCGAAAGAGGAAAAGGAATCTCCAATAACTACATTCAACCAAATGCATTAATTGTTATCATACACTTGTTATCACAACGCTTGCGCGCGCGCCCACAACACAAAAACACACACAAGCACACACACACACACACACACACACACACACACACACACACACACACACACACACACACACACACACATACACACCAGTGTCATGTTCCCTACAAATCAGCAACAGTGTAGGACAAATCGACCACCCGACCCTCACATTCAAATAGGCAATTTAGCCAACGGAGTTCGTATTCCACAAATATGGAACAAATAGTGTTACATTGAAAAGGTATATCAGTTAACTGCAGTTTTCTTTTTTTTTCTGCTGTCCCAAGCAAGGGAGATAAATTTTGCAAGTGATTTTTAGAAATTCTTCATCTTCGATCAAGAGAATGCTAACTATATCTCTAATTCTTGAGACTTCTTCATTAGATATGAGACATTTCTGACGGATGTTATCATACGAATCACAATCAAACAACAAAAAAATGTATGAAAAATTTCATCTTCAGTCTGCGCGCCACACATGGGGCATGGGGACTGTGCAGATGTGTCGGTGGAAGTGGAATAAATGGAATGTATAGAGCGCTATATCTCGCAATTATGGTCGGAGCACTCGCTTTCTCCCAGCCAAGTTAATCAGCGTCGAGCGTGGTTACCACTTGGATGGGTGACCGTTTTCTCGCCTTGGCTTCAGTACGGTTCCCCCAGTTCCCCCAGCTGTAAATGGGTACCTGCCCTCTTTAGGGTCAGGGAAGGTAAAGCAGCGAGGGAGAGGAGATGGGCGCAGCTGCCCTCAATATGCTGGCCCCTAGAGAAGTGAGGTCTCTGACGCCTCGCTCCCCTACGACCTTACAGGTTATGGGACACCTTTACCTTTACCTTATATCTCGCAATTACAAATCAAAGCGCTTCCATTCAATCCGCTCCTACACATGCAACCAACAATGATTAACAATATTCTAAGAAATAACAGCTGCGTGTAGCCGTGTCGAACAGAACGCAGTAAATAACTAATAAATATCATCAGTAGCCTACAGCGTGCATCAGACGACAGCACGTTTCAACTTTGACCCTTCCTGGTGCAGGGCCACCCCCAGTTCTCCGGCAGACCCCTCCTGCTTCACTGCATGTCTGGGGGCTACATGTTCGCTGGCAGTCTTCTGGTCAACATGAACAGCGACGACAACTCCACGTCCCAGCCCCCCCTCATCCCCGGCCCCTTCCACCCGTCCTCCACCCCGCATTCTGCAAACCCCGGCCCCTTCAAATCCTCCTCAGCCTCGCTGCCTGCAAACCCTGGACCCTTCCAGTCCCCGGACATCTCTCTGCGACCCGTCAGTTCGGATTCTCTCGCCTCAAAACCTGCCCCTAACCAGTCGCCCCTCTTTCCGCTGAGCGAAGCCCAGCAACTCCCCGAACATCATCAACGCGATGACACCAGGAGCGGGTATCTGAAGAACCCCGTCCTAGGCATGGTGCTGGATTGTCCCGTCATGACTGCAGAAAACGCCAGACGGGGTATCGAAGTGTCGGTCCCAAACCCTGTCCTGTCAGGTCTGATCCGGATGTCCTTGGCGGTGTTTTCGCGACTTCACGATCCGGTTTACGAAGCGTACGGTCGAGCTGTGGTCACTTTGGACAAGAGCCCGAAACTGTTCCTGCATTCCAGCACCGATGACCTCTGTCCCTTGGAGGACGTGCGGCAGGTTGTGTCTGAACTGAAAGCCCAGGGCGTGAGCGTGGAAACGCGGGAGTTCCCCGAGGCTAGCCACGTCAGGCTTCTGGGCAAGGACCCTGAGAAGTATCAGCGGGAGATTGCCGGGTTCCTAAAGCAGTTGGGCGTCTCTGTTCCTGTGGGCAACGATTGAAGAAGAGGGAGGAGGGGGGTTCATGTTGGCCTTGAAGGTTTTTCTTGTCTTTTTGTTTTGTTTTTTTGGTGGGTTTTTTTGTTTGTTTGTTTGGTTTGGTTGTTTGGTTGTTTTTTCTTCTTCTTTCTACCTTTCAAATCTTTCATGCTTAATCATTTCTGACATGAAGTGGTGGTGGTGGTGGTGGTGGTTGTTGGGGAGAGGAGAGGGGAGGAAGAGGGAGGGGTGTTTGGTTCCCCCCCTCCTCCCACTCCCCCCCACACACACCCACCCACCTTTTTATTGGTGCCTACCTCGACTACAACTTCGAGATTCACCAATGGTAAGATTTTTGCGTATGCGACTTTTTTTTAATCCCCGCACCACCACCACCTCCACCACCACCACCACCACCACCTCCACCAACCACCACCACCACCAACCACCACCACCACCACCAACCACCACCACCACCACCACCACCACCACCACCACCACCAACCACCACCACCAACCTCCACCACCTCCACCACCACCACCTCCACCACCACCTCCTTTTATGCTGCCATTTTTCCAGAAACAACCTGGATTTTTAGCAATGCCATTTTGCCAGAAACAACCTGGATTTTTTGCAATACCATTTTGCCAGAAACAACTTGGATTTTAGCCGTGCCATTTTTGCTAAATACCATTTGGATTTTTACAATGCCATTTTACCAGAATCAACCTGGATTTTAGCCATGCCATTTTGCTAAATACAGTTTGGATTTTTACAATACCATTTTACCAGAAACAATCTGGATTTCAGCCATGCCATTTGGCTAAATACAGTTTGGATTTTTGCAATGCCATTTTACCAGAAACAATCTGGATTTTAGCCATGCCTTTTTGCTAAATACAGTTTGGGTTTTTACAATGCCATTTTACCAGAAACAACCTGGATTTTAGCAATGCCATTTTGCCAAATACAGTTTGGATTTTTACAATGCCATTTTACCGGAAACAACCTGGATTTTAGCAATGCCATTTTGCCGAATACAGTTTGGATTTTTACAATGCTATTTTACCAGAAACAATCTGGATTTTTACAGCATCATTTTGCCAGAAACAACCTGGATTTTTACATTATTTTGCCAAGAATAACTTGGATTTTTGATTGGCATCATTTTGCCAGAAACAACTCTCGTTGCCGTTGGTTCTTTTACGCGATTCATTGTCTCATCTTAATGATTAGTAGACTGGAATCCGCGACCTTTGCATTATCTTTAAGGGCACCAAAACCACGCTGATATAAAAAACACTTGTAGCTGATAAGTACACATGGATTCTTTTACCTGCGCTAAAAAAAAAAGTAGATTGCACATGGGACCTCGGTTTATCACCATATTCCAAAGACCAGCTCCTAGATTAACATTCAAGATCTTGTGGATGGAGGAAGAAGGTGGGGGGGGGGGGGGGGGGCATATCCGGGGATTGAACCAGCGATATCAGACTACCTTGTTCATTGGCTAGAGCTCCGAGGTTCACCAATAATATAAGCCCTTCTTTAGAAAAAAAAAGATTTTTACGTATGTAAATGTTCCCCCAACACACACACACAACACACACACTACACATACACACACAGACACACACAGACACACAACACAATACACACACACACACACACACATACACACAATACACACACATACACCACACACACACACCACCACACACACACACACACACACACACAACAACACACACACACACACATACACATACACACACACACACACACAACACACACATACACACACACACACACACACACTACACACATACACCACACACACATACACACACACACAACACACAACACACAACCAACACACAACACACACACACACACACATACACACACACACACACATACACACACATACACACACACATACACACACACACATACACACACATACACACACA
>CM054168.1:34384701-34389701 GCA_028751875.1 Rapana venosa
ACTTACAAAAAGAAAAGAAAAAATGAAAAATTCCTGAACCTTCACGCATCCCTTTAATTAACCCATTACAGTCCAAAAAGTTTCCACCTCGACCTATCCCCAACAAAACTAACAACCACAGGCAGCAAGGCAAAGCAAAAAAGGGGCGACAACCAAACCAAGCCCACCCAGCCAACTTTTGCTACCAAGCACAAAGGGGCGACAACAACCAACCAACCAATCAACCAACCAACCAGCCAGCTAGTTACCAGCACAAAGGGGCGACAACCAACCGGGGCCAACCAGTCAGCGTAGCTAGTGAGTTAACTCCCTCCAGCCGCCATCATCATCAGCATCAAGTTTTTGTTCATCTTGCCGGAGCTACTGCTGAAGAAGTTGCCTAAGCCTTTCCCGCCGCCGCCGCCACTGTTGTTGCTGCTGCTGCCTCTGCCGCCACCGCCAGCGCCACCGCCAACGCCACCATCCCCGCGACACATGTTCCGACAGCCGTTGAAACAGCAAGACCAGCCCGCCCTGCAAGCTTTGATGGCGTCGCAGTCGTTTTCTGTTTTCGGAGCTTGTCCGAAGAGTCCTCGGTTTCCGCAGCTAGGGTTGATGCAGGCCGCTAGATGGCAGAGGAAAAAAAAAGATGTGAGAAGAAGGTAACCCCCCCCCCCCACAACACACACACACACACCATAAAAATAACACCACACACACACACACACACACACACACACACACACACACACACACCATAAAAAATAAGACCAAACACACACACACACCATAGAAAAATAAGACCAACACACACACACACCACACACACACACACCACACACACACACACACACACACACACCATAGAAAAATAAGACACACACACACACACACACCATAGAAAAATAAGACCAACACACACACACACCATAAAAAAAAAACTAACACACACACACACCATAAAAAATAAAACTAACACACACACACCATAAAAATTAAACCAACACACACACCATAAAAATTAAACTCATATACACACACCATGAAAATAAAACTAACGCACACCCCATACAAATAAAACTAACACACACACCATAAAAATAAATTAACACACACACCATAAAAATAAACTAACACACACACCATAAAAATAAACTAACACACACACCATAAAATAAAACTAACACACACACCATAAAAATAAAACTACTACACACACACCATAATAATAAACTAACACACACACCATAAAAATAAAACTAACAAACACACCATAAAAATAAAACTAACACACACACCATAAAAATAAAACTTACACAAACACACCATAAAATAAAACTCACACACACACCATAAAAATGAAACTAGCACACACACCATAAAAAATAAAACATACATACATTTAAAAAAAAACCACACACACCATAAATCTCTCTCTCTTTCTCTCTCTCTCTCTCTCTCTCTCTCTCTCTCTCTCTCTCTCTCTCTCTCTCTCTCTCTCTCTCTCTCTCTCTCTCTCTTTTACAGCAAACAAAACCCCCAAATAATGAACAGGAATGTTGACAAGAAGAAGAACAACAACAACAACATAAAACAACTCCCCATCACCTAATAATAATTCTGAAAAAAAGGCAATAAGAAATAAAAATCTGATGTGTTGGCAATGACACGAAGAATGTGACTAATGATAACAAATAGAAATGACAATAACACTACTACTACTACTACTACTACTACTATTACTACTACTATTACTACTACTTCTCCTTCTTCTACTACTACTACTACTACTACTACTACTACTACTACTACTACTACTACTTCTTCTTCTTCTTCTTCTTCTTCTTCTACTACTACTACTACTACTACTACTACTACTACTACTACTACTACTACTACTACTACTACTACTATTCAATCATCATCATCATCATCATCATGACTAAGTTGATGATAACGGGGACAGTAACAAGAATAACAATGGAGAGACAGAGACAGAGAGAGAGTTGCAGTTGCTCCTCCTGTTGTTGTTGTTGTTGCGCTTCTGCTGCTATTGTTGTTAGTGCAACTGTTGTGTTTTTAATTTTGTTGTTGTTGTGCTACTGTTGTTGTTGTTGTTGTTGTTGTTTACGCTACTGCTGCTATTGTTGTTAGTGCTACTGTTGTGTTCTTAATATTGTTGTTGTTGTTGTTGTTGCGCTTCTGCTGCTATTGTTGTTAGTGCTACTGTTGTGTTCCTAATGTTGTTGTTGTTGCGCTTCTGCTGCTATTGTTGTTAGTGCTACTGTTGTGTTTTTAATTTTGTTGTTGTTGTTGTTGCGCTTCTGCTGCTATTGTTGTTAGTGCTACTGTTGTGTTTTTAATTTTGTTGTTGTTGTTGTTGCGCTACTGCTGCTATTGTTGTTAGTGCTATTGTTGTGTTCTTAATGTTGTTGTTGTTGTTGTTGTTGTTGTTGCGCTTCTGCTGCTCTTGTTGTTAGCGCTACTGTTGTGTTTTTAATTTGGTTGTTGTTTGTGTTACTGTTGTCGTCGTCGTTGTTGTTGTTGTGCTACTACTACTATTGTTGTTGTTGTTGTTGCGCTGCTGCTGCTGTTGTTGTTAGTGCTACTGTTGTGTTCTTAATGTTGTTGTTGTTGTTGTTGCGCTGCTGCTGCTGTTGTTGTTAGTGCTACTGTTGTGTTCTTAATGTTGTTGTTGTTGTTGTTGCGCTGCTGCTGCTATTGTTGTTAGTGCTACTGTTGTGTTCTTAATATTGCTGTTGTTGTTGTTGCGCTGCTATTGTTGTTAGTGCTACTGTTGTGTTCTTAATGTTGTTGTTGTTGCGCTTCTGCTGCTGTTGTTGTTAGCGCTACTGTTGTGTTCTTAATATTGCTGTTGTTGTGTTACTGTTGTCGTCGTCGTTGTTGTTGTTGTGCTACTACTACTATTGTTGTTGTTGTTGTTGCGCTGCTGCTGCTATTGTTGTTAGTGCTACTGTTGTGTTCTTAATGTTGTTGTTGTTGTTGTTGCGCTGCTGCTGCTGTTGTTGTTAGTGCTACTGTTGTGTTCTTAATGTTGTTGTTGTTGTTGCGCTGCTGCTGCTATTGTTGTTAGTGCTACTGTTGTGTTCTTAATATTGCTGTTGTTGTGCTACTACTGTTGTTGTTGTTGCGCTACTGCTGCTATTGTTGTCAGTGCTACTGTTATGTTCTTAATGTTGTTGTTGTTGTTGTTGTGCTACTACTACTGTTGTTGTTGTCGTTGCGCTACTGCTGCTATTGTTGTTGTTGCGCTACTGCTGCTATTGTTGTTGTTAGTGCTACTGTTGTGTTTTTAATGTTGTTGTTGTTGTTGTGCTACTGCTGCTATTGTTGTTGCTGCGCTGCTGCTGCTAGTGTTGTTGTTGTGCTACTGCTGCTATTGTTGTTAGTGCTACTGTTGTGTTCTTAATGTTGTTGTTGTGCTACTACTACTGTTGCTGTTGTTGTTGCGCTACTGCTGCTATTGTTGTTAGTGCTACTGTTGTGTTTTTAATGTTGTTGTTGTTGTTGCGCTACTGCTGCTATTGTTGTTCGTGCTACTGTTGTGTTCTTAATGCTGTTGTTGTTGTTGTTGTGCTACTACTGCTATTGTTGTTGTTGCGCTGCTGCTGCTGCTGCTGCTATTGTTGTTGTTGCGCTACTGCTGCTATTGTTGTTAGTGCTACTGTTGTGTTCTCAATGTTGTTGTTGTTGTGCTACTGGTGCTATTGTTGTTGCTGCGCTGCTGCTGTTATTGTTGTTAGTGGTACTGGTGTGTTCTTAATGCTGTTGTTGTTGTTGTTGTTGCTGTTGGCTGCTATGGTTGTTAGTGCTACTGTTGTGTTTTTAACGTTATTGTTGTTGTTGTTGTTGTTCTTGTGCTACTGTTGCTATTGTTGAGGGTTTCTATTTGCTGTTTGTTGTTGCTGCCGCTGTTATTGTTGCTGCTGCTGCTGTAATTGTTGCTGCTGCTGCTGCTGTTGTTGACTGTTGTACACAAAGATAAAAGAAAGACAGGAGGCAACGTACGGACGAGCAGGGAACCCGGTAGAATAGCTCCATCTGCAGGTACGGCTGTTTGACAGATCATCCCACAGGTGTCCGGACAACACATGGCGCCTGACAACAACAACAACAACAACAATAAAGACCAGTGTTATAGCATCATCATGTCTCACTGTGACAAAATCATCACTTGCACGAAAAGCCGCCATGGCGCAGTGGTTAGCGCCTTGGCTTCAGGACTTGAACGTCGCGGGTTCGAATCCCATGGTCATCAGGATTTTTTTTTTTTTTGACTCCGGCCAACTCCTACCTAGAGTGAGAGTGCTGTGGGCTCAGTGGGAAGACTGGGACCACACAGTCGAGCTTCATCCACTTCACGGATGCGAGTTTGAGAGTGTTGCTCAAATTACCTGACCAACACTGCAGGTGGCTGTATCTCTCGGGCCGCGGTTCACATCGGGATATATTATGACAGTAAGCGTAGAGTACAGCCCTGTTACGTCGTCTCAAAGCAAATGCACTTCCACAGCAGCATTGTTTTGTCATCTTCATCGTCATTGATTATCATGTTGTAAAATAAAATTGTCTTTGAATCGGTGTTTTACAGAAGATGAGGCAGCAACAAAAAAAATTCTCGTGAATAAATGTGACTTTGCCATAGAGGTTGTTTCTCCTCCATCAGTCTTTAAAGCCACAAGTGATGCTTTCCACAATCGAACAAGACAGGACAATCCAGGATATGTGTACACCCATGATCAAACTTGATCAACGAAGGCCTACTACACACACATGCATTTTTAGCGCACACTGGATAGTCCAGTTCTTGGATAAAAGAAGGGGTTTGGATGTTAATGAAAAAAATGTACGTGCATTCGCATCATGTCTTATTTAGTGTGTGTCACTACAGTTCCTAAATCGGAAATATCCGCTGGGATATAAATACAATCACTGTGTGTCGGTTCCGAAAGAAGTACATCAATACAACACGCAGGATATGTACATTAATTTGCGCTCTC
>CM054168.1:34394701-34399701 GCA_028751875.1 Rapana venosa
AAATATCTCACTTATCTCCAAGATCAGACTAATGCGCTCCCTTGTCATATCCATATTTCTGTATGCCTGTGAATCATGGACCCTGACTGCAGATTTGGAGAGAAGAGTACAGGCGGTGGAGATGAGATGCTTTCGGAGACTCCTTGGCATCTCCTACAAAGACCACATAAGCAACGAAAGCGTGCATAACAGAATCCAGCAAACCATTGGACCCTATGAGAACCTTCTAACGATCGTGAAAAAGCGTAAACTTAAATGTTATGGGCATGTCACAAGATCCAAAGGACTTGCAAAGACAGTTTTGCAAGGCACTGTCCAAGGAGGAAGAAGAAGAGGCAGACCAAGGAAGAGCTGGGAGGATAACATCAGCGAATGGACAGGCCTAGAACTCAACAAAACCCTGAGAAAGGCAGAACAGAGAGAGGAATGGAGGGAACTGGTTGTTGAGTCTTTGAGGGTGCCCCCACGGTCGGCAGACTACGGGACAGATAGATAGATAGATAGAATATATACGTCTTCATATAACATACACACAAAAAGAGAGACAGAGACAGAGAGAGGACAGACAGACAGAGACAGAGAGACAAACAGAGAGAGACAGAGAGACATACAGACAGAGTCTGACAGGCAGGCAGACAGGTAGGCATAGAAACAGAGAGACAGAGTGGTGCAATAACGCGGCAAAGGGGAACATCGACCTTCATTGTGCAGTCTTTTACCATGACTCAACTTGTCTGTAATAGTCCTCTCTGAATGAATAGGCAATACACCAAC
The DNA here is from genome assembly GCA_028751875.1 of Rapana venosa. Taxonomy (NCBI): domain Eukaryota; kingdom Metazoa; phylum Mollusca; class Gastropoda; order Neogastropoda; family Muricidae; genus Rapana; species Rapana venosa. The sequence continues at coordinate 34,395,476 of CM054168.1, forward strand.
GGAAGAAAAATAAAACGGAAAATATTAATGACCTCTCTCTCTCTCTGTGTCTCTCTCTCTCTCACTCTCTCACTCTCTCTCTCTCTCTCTCTCTCTCTCTCTCTCTCTCTCTCTCTCTTCTCTCCTCTCTCTCCTCGCTATCCTCTCTCTCTCTCTCTCTCTCTCCTCTCTCTCCTCTCTCTCTCTCTCTCTCTCTCTCTCTCTCTCTCTCAGTAAAGAGTTTCGTGTTTGGCTGTACATTATGAAGATCAATGCAGTGGTTTCCATGTCTTGCAACTGCGTCGCGCTGCGTCGCTTCGCTGCTGTATGAGCTTATCAGCTTAACGGCAATAAACTTTCGTTATCGTCATCGTTATTGTTTTTCTCTCTCTCTCTCTCTCTCATCTCTCTCTCTCTCTCTCTCCTCTCCTCTCTCTCTCTCTCTCTCTCTCTCTCTCATGGATGAGACTATAAACCGAGGCCCCGTGTGCGAACGCACGCAGGACATCTTGCGCACACGTTAAATCCTGTTCCGCTTTTTGTAAGAGTAGGCCATTGTGTGCCGGTGGGAACAGATGACAGAATTTACAAACCACATACACACGGGGACTGGATGTACAAAAGCACATAAGTGCTTATTCCATTATCCTCGATATAAAAGAATAAAATTAAAAAAATTAAAACAGACACACACACACACACACACACACTCAGGCCCAGGCCAAAAGCTGTGTCAGTTATTGATGTCAGCTAATTGCCAAGGCCTATACTAAAATGTTGTTATGTTGTAAAATGTTGTGTTGTTGAGATTGCCTTCAGCCATGACAAGCTCTTAACATAACAAACCTGCACTCTCCTTTGTTAAAGGAGAAGAAATCCTCTTAAGTCGGGGTATGGCTGCCTACAATTATGGCAAGGTACTTAAAAACAGTCATACGCGCAAACTTCTCATTCAGTGTGCAATTTCAATCTCACGGTGATTCCTAGGTGGGATGAGTGAGTCAGAGTGCACATTCTGGGTGACCCCCAGAGTCTCTCTCTCTCTCTCTCTCTCTCTCTCTCTCTCTCTCTCTCTCTCTCTCTCTCTCTCTCTCTCTCCTCTCTCTCTCCTTTTATCATTTTGCTTATAGTTATAGTTGTTGTGTATCCTGATGAAGGACGTATTCAAGTCAAGTCATGTCAAGTCAAAATTTTATTTCCAGATGGTACATTGAATAAGCAATGCATTTGCTTTTTTCATCAAGCCATCAATCTAAGAACAAATTTCTTAATGATTATACTGAAATACTACATTATTGCATCCTTTATCATTGAATTAAACCAGTAAAAATATTCATACTTTATATTTTCAATATTTTATTGGGCTCGTCAGCTGTACTTGATTTTTAATGAATGTCCTATTTCAATATCTTATTGTTACGTGTAACAACTATGTGTGTCATTTTACAATGTGTAGATGTTTATTTTTATGACTTTATAAGTTTGGGGCTTTTTCCTTGTTTTTGTTGTTTGTTTTTCTCTTTTCCTTTTTTTCCCTTTTGTTTTTGTCCCCCCCCCCCCCCCCCCTTTTTGGGGGTGGGTCTTTTTGTCGGTTTTTTCCATTTTGTTTGTTTTTAGTTGTTGTTTTTTTGGAGGTGGGGTGTTTTTAGGGTTTTCTTTTATTTGTTTGGTCTTTTATTTTGAAAGGGTTATTTCCCTTTGTTTCTACTGCGTGAGAGTATGAGTATTGGGTTATTATTAAGATGTATCCCTACAGGCCGGGACTGGATGTAAAAAAGCACATGAGTGCTTATTCATTATCCTCGAAATAAAAGAACATATAGAATAAAATAAAATGAAATAAAATCTCTCTCTCTCTTTTACGTTTTAAAAACCCATTTCTCTCTCTCTCTCTCTCTCTCTCTCTCTCACACACACACACAACACAACGCACGCACGCACACACATAACACACACACACACACACACACACACACACACACACACACACACACACACACACACGTTTTAGCAAGCCCATTTCTCACTGACTGTAACAGTTGCCTGATTTAATGAGCAAGAACTGTAATCATCATCTTGATGTCATGCACTTCCTTCACCTGACAAAATGATTTAGAATTACTCTCCCTCCCTCCCTCCTTCCTTCCTCTCCTCTCTCTCTCTCTCTCTCTCTCTCTCCTCTCCTCTCTCTCTCTCCTCTCTCTCTCTCTCTCTCTCTCTCTGTTTTTTTTATTCTTCTTTTCTTTTCTTTTCGAAGGGAGGGTGGGGGTGATTGTTTTTTTTCTCTCTCAGAGTATTAAAATGTTCTTTCGGACTGTTCTCAGACAAAATATTCAAGTTACTTTGTCCTTAATGACCGAAGTTCATTATTTGGGGGTGGGGGAGGGAGGAGGAGGAGGAGGAGGAGGATGGAGGTATGCCTCTGTGTGTGTGTGTGGGGGGGGGGGTTGCGTTAAGTTGATTCCAGCATTTCTGTTGTTGTTACTTATTATCTGGAAACTGAGCATGAGCACTCCCCCTTTTGGGGATACCGGGAACCTGTCAGTATAAATAGCATCCCCCACCTTCTGGAAATTCTGTGCCGGGAATTCCCCCCTTTTCTATCCCCCTCTTTCTTTCTGACTCGTTCCTTTTTCTTCCTTTCACTTCCTTCTTGTCTTTTTCTGCCTTTTGGGGGGTTCATTCTCCTGCCTTTTTTTTTTTGTTCTTTTAGGAAAGATTTAAAATGACAGTTCTTTCCCACGTTGAAGTCGGATGCACTGGGCCTGACTTGTCAGGCGCTTAAAACGGCAGCGCAACGCATTTTCGCTTATGTGACAGAGACAACAATAGTTGCTGTCTGAGCGTTGAAGGAAGAAGAAGAAGAAGAAGAAGAAGAAAAGAAAAGAAGAAGAAGAAATAGAAGCAAGAAGAAAATTTGAAGAAGAAGACGAAGAAGAAGAAGAAGTAGAAGAAAGAAGAAGAGGAGGAGGAGGATGCAGAAGGAAGAGTAAGACGTAAAGAAGAAAAGAAAAGAAGAAGAAGAAGACAGATGAAGAAGAAGAAAAGGAAGAAGAAGATAAAAGGAGGAGGAGAGGAGGAGAGAGGAGGAAAAGAGAAGTGGGAGAAGAAGAAGAAGAAGAAGAAGAAGAAGAAGAAAGAAGAAAAGAAGAGAAGAAGAAGAAGGAGAAGGAAGAAGACGAAGAAGAAGAGAAGAAGAAGAAGAAGAAGAAGAAGAAGAAGAAGAAGAGAGAGGAGGAGAAGAAAAAAAAGAAGTAGTAGTAGTGAGGAGTAGTAGGATAGTAGATAAGTAGTAGTGTAGTAGAGTAGTAGAAGTAGTAGTAGTAAGATAGTAGTAATAGTAGTAGTAGTAGTATAGATATACTACATACTACTATATATAGTAGTAGTAGTAGTAGTTAGTAGTGTAGTAGTAGTAGTAGTAGTAGTGGTAGTGGTAGTAGTAGTAGTAGTAGTAGTAGTAGTAGTAGTAGTAATAGTAGTAGTATAAGCACATGTGTGCTACATAAAAGATGTTCACTGATATTACTTTCAGTTATTCATTTTAGATCCTATATTCCTTAGTGTGTCTTCCATAGTTCCAAAAGTCGATTGTTCGCCCCCCCCAAAAAAAAAACCCAAAAAAAACCCCTTAAAAACAAACGGAAAAAAACTGCTCTGCTCCTGGAAATAAGATTGTTGTCCTCTAGCTTTAGGTGTCTGTCTGTCTGTGTGATAAATAATAATGATAATAATAATGTATGGAATTTATATAGCGCTGAATCTTGTAAAGCAACAAATCAAAGCGCTCAGATGACCTTTGTTTTATATCGAGGATAATGGAATAAGCACTCATGTGCTATTTTACAACCAGTCCCCGTGTGTATGCGGTTTTGTAAATTCTGTCATCTGTTCCCACCGGCACACAATGGCCTACTCTTACGAAAAGCGGAACAGGATTTAACGTGTGCGCAAGATGTTCTGCGTGCGAAGGACTTTTGGGGAGAGTGGAGTCTGCACTGGTGTTAACTCCAGGGGAAAATATCCCCTTGAACGGGATTCAAAACCGGGTCGTCAGATTGCGAGCGCAATGTTCTAACCACTAGGCTATCCCGTCCGTGTGTGTGTGTGTGTGTGTGTGTGTGAGTGTGTGTGTGTGTGTCTGTCTGTCTGTCTGTCTGTCTCTCTCTCTCTCTCTCTCTCTCTCTCTCTCTCTCTCTCTCTCTCTCTCTCTCTCGAGCTAGCTAGCTAGCTAGATAGATCTGTGT
>CM054168.1:34404701-34419701 GCA_028751875.1 Rapana venosa
CTCTCTCTCTCTCTCTCTCTCTCGCTCTCGCTCTCTCTGCTTAGGTATATGCTATTATGTAATTACGATTTTTTTAAAGCTATACTCTCTGTCTGCCTGTCTGTCTGTCTCTCTTTTTCTCTGTGTTTGTGTCTGTGTCTGTGACTGTGTCTGTCTGTCTGTCTGTCTGTCTGTCTGTCTGCTCTCTCTCTCTCTCTCTCTCTCTCTCTCTCTCTCTCTCTCTCTCTCTCTCTCTCTCTCTCTCTCTCTCTCTCTTAGCTTAGGTATGAACTATTGTATAAGTACGTGTAATACTACTTTATCTTTTTAAAGACATATTTTCTGGATAAAGTTTTTCTGCTTAATTCTATTTAAAAGTGTGTTGTGTGTGTGTGTGTGTGTGTGTTGCTGTTGTTGTTATTCTTTTTTTAATGAGAATAACATACAACTGTGATAATGATATAAGAGAGAGCGAGAATTGCTGGCCATTGAAGAAAATAGCAAGCGAATCACCACCACCACCCCCAAAACACACACACACACATACACACACGCACACGCACATACATACACACACACACACACACACACACCGACCGCAGGCAGATGGGAGGAAGAAAGGGAGGTGTGTGTGTGTGTGTGTGTGTGTGTGTGACGGGGTTGGGGGGGTGGGGAGTGGGCAGAGCAGGAAGAGGAAAAAGCTATGTGAGAGAATACTTGGCGTGGACTGCATACAAATAAAGCGTACAACTTAACCACAAAGAAAGAACAAAAGTCAGACAGGGACGCCTTCCCACAGTAACCAGCGTGACAAATTTGCCTGACCAAGACACCACGAATACAGCAGTCACTGCCTGAGTCCTGACTGGATCTGCGGCTTATTCTTTATATATATATATATATATATATATATATATATATATATATATATATATATATATATATATATATATATATCAGTGGTCAGAGCACTCATTTCCCCCCAAGCTAAGGTTAATTAAACAGCATTGAGCGTGGTTACCATTTGGATGGGTGACCGTTTCCCCGCCTTCGCTTCAGTACAGTTCCCTAGTTCACCCAGCTGTAAATGGGTACCTGCCCTCTTTAGGGTCAGGGAAGGTAAAGCAGCGAGGGAGAGAGGAGATGGGCGCCGCCCTCAATATGCTGGCCCCTTGAGAAGCTGAGGTCTCTGACGACCCTACGACCTTATAGGTTATGGGACTCCTTTACCTTTTACTTTTTTTCACACAGTTAACATCCACTACCATAACGCCAACTGGATGTGTGGATTATTCTAATGTTTCACACAGTTAACATCCACTACCATAACGCCAACTTGACGTGTGGATTATTCTAACGTTACACATAGTTAACATCCACTGCCATAAGCCCAACTTGACGTGTGGATTATTCTAACGTTACACACAGTTAACATCCACTGTCAGAACCCCAACTTGACGTGTGGATTATACTAACGTTACACACAGTTAACATCCACTACCATAACGCCAACTGGATGTGTGGATTATTCTAACGTTACACTGAGTTAACATCCACTGCCACAAGCCCAACTTGACGTGTGGATTATTCTAACGTCAGACATAGTTAACATCCACTGCCATAACGCCAACTGGATGTGTGGATTATTCTAACGTCAGACATAGTTAACATCCACTGCCACAAGCCCAACTTGACGTGTGGATTATACTAACGTTACACACAGTTAACATCCACTGTCAGAACCCCAACTTGACGTGTGGATTATACTAACGTTACACAGAGTTAACATCCACTGCCACAAGCCCAACTTGACGTGTGGATTATTCTAACGTCAGACATAGTTAACATCCACTGCCATAACGCCAACTGGATGTGTGGATTATTCTAACGTCAGACATAGTTAACATCCACTGCCACAAGCCCAACTTGACGTGTGGATTATACTAACGTTACACACAGTTAACATCCACTGTCAGAACCCCAACTTGACGTGTGGATTATACTAACGTTACACAGAGTTAACATCCACTGCCACAAGCCCAACTTGACGTGTGGATTATTCTAACGTCAGACATAGTTAACATCCACTGCCACAATCTCCACTTGATGCGTAAATTATTCAAACGTTACACATAGTTAACATCCACTGCCACAATCTCCACTTGATGCGTAAATTATTCAAACGTTACACATAGTTAACATCCACTGCCACAATCTCCACTTGATGCGTAAATTATTCAAACGTTACACATAGTTAACATCCACTGCCACAAGCCCAACTTGACGTGTGGATTATTCTAACGTTACACAGAGTTAACATCCACTGTTAGAAGCCCAACTTGACGTGTGGATTATTCTAACGTCAGACATAGTTAACATCCACTGCCACAAGCCCAACTTGACGTGTGGATTATTCTAACGTCAGACATAGTTAACATCCACTGCCACAACCCCAACTTGACGTGTGGATTATTCTAACGTCAGACATAGTTAACATCCACTGCCACAAGCCCAACTTGACGTGTGGATTATACTAACGTTACACATAGTTAACATCCACTGCCACAATCTCCACTTGATGCGTAAATTATATTCAAACGTTACACATAGTTAACATCCACTGCCACAAGCCCAACTTGACGTGTGGATTATTCTAACGTTACACAGAGTTAACATCCACTGTTAGAAGCCCAACTTGACGTGTGGATTATTCTAACGTCAGACATAGTTAACATCCACTGCCACAAGCCCAACTTGACGTGTGGATTATTCTAACGTCAGACATAGTTAACATCCACTGCCACAAGCCCAACTTGACGTGTGGATTATTCTAACGTCAGACATAGTTAACATCCACTGCCATAAGCCCAACTTGACGTGTGGATTATTCTAACGTCAGACATAGTTAACATCCACTGCCACAAGCCCAACTTGACGTGTGGATTATTCTAACGTCAGACATAGTTAACATCCACTGCCACAACCCCAACTTGACGTGTGGATTATTCTAACGTCAGACATAGTTAACATCCACTGCCACAAGCCCAACTTGACGTGTGGATTATTCTAACGTCAGACATAGTTAACATCCACTGCCACAAGCCCAACTTGACGTGTGGATTATTCTAACGTCAGACATAGTTAACATCCACTGCCATAACGCCAACTTGACGTGTGGATTATTCTAACGTCAGACATAGTTAACATCCACTGCCACAAGCCCAACTTGACGTGTGGATTATTCTAACGTCAGACATAGTTAACATCCACTGCCACAACCCCAACTTGACGTGTGGATTATTCTAACGTCAGACATAGTTAACATCCACTGCCACAACCCCAACTTGATGCGTAACATTTTTAATTATTCTAAAGCTTCACACAGTTAACATCCGCAGTCACAAGCTTAACAGGACGTGTGGGTTATTCTAATGTTACACATAGACCATACAGATCACAAACATCTCTTGTCTTTTAATTGACCAGACGCCATGCCGTGATTCGAACCCACTACTTAATGGACCAACAGGATAGAAGTCAAAAGATCTTATCCACTCAGCTCTACAATAACAACAATAACAAGAACAAGAACAACTGCTGCTGCTGCTGCTGCTGCTGCTGCTGCTGCTGCTGCTACTACTACTACTACTAAATGGAATTTATATAGCGCTATATCTTGCAGAGGCAAATCTACTACTACTACTACTACTACTACTACTACTACTACTACTACTACTACTACTACGTCTAATACTACTACTACTGCTGCTGCTGCTGCTGCTGCTGTTGCTTCTGCTACTATTACTACTGCTGCTACTACTGCTACTGCTGCTGCAACTACTGCTACTACTGCTGCTGCTGCTGCTGCTGCTGCTGCTGCTGCTGCTGCTGCTATTACTCCTAATATTAATACTGGCAATAATAATAATGGTAATAATGATAATAATAAGAAGAATAGTAATGATGGTGGTAATAATAAGAAGAAGAACAACAATAATAATAATAATAATAATAATAATATGTGTAATTCATAATTATAGCACTGTATTTTGCATCTGTACGTATTAGAGATAAAAACCAAGGGTCCTGTTCAGAACATGCATGTTGCACAGGTATGTGTCTTTCCTTTTTATGCTGCAACAAACACAAAGTAATGTTATAACATTAAAAGATGTGAAAATAACATGACACACGTGAAAGCTGTCAGAAACCAAACACCAAAACAAAACAAAAAGAAAATGGCCAGGAGTATGTTTACATCCAAATTTATGTTTATTTCTGAAATAAACGGCCTTGCTCTCCTAATTGGGTGTCACAGGCGTTTTGAAAAACGTTGTTTCATGTTTGCATGGTTTTAAAGAGCAATGCCATTGTTATTTTGCAGGCCCTGGAGTGATGATGATGATGATGATGATGATGAGGATAATAATAATAATAAAGATGATGATGATGATGATAATTTATATAGCGCTATATCTTGTAAAAACAACTCAAAGCCCTTGCATTCAACCCACCCCTACACATGCAACAAACAACGATTAACAGTTTTCAAATGTACACACACACACACACACACACACACACACACACGCGCGATACACACTTCAGCAGGGTGATGGGAATTTTGGTCAAGGGAGAGTAAACCTAAAAATTTAATGAGCATGCTCTCCCTTGACCGTGTACCTATTTGAAACCTTCCTGTTTCATCTCATAATTACCTGTCCCTGCCTTCAACGGTTGGGTAGTTTGTTTTTTAACAAGATTTAAGAATTGTGTCTAGTAGCATTTTCATCATTATATTCAGCAGGAGTCTTGTTTTTGGTTGTTGTTGTGGGTTGTTGTTTTTTTTATAAAGAATTTCACTCTTTTTTTGCAATACCAAACAATACCTAAACAATACACTTCTTTTTTTTTTTAATCCATCTTCAGCCATCAGAGAAAAAAAAATCACAAAGGATGCTCAGAAAAGTCTAGAGAACATGCATATTTTTCTGAAATAGTTTTGGAAAATATGCTGTAAGACCACGAAGTTTAAAATGTGAAGCAAAATGGGGAAAAAAGCGTAAAATACATGAGGGAAAAGTGATCTGAAAATAAGAAATACCGCTTTCTTAAAACTGCTACGTGGAATTCCCGAACTGAAATCTATGGTCTGTAAAAGCAAACTCTGGAATGTATACTTATTTTATCTTATTTCTTTATTTATACCACTTTAAGTCACAGCAGATATCTCTGCGTGAAACTCAGGCTGCTCTCCCCGGGGAGAGAGCAGCGCCACCCTTTTTTTCTGTCCGCAACTGTATTTGTTTCCCTGTTGGAGTGGATTTTTTCCCCTTTTTTTAACAGAATTTTGCCAAGGACAACTCTTTTGTTGCCGTGGGTTCTTTTACGTGCGCTAAATAATTTTGTATGACACACAGGACATCGGTTTATCGTCTCATCCGAAAGACTAGTACCCAGATCACTACTCATGGTCTAATGGATGGGGGAAAAGTTTTGGGTCCAAACGGGATTCGAACCACCGCGCACTTCCGACCCAGACTTTTCGCTTTCTAGACAGGTGCGTTACCTCTAGACCACCGATCCCCCAGGTAAACTGGTTCCTTTTCTCTTTCCGTGCATATGGGTGGTCCCGTGTGTTGCACATAATTATTTAGCGCACGTAAAAGAACCCACGGCAACAAGAGAGTTGTCCCTGGCAAAATTCTGTAGAGTAAAGCCACTCTGATAGGGAAACGCATACAGTTGCAGACAAGAAAAAGAAAATAGTGGGTGGCGCTGCTCTTGTGGCGACGCGCTCTCCCCCAGGGAAGAGCAGCCCGAATTTCATGCAGAGAAATCTGCCGTGACTTACAGTGGTATAAATAAAAATAAATAAATATATTTTGATCCTCGGTTAGAGCTCCAGAAGTTCACCAATGGTAAGATTTTTTTTTTAGCGTACATGATCGATTTATATATATATTATATATATATATATATATATATTTTATATTAGAGAGAGAGAGAGAGTGAGAGGATGAGGAGAGAGAGGGGAGAGAGAGAGATATGTATATAGAGGATGTCTTGCTGTTACGTACCACAGAGGATGAGTGAGGGAGGATTCAAACACTGCCAGGACCTCTTAAGAGTGCTCAACCAGGAGCCGAAACTCGAGTCAGGTCAGGCCAAAGGCAGGGTCCTTACTTAAATATGCCCCAAATGCTGCCTTCAAAGTTTTATCCTGTGGGGATTTTTTTTTTTCGAATCTTGGACAAAAATAATTTTTATGATGGGAATGAAGTTGTAACTGGTTACCTGCACTTGTTTTTCCTCCTTATATTTTGTCAATTTTATATATGTTACGCCTAAATCGTGTAATTGCCGATTTCATGTAATCGGCAGATGAAATCGGCAATTGTACGATTTAGGCATAACATCTCTCTCTTCTCTCTCTTCTCTCTCTCTCTCTCTCTCTCTCTCTAAAAAAATTTTTTGGTCAAGACTTCTCGAGGTAAAACGTGTTCTATTTCTTCCCCGCCCAAGAATTGACCTTTTCATGTATCTTTGGTATACTCAGGTGGTAAAATATGGAATGAAATCCCCGATAATCTCAAGCAAAAAGTAGTCTGTCATTTATTTAAGAAAAGTTACCACAGACATCTATTCAAAACGTTTTGATTGAAATTGTTATTTTATTTTTTTGTCTTTGTCTATGGAATTTGATTGGTTGTATTCCATATTTTTGCAAGTCATGTGAATGTCTTTCAATTTCCACTCCTCCTTGTCTGTCTGTCTGTCTGTCTGTCTGTCTGTCTCTCTCTCTCTCTCTCTCCCTCTTTCTTCTGTTCGACTGCTCTCTCCGATTTGATTTTTTTTTATATGCATATTTGTTGTGTCTGCATACGTAGGTGTATGTGTATATGTAAACATATGTGTGTAAATTGTATGAAAAATGCATGATTAGAGATGGTTATGGGGAGATGAAGGGATTTGCTGAAAGTAGTTTGAAATGGATGTCAGTGTGCTAAATCATAATTTCAAGTTTGTTTATTAGCTCATTTGTTTGTTTGTTTGTTTGTTTTTTGTCTGTTTGAGTCTTTTATTTACTTGAACTTTTTATGCAATTATTTAAAATTGAGATGTTTTAGGCTTTTTCCTTTGCGTTTTTCTTTGGGGGAAAGGGAATGGGTGGGTGGGCCTGAGGGCATGGTGTAAAGAAGCTGTAAGCTTATCCATTTACCCTCAATAAAAAATTTCGTATTCGTATTCGTATTCGTATTCTCTCTCTCTCTCTCTCTCTCTCTCTCTCTCTCTCTCTCTCTCTCTCTCTCTCTCTCTCTCTCTCTCTATATATATATATATATATATATTTATATATATATATATATATATATATATATATATATAGTGACAGAGAAAACAGAAATACAACAACATACATACACTGAACACACAGTGACAGAGAAAACAGAAATACAACAAGGACATTCGTATACCCCCCAAAAAAAACAACCTAAAAAGGTTTTGTTCCTCATGTAAACCATTTCTTTCTTTCCCCATTGAAGACAAACGAGCGACAACGTCACAAAAGAAAAACTGTGAGTATTTTGAGAACGGAAGTTTGTATATACACACACACACACACACACACACACACACACACGATACCACCCCCATCATCCCCCTCCTCTCCACTAAATCCTCCACACTACACAACTCACAATCCTCTCGCTTTCCTTCCTCCTTCTTAATCCCCCACCCCCACCCCACCCACCCCACCCCCTGTCTTTCCCCCTCCCTTCCCTCTTCACAAAGTGTTCATAATGTAAGACAATTGTCAAGCCAAACGTAGGGACCAGCATTGCCAACATTCCAACCTTCACAGCACAACGGGTTTGTGTGGCTATACTTCGTTTTTTAAAAGGAAACGGCTTGAAAGTTGTCGTCTGCTTTCGTGGCAAGCGAAAGTGAGGCCGGAACAGAGAGTGCATTGTGGGAAATGGAAGAGGCGGCGGATAGGTGATGTGGGTTCTTGGTTGTTGGTGGTCGAGAAGGGGAAGTAACAAAGGACAACACACTTTAGTAAGCTGGGGAAGTGTATAATTTATATGTATATACACACCTGGCTTTGTTACCTACGAATTATGTTGTTGTTGATGGTGATGATGGTGATGGTGATGGTGGTGGTGATGGTGGTGGTGGTGGTGATGATGATGGTGACGATGACGACGACGACGCTGATGATGATGATGATGGTAAAACTGAAGAAGAAGAAGAAGAAGAAGAATGAAAAGAAGAAGAAGAGCCAAAACAACAGCAACAACAACAATATCAACAGCAACAGACACAACAAGGAGAAGGAGAAGATGAAGAACAAGAAGGAAAATTTAAGAGAGGATGGTGAAAGTAAGAGATGTAGTAGCAATTTTCTTGTTTAAATTCTTTTATTTCGAGGAGTCGGGGACGGGATAGCTCAGTGGTCGGAGCACTCGCTTTCCCCCAGCCAAGTTAAGCAGCGTCGAGCGTGGTTACCAGTTGGATGGGTGACCGTTTGCGCGCCTTGGCTTCAGTACAGTTCCCCCAGTTCACCCAGCTGTAAATGGGTGCCTGCCCTCTTTAGGGTCAGGGAAGGTAAAGCAGCGAGGGAGAGGAGATGGGCGCCGCCCTCAATATGCTGGCCCTAGAGAAGTGAGGTCTCTGACGCCTCGCTCCCCTACGACCTTATAGGTTATGGGACTCCTTTACCTTTACCTTTATTTCGAGGATAATGGAATAAGCACTCGTGTGCTTTTTTTTACATCCAGTCCAAGTGTGTATGCAGTTTTGTCAATTTTGTCATCCTTTCCCACCGGCACACAATGGCCTACTCTTCCGAAAAGCGGAACGGGTTTTAACGTGTGAGCAAGGTGTTCTGCGTAGTTTCGCACACAGGACCTCGGTTTATAGTTTCATCCGAAGGACTTTTGGGGAGAATGGTGTCTGCACTGATGTTAACTCCAGAGGAAAAATCCTTTTGAACGAGATTTGAACCTGGGTCAGCAGATCACGAGCGCAATGTGCATCACTCTAACCACCAGGCTAACCCGTCCAGTTGATGTAGTAACAGTATTAGCAGCAGCAGCAGCAGAAGTAGTTGTAGTAGTAGCAGCAGTAGAAGTAGGAATAGTAGTAGTAGTCGTAGTAGGAGGAGTAGTAGTAGGAGTAGGAGGAGTAGTCGTAGGAGTAGTAGGAGTAGGAGTAGTAGTAGTAGTAGGAGGAGGAGGAGGAGGAGTAGGAGGAGTAAGAGTAGAAGTAGGAGTAGTAGGAGTAGGAGTAGGAGGAGTAGTAGGAGTAGGAGGAGGAGGAGTAAGAGGAGGAGTAGGAGTAGTAGTAGTAGGAGGAGGAGGAGTAGGAGGAGGAGTAGGAGTAGTAGTAAGTAAGTAAGTAAGTAAAAAAGTAAGTAAGCAAGCAAGCAAGCCAGCGAGCAAGTAAGTTAAAATACACATAACGCAACAGCGATGCATATCAACTTGCTTTTTTTCCTTCCCATTTAGTCCTTTGGATGTATGTTTGTCCGTCGTGTCCCACGATGACCTCCAAAACAGCAGAGAAGGCAGCTGCTGTTTTGGAAACTGGGCACAAATTCGATTATAGTGGAGATGCCTTGCCCACAGTACATCCCCACTCTCTCAGCCAAGTGGGCATAAGGACAGTCAGCGTTGGAGATGTTCTCCAAAGGCCAACCAGCCCCCAGGGCTGCAGCACATAAGGACTGTGCGAGTCAAGCCTCCTAGTCAGAGAGTCATAGTCGATCACTAAAGACTAAGCTGTAAAGTGGAATTCCATGAGTGGGAAAGCCACTGGTCATACAGCCTCTCACCTTGCTGTTGCCCCCAGCGTCAATGGTTTAATTAATCAAGAACTGTGATAAAGCCCAGGCGATGACGGCATTAACCGTGGCCCCGTGTGCGAATGCAGGCAGAAAAACATCCTGCCCACACATTAAAAACCTGTTCCGAGTAGGCCATGTCCTAAGGGTAGAACTTTTTTTTTTGAAAAAGCATGCACACAGGTGTTGTGTCTAGATGCCATCCCCCGAGTCGGAATGCGGCTACCTAAATGGTAGGTTAAAACCGTCGCATACGCAAATTTTCACTATTGGTAAATTTCGGTGCTCTAGTCAAGAAACGAAATATCGAAATATAAAAGAAACCACTCATATTTTAAAAAAACTTCTTCATGCATACATTTTAAACAAAACAGCTTCAAAACAAACATACAAACACAAAGAAAACGCTGATAACAGAATAAGAAAAACCGCAACCACTTTGTTTGGATATCAATCGCTAATTTAAGTTAAGATAAAGAAAAGTAATCACTCTGGACAAAAAAAGGAATCGTTTTAGACCAGATCTGAACTTGTGGAGTGTGTGTTTTCCATTAAGGGGAGAGAAGACAGAACATTTTAAAGTAGATATATCACAAACGGAAGAAAAAGCGACACTGGGGTGAACAGGGAGTTGCTGAAATCTCTGAAACATGCTATGAAGTTGGATTGTGCCTGCCATACAGAGAACTCCTACCCCCCCCCCCCCCCCCCAAAAAAAAAAACAAACAAAAAAAAACAAACAACCCCATGCCTACACACGAACTTCTCATTCAGTATGTACTTAAGAATATCTCAGAGGATTCCAAGGTACAATGAACGAAGCATTGTGAGGGACCCCTGCAAAGCGTGGTTAAGCTCAGAAACGCCCAACAACAACGGGACGCCTTACAATTATCAGAAAACACCAGAAATGTCACGGAGGATGAACCAAGGGAGTTAAAAAGACGAAGGACGAAGTAAGAAGTACAAAGCATCAAGTGTACTTAGCACGATTCGTATAACAGGACCTATTATGAGGCCACGACAATGGTCATTGTCTCCCAAAGCATATCATTACCGCAGTAGCGCCGGCCAGTAGTTTATGGTCACTTCCAGCTCCTAGGTTATTTATTAACCCCTTCGCTGCTGTCATATTTCGCTAAGTTCCTTTAACCTATACTGTCATTGGGGAGCGAGGTATCAGAGACCTCAGCTTCTCCAGAGGCCAGCATATTGAGGATGGTGTCCATCTCCTCTCTCTCTCTCTCTCTCTCTCTCTCTCTCTCTCTCTCTCTCTCTCTCTCTCTCCAGGAATGGGATAGTACAATCAGAGACCGAGACAGATATGACAGTTACAGGTGTTTCAAAACAATATTTGTTAAAGAAGAATATCTTCTACACTTAGATACCTACTGCTTTAGAGTTGCTGTGTCACAGGTGAGATGTAATGTTTTACCACTCAACAACAATGTACATCGATAAAGTGCACAGAATCAAAGAAACAATGTCCATTTTGTAAACCCAAAGTTGAAGATGAAAAGCATTTCTATGATTGTTTTGTGTATAATGATTTAAGAATTAAATTTTTAAGGGATTGTGTTGATACACCTTTGCATGATCAACTTAAAGCAGAAAACAGTAGCAAAAATCACTGCCTGTCTAGATATATATTCCATGCCATCAATAGAGAAAAAGTTTGTTGTATTAAGATATTTACATCACAAACGAAGATACGGTTATCGTTTTGTTATGATTTTGAGAAACTATATGTATATTGATTTTTTCCAGACATAAGGAAGGTACACTTAGATCAAAATAGTGAATTGTGTTTGATACATATGTATTTTTATGCATTTGTGCATTGTCTTCATTATTGCTTTCACTGAAAGTGAGCTTGGTATTGTGTATGTTATCCGGTTTTTGCCCACTCTGTGGCATTGTCAATTTCTCCGAGATACATTAAATTTCTTAGTTCTGAGTTCTCTCTCTCTTCTCTCTCTCTCTCTCTCTCTCTCTCTCTCTCTCTCTCTCTCTCTCTGTCTCTCTCTCTCTCTCTCTCTCTCTCTCTCTCTCTCTCTCCTCTCTCTCTCTCTCTCTCTTATTGCAGAAGCACAAAAATTAAGACAAAGCCATGTCAGCACCAATTATATAAATATGTAATGTTATAGTCACTTAAAGAGCAATGTATTCTCAAGTAAGCAGAGTTAAAAAGGCTGACATATATCACTTATAATTTGAATGGATGGTCGATTCGAATGTTGTTTTTGCATTTCAGATTGATTTTCCTTTTTCTTTTCTTTGTATGAACTAGGTGATTTGTAAATGTACAGACCAATGCTATCATTATAATTAGTCTGCTATAGTGAATGGATGCTTTCTTTTTGCCAAACTTAATTGTATTAATCACGTATTTAACTTTTTATTTACTGTTTCACAAACATATTTGTGTTACCCCCCTTGTCAAAAGGCCTAGTAGGGCAATGACAATAAACTGTTAAAGCGTTAAAAGCGTGTCTCTCTCTCTCTCTCTCTCTCTCTCTCTCTCTCTCTCTCTCTCTCTCTCTCTGCTTTACCTTCCCTGACCCTAAAGAGGGCAGGTACCCATTTACAGCTGGGATGAACTGGGGGACTGTACTGAAGCCAAGGCGGCAGTCACCCATCCAAGTGGTAACCACGCTTAACCTTAACGCTTAGCTTAGGGAAAGTAAGTGCTCTGACCACTTGAGTTATCCAGTCCACAAAGCCAAACCAAAATAGTTGAAGGAGGTTAATACTACTTGGGGCTATTAAGTTCATGAGGGGGACGGGATAGCCTAGTGGTTAGAACATTGCACTCACAATCTGACAACCCGAGTTCGATTCCCGTTCAAGGGGATATTTTCCTCTGGAGTTAACATCAGTGCAGACTCCACTCTCCCCCAAAGTCCTTCCGATGAGACTATAAACCGAGGTCTCTGTGCGAGCGCATACAGAACATCTTGCGCACACGTTAAATACTGTTCCGCTTTTCGTAAGAGTAGGCCATTGTGCGCCGGTGGGAACAGATGACAGAATTCACAAATCCGCCTACACACATGGGGACTGGATGTAAAAAAGCACATGAGTGCTTATTCCATTAACCTCGATATAAAGTAATAATGATAATAATAATGATAATAATAATAATAATAATAATAATGATAATAATAATAATAATAATAATGATGATAATGCTAAGTGTAATGTCAGTGGTGCTCTTTATCATGACCTTGCTCTTCTCTGCAATAATTTCTATACTATTTTTAATTTCAACCCTCAGTAGAAAAGTGGCATGAGACAATAAAATATTAATTTTTAAGAAAATGTGTCGGGACAGTTTTCATGACTGTGACAGAAGTTGTCCGAAAGCTTCAAGCTTGTCACTGTTCTCCCAGTAGACAGCGGGATAATTCAGGCCACAGAAATAATGCACACCGTCTGTTTAAAAGTCAGTGTCTCTTGAATAAAGCCTTGTTTTAAATCAACAGTGTTGTGTGGCACAGAATTTATGTATATTGGGCATGGCATGGGGACAGATGGCATAACTATATTCTGACTTTGGAAAGTTTGTGTGTTCAACTTCATGAGGGTCCCCCCCCCCCCCCTAATTATATGCATGTACACGTGTGTGCATACACACGCAAATTGGAACATGCATATACACATATGCTCATATTAAAGCTGTCTCTCTTCTATGCATGCACATAAGCATTTGTGCAAGGCATGTGGGCATGGGTACACACGCACACAGAGACACATGCAGGCGCACACACACATACACACACACATGCGCGCACACACACACACACACGTACACACACGTGCGCACGGGCACACACATAGAGACTGGAGGTTAAAAACACACACTCACACACATAGGGACTAGAGGTTAAAAAAAAGAAGATGAGTGCTTATTCCAATATCTTCGAAGTAAAAGAATGAAATAAAAATAAAATAAATAAACAAACACACACACATATGGTGAAAAAAGCAAATGCATTGCTTAGTCAATTCACCATCTGGAAATTAAAAATTTTCTTGACTTTTACTTGACTTGACTTGACTTGACTTCACACACACACACACACACACACATGCAGAGGAAGAGCAAAGGTCAAGGGGCATGATAAGGTTAGCGAAAAGGTCATAAACTAAACGCTGGATTCAAAGTTCACAAGCTCAATTATCTCAGGGCTGAAAGAGCTGTCCTTTTCAGAGGCAACATAACACAAAAATGGTGCAGACTGCTTTCCCTTTGGCTACACTCCAGCTATAGCTTCCGGGGTCATGTAGTATCTTCTACAGCGTGATAGTCGAAAACAAAATTTCTGGTTTTCAGATTTTTTTTCTTTTAAGTGTGGAAAAATAGTTTGTGTACTTGTTTTGAGGGATTGAGGACATTGAGTAATAATACCAGGTAGTGACAAGAAAGTTGGAAAAAGGATCATCAGCTGAGGATTGCTTATTGTGTTCCTACAGTGTTGACCCCCTTGCTAGCAGACCACAAAGGACTGAGGGGCAACAGTGTTTGGCTGAATTTCTCTTTACAATTTCAAACCTACCAAATTTGCGCAAAAATCACATGAATTTTAATAGTCAGAGACTAGACTTTCAGAAACAATGGCGCTTATTTCTGTGGATGCCTTACTATGTGCGGTATGAATACAAAGAGTAATTAAAGGAAAACAGAAGGAAAAGTGACCAAATATAAAGCCCGAGTGTAGCCTTTCCTGCCCTTCTTGGGAGACTGAAAAGTGGAATCCTAGATGGGAACACATTCACAGACAACTGCACATGTATGTGGTGTTGTTAAGAGGGTTTTGTCCTAAACTGGAAGACTTGCACAGAAATAAGACTTGACCTGACTTCAAGTTAAATCCTGTTCCGCTTTTTGTAGGAGTAGGCCATTGTGTGTTGGTGGGAACAGATGACAGAATTTACAAAACCACATACACACGGGAACTTGATGTAAAAAGCAAATAAGTGCTTATTCCATTATCCTTGATATATAAGAATTTTTTTGAAAAAGTGTGGAAATCTCCGTTGTAAAATACATGCTGCGCACAGTGTGTGTGTGTGTGTGTGTGCACACGTGCGTGCGTGCGCGCATGTGCATGCGTGAGTGTGTGTGTGTGTGCCTGTGTATTTTTGTTGTTGTTTTTTTACAAAAAATC
>CM054168.1:34422201-34424701 GCA_028751875.1 Rapana venosa
CCCGAGTCTCTTTAAATTTTTCCCCCATTCTTCGGACTCCCCCCCCCCCCCCTCTCTCTCTCTCTCTCTCTCTCTCTCCTCCCTTTCTTTTCTTGTCTTTTATTTGTGGAGACAAACAGTCTCAAGGATGAATTAGAGTGTTGACACATTTTTCATGCTCGCCTCCCTGGGGGAAAGAGAGAGAGGGGGGGGGGGGAAGAGAGTGAGACAGACAGACAGACAGATGGTCAGATTGAGGACGAGAGAGAGAGAGAGAGAGAAAGAAAGACAGACAGAGAGACAGAGAGGGGGAGAGACAGATAAACAGACCAACAGACAAAGCCAGAAAGACAGAGAGAGAGAGAGAGAGACAGACAGACAGAGACAGACAGACGGACACAGAGAGAGATAGAATGGGAAGGGACAGATAGACAGATACACAGAGAGAGAGGGGGAAAGACAGACAGACAAACAGAGACACACAGATACAGAGAGAGAACAGACAGCCAAACAGAGAGAGACAGACAGACAGATGGACAGACAGATGTAGGACAGACAGACAGATACAGACAGACTGGCATACAGACAGACAGAGACAAACAGGCAGACAGACAGACAGACAGACTGACAGACAGACAGGACATAAAAACGGAGGCACACAAAAACGGAGGCACACAAAAACGGAGGCACACAGAACAGAGAAGACACAGACTGACCGAGATACTCAAACACTGACAAACACACACACACACACACACACACACACACACACACACACACACACACACACACACACACACACACACACACACACAAATAGACAGACAGACATACATACAGACAGACAGACAAATAGACGGACAGAGGGACAGACAGACAGACACACAACACACACATAGACAGACAGAGGGGTAGACAGACAGACAGACAGACACACACACAACACACACATAGACAGAGGGACAGAGGGGTAGACATACAGACATACATACATACAGACACACACACATAGACAGACGGACAGACATACAGACATATAGACACACAACACACACACATAGACAGAGGGACAAAGGGGTAGACAGACATACATACATACAGACACACACATAGACAGAGGGACAGACAGACAGACATATAGACACACAACACACACATAGACAGGGGGACAAAGGGGTAGACAGACATACAGACATACAGACATACTGACACAGACACATATAGACAGAGAGGCAGACAGACAGACATACATACAGACAGACATATAGACACACAAAACACACATAGACAGACAGACATACAGACAGACATACAGACAGACAGAAAGACAACACACACATAGACAGAGGGGCAGAGGGGCAGATAGACATACATACATACATACAGATAGACAGACTCACAACATACACATAGACAGAGGGACAGAGGGGTAGATAGACAGACATACAGACACACACACACATAGACAGAGGGACAGACAGACAGACAGACAGACAAACAGACACACACACACATAGACAGACAGACAGACACACACAACACACACACACACATAGACAGAGGGGCAGAGGGGTAGACAGATAGACAGACAGACAGACAGACAGAGGGACAGACAGACGGACAGACAGAGGGACAGACAGACAGAGTGACAAAGAAACCAAGAATGGTAAGGCGACGGTCTGACACTTGATGTGACGTGTTGTATTAACCATACATGCCTACCCTGACACCACAGAACAAAGCCCAATTATGTAACAGCCGTGTTGTTTTTTTCCTTTTCCATTTATCTGTGGTGTGTGTGTGTGTGTGTGTGTGTGTGTGTGTGGTGTTATCCATGCATGCTTACACTTACAACTAGGTCGTGCGTGTGTGTACGTGTGTGTGTTGTGTTGTGTGTGTGTGTGTGTGTGTGTGTAGTGTAGTGTAGTGTAGTGTAGTGTAGTGTAGTGTATGTAGTGTGTGTGTGTGTGTGGTGTTATCCATGCATGCTTACACTTACAATTAGGTCGTGCGTGCGTGTACGTGTGTGTGTGTGTGTGTGTGTGTCTGTGTGTGATGTGTATGTGGTGTGTGTGTGTGTGTGTGTGTGTGTGTGGTGTGTGTGTGTGTGTGTTCATTAAGCATGCATGCTTACACCGAGAACGAGTGTGTGGTGTGTGTGTGTGTGTGTGTGTGTGTGTGTGTGTGTAGTGTAGTGTGTGTTGGTGTGTGTGTGTGTGTGTGTGTATGTGTGTGTGTGTGTGTGTGTGTGGTGTTATCCATGCATGCTTCCACTTACAGCTAGGTCGCGCGCGTGTGTGTGTGGTGTGTGTGTGGTGTGTGTGTGTTATCCATGCATGCTTACACTTATAACTAGGTCGTGTGTGTGTGTGTGTGTGTGTGTGTGTGTGTGCGTGCGTGTGTGTGTATGTGTGTGTGTTATCCATGCATGCTTACACTTACAACTAGGTCGCGCGTGTGTGTATATGTTTATGTGTGTGGTGTGTATGTGTCTGTGTTTGTGTTCATTAAGCATGCATGC
>CM054168.1:34427201-34439701 GCA_028751875.1 Rapana venosa
TACTTACATACAGACAGGAAGAGACACGTTGAACTTCAGACAGACAGACAGACAGACAGACAGACAGACAGACAATCAGTTCAGTTAGAAAAGCTTCATACATCTCGTTCCTTTAAGACAGCTGTCAACGTGGTGAAAGTCGTTTTCATTTGAATGATTATGGAGGTTTTTTCATTGGCTTCTATATCCAATATTTTTTTTTAATAATTAAGAGAAAATTATATGATACTGTTCACACTTGGAGGCTGTAACCAAAACAATATAATCGACAAGTCGCCTGCATTAAAAAAAACACACATTTTTATTGCAGATACTTGGGCAACTAGGTTTGGTCATTTTAACCTGGGAGTTCATGTTTATTCCATTATCATGTTTATTCCATTATCCTCGATATAACCCAAAAAAAAGTCATCTGAGCGCTTTGACTTGTTGCTTTACAAGATTCAGCGCTATATAAATTCCATACATTATTATTACATTATGTCACACGCTCCTCTGGTCTTGCTAAAACAATCCTACAAGGCACAGTGAGGGGAGGAAGAAGAAGACCAGACAAAGGAAGAGATGGGGAGGACGACATTCGAGAGTGGACAGACATGGAGCTGAGAGACACCCTGAGGGCGGCTGAGAGACGTGAGGACTGGAGAAAGGTGGTTGACAAAGCTTTGAAGGCGCCCCAAAGGATTCGGAATCTGAGGGTCACCGTTGACTTGAGCAAGTCTGATATAATTATTAGAAGTGAAGATACGTACGATTACTTTCATCAGCACCAGGTTACTAACACAAATCTAGCGTTACAAAAGAAGTTGGTAATAACAACGAGTAATTCGTTTGAAGAGTGTGTCCGTGTTTTCGTTGCATATGGAACTTTCTTTGTTCCATTCCTCAGCTAGAGCTCCGAGGCTCACCAATGGTGAGATTTTATTATAATAATAATAATAATAATAATGTATGGAATTTATGTAGTGCTGAATCTTGTAAAGCTACAAATCAAAGCGCTCAGATGACTTTTTTTTTAAATATCGAGGATAATGGAATAAGCACTCATGTGCTTTTTTACATCTAGTTCCCGTGTGTATGCAGTTTTGTAAATTTTGTCATCTGTTCCCACCGGCACACAATGGTCTACTCTTTCGAAAAGCGGAACAGGATTTAACGTGTGCGCAAAGATGTTCTGCATGCGTTCGCACACGGGACCTCGGTTTATAGTCTCATTCGAAGGACTTTGACATTCAGTTCGATTTTTTTTGTCAAACTGGGAAGGGTGAGGCTGGGAATCGAACCCAGAACCTCACGGTTTACTTGTTGTCAGGCAAACGTCTTAACCATCCTGCCACAGATTTCACGTACGCAACCGTTTTTGCCTACAGTGGGTATGGTGTATATAACTATCTGACTTTTTCTCTCATTGTAGTGAGGGAAGAATGAATCAAGAAAAGGCTAGTCATTGTTTGTCTCATGTCTTAAAAAAAAACATCATTGTCAAGTTTTATCATCATATCTTCCTCTAATATCACCATTTTCATTATCATCATCACCACCCCTCATCATCACCACCCTTCATCATCACCACCCCTCATCATCATCACCACCACCACCGTCATCAGCAGCAGCACTATCATCAACATCATCATCTTCTTCATCATCAAGATCGTCATCATCATGACCATCATCATCATCACCACCACCACCACCACATCATCATCCTCACCACCATCATTATCCCCATCACCACCGCCATCATTATCACCATCACCACCGCCACCACCACCACCACCATCATCATCATCATCATCATCATCATCATCATCACCACCACCATCATTATCACCATCACCACCATCATTATCACCATCACCACCACCCCCGCCACCATCACCCACAACCACCACCACCACCACCACCATCATCATCATCATCACCACCACCATCTTTTATCACCATCACCACCATCATTATCACCATCACCACCACCACCGCCACTACCACCCACCACCACCACCATCATCATCATCATCATTATCACCATCACCACCATTATTATCACCATCACCACCGCCACCACCACCATCATCATCATCATCATCATCATCATCATCATCATCATCATCATCATCATCATCATCATCATATAGTGAATTCAAACCTACCAAATTTGTTCAAAATCACACGAGTTTTGAGTCAGAGGCTAGTCTTTCACCAAAAAAGTGGTTTTTATTTCTGTGGATGCCTCAGGTCGTGCGGTATGAATATAGGAGTCATGTGGAAAAACAGAAGGAAAAGTGAAAATTTCTAATGCCGGTGTGCAGCCTATACTGCATTTGGGAGAGAAGAGAAGTCTGATTATGTAAAAAGACACTTTTTTTTCCATCTTTACATACAAATAATTCGCAATTTTAATGGTCGTAATGTTTTCTGTCAAGTTTCCTACTTAAGACGTATTGTAGTAGTAGTGGTAGCAGAAGAAGTAGCAGCAGCAGCAGCAGCAGCAGCAGCAGCAGCAGTAGTAGTAGTAGTAGTAGTAGTAGTAGTAGTAGTAGTAGCAGCAGCAGCAGCAGTAGCAGCAGTAGTAGTAGTAGTAGTAGTAGCAACAGCAGCAGTAGCAGTAGTAGTAGCAGCAGCAGCAGTAGTAGTAGTAGTAGCAGCAGCAGCAGCAGCAGCAGCAGCAGTAGCAGCAGCAGCAGCAGCAGCAGCAGCAGCAGCAGTAGCAGCAGTAGTAGTAGTAGTAGTGCAGTAGAAGTAGTAGCAGTAGTGGTAGCAGTAATAGTAGTAGTAGTAGTAGTAGTAGTAGTAGTAGTAGGTGTTATTTTTGCAACAGCAGCAGCAGCAACAGCAGCAGTAGCAGCAGCAGCAGCAGCAACAGGAGTACTAATTGGCAGCCACAGTACTAGTTGTAGCCGTTGTTATAGTTGTTGTTGCTGCGGCTGTTACTGTTGTTCCAAGTAAATATTACTTTTCTCGTGGAGAAGGGGGTGAAGGGGGTTGAGGGAAGGGGTGTGCTGATTCAGAAACAAGGTTGTTGTTAGCCTTGAAACTGAATGCCTGTGTAACTCTGGAGGAACAATCTAGACCATTGTGGTACGTTAGACATGAGCGTAGTTTGGCACTAACTCTTAACTGGCACCTCCCTCGCATTGCGACGTTTATGGGAAATGAATTCAACACATTCGTTATGAAAATGAGATGCTTTAGCATAAGAATTATGCATTCGCCAAATACCGATTTACAGTTTGTTGTTATATGAAAGAAGCGCTTTTGTCACAAATGTAACATTTTTGTGGGGGGTGTTTCTTATCGGAATCTACTTTGAAAGACTTTTCTGCCCACCCCCCTCCCCCTCCAAAGAAAAAGAAATCAACAAAAACAACAAAAACAACAAGGCACAAAAGTAATTTATTTAATTGTAAAATGATGTCTCGACGCTTGGAATGCGAAACAGTTTATAGATATTACGTGTGTTTGCTTTGATGTAATTTTTTTCTTGTGTGTGTGTGTGTTGTAGTGTGGTGTGTGTGTGTGTGTGTGTGTGTGTGTGTGTGTGTGTGTGTGTGTGTGTGTGTGTGTGTGTGTGTGTGTGTGTTTAAGTCAAGTCAAATTTTTATTTCCAGATGCTTACATTGAATAAGCAATGCATTTGCTTTTTTTCATCAAGCCATCTATCTAAGAACAAATTTCTTAATGATTATACTGAAATACTACATTATTGCAACCTTTACCAATAAATTGAACCAGTAAAAAGAGGAAAATCGATAAAATGATACATTGGAAAATACAAATTACACACATATACATACACACGCATACACATACTCATACACACGCGTGCGCGCACGCGTACACACACACACACTTCCGTAACCTACCAAACGCTGACATGAATAAAGAGATCTTTCAACGTGTGATCTTCAGTTTAACGTCTATTCACATTTAGTGATTTTAGACGGTCTTTCAACGTGTGTGTGTTTGTGTGTGTGTGTGTGTGTGTGTGTGTGTGTGTGTGTGTGTGTGTGTGTGTGTGTGTGTGTGTGTGTGTGTGTGTGTGTGTGTGTGAAGGGTGGGGGGGTCGGGGGGGGGGGGTGTTGTTGTTTTTTTTTTTCGTTCCTTGGCTACCAAGAACTTGATCTCTTCACAGATATTCAACCTGAGGGTTCTGTGTGAGAAATACAGCCAGCATCAACAAGACATCTTCCACGTCTTCATTGATTTTAAGAAGGCCTTCGATAGAGTATGGCATGACGCTCTGTGGGCCACCATGAACAAATTCAACATGGGCCAGAAGCTGATCCACACCATCAAGGAACTCTACTCAAAGGCCACCAGTGCAGTACTCGTACAGGGCACGGTAGGGGAATGGTTCCGTACCTCAGTTGGGTCCGACAGGGATGTCTGCTGTCGCCGACACTATTTAACATTTTCCTCGAACGCATCATGACTGACGCCTTGGAAGACCACACAGGCACAGTCAGCATTGGAGGGCGAACAATCACCAACCTCAGGTTTGCCGATGACATTGACGGTCTGGCAGGAAATGAAGAGGAACTGGCCAACCTAGTGAAGAAACTGGACGAAATATCCTCACGATACGGCATGGAAATCAGTGCCGAGAAAACCAAGCTCATGACAAACAGTGCCCAGCCAATCACCACCAAGATCACTCTCAGCGGAAAGGAACTGGAGACAGTTGACCATTTCAAGTACCTTGGAGCCATCATAAGTGAGGAGGGATCGAAGACCGAAATCCTAGCAAGAGCGGCACAAACAGCAGCAGCAATGGCAAGACTGAAGACCATATGGAGAGACAGAAACATCCCTCTCGGAACCAAGGTAAAGTTACTAAACGCGCTAGTCACCTCAATCATGCTTTACGCATGTGAGGCATGGACACTAAACGCAGACCTACAAAGGAGGATCCAAGCAGTAGAAATGAGATGCCTCAGAAGGCTCCTTGGCATCTCATACAAGGACCATGTCACCAACAATGAAGTCCGCAGAGTGATCACTCAACAGGTGCGGGACTATGAAGACCTACTGACCACGGCGAAAAAGAGGAAACTCAGATGGTATGGGCACGTAACACGCTCAGAAGGACTTGCAAAGACCATCCTGCAAGGAACAGTCCAGGGGAAGAGAAGACGGGGCAGACAGAGGAGAAAGTGGGCCGACGACATCCGTGATTGGACAGGGAAGGACTTCAGTGTCACCCAGGCACTCGCCCACGACCGCGCTAAGTGGAGCCAGCTGGTCCACCGTTCGTCCACCATGCAGCGCCCCTACGACCTTGGCAGGTTACGGGACCAGTGAACAGTGAACAGTGAACCAAGAACTCCGAAGTTCACCAATGTAGAGGTTTTGCCTATTGGACAGTTTTTAGCCACTATTAATTAAGGTAGCCGCATTCTGTCTTTAGGGCTTGTTGTTATTTGATTTGATATATCATGCATTATGTATTTGCCTAATGGGCTCTCTCTAATATACATATATATATATATATATATATATATATATATGTATATATATTTATATATATTCATACATATATATATATATATATGTATGCATGTACGTACACACACACTCACACACACACTCTCACACTCTCTTACACACACTGACACTCACACACACTCACTCCTACACACACACTCTCCTACACACACACCCACACACACACTCTCTTACACATACACAATCACACACACACACGCGCGCTTTTTTACATCTAGTCCCCGCCCTTAGGGATATAATATAAGAGAGAGAGAGAGAGAGAGAGAGAGAGAGAGAGAGAGAGAGAGAAAGACAGACAGACAGACAGACAGACAGACAGAGAGTGTGTGTGTGTGTTGGGATGGAATTGAACCTAAGACTTTTCGTGTTTTTTGTCCACACACACACTTCAAACCTGTGGCTCCACAATGTCGTAGGTTTGAATCTCGGCACCGTCTGGTGAATTAAGGGAGGAGAGGGGGGGGGGGATTTTTTTTTTACGATCTCCCAGGTCCACTTCAAATGCAGACCTGCCAGTGCTGTAATTCCCTTAGTGTATTTACCCCATGCAGAAGATTAAGTATACACGTTCAAAGATCTCATTATTCCTGTCAGCGTTTGGTAGGTTACGGAAACACGAACATACCTAGCGTACATTCCTGATGTAGGGGGGGGACGGGATAGCCTAGTGGTTAGAACATTGCGCTCGCAATCTGACGACCCGGGTTTGATTCCCGTTCAATGGGGATATTTTCCCCTGGAGTTAACATCAGTACAGACTTCCACTCTCCCCCAAAATCCTTCGGATGAGACTATAAACCGAGGTCCCCGTGTGCTGAACGCACGTAGAACATCTTGCGCACACGTTAAATCCTGTCCCGCTTTTCGTAAGAGTAGGCCATTGTGTGCCGGTGGGAACAGGTGACAGAATTTACAAAACTGCATACGCACGGGGACTGGATGTAAAAAAAAGCACATAAGTGCTTATTCCATTATCCTCGATGTAAAAGAATAAGATAAAATAAAGAAAATTAATAATAAGTCGGAATGCGGCTACCTTCAGAAGGGCAAAAACGGTCGTGTTCGCTAAAAAAACAAACAATCTCACCATTGGTGAACCTCGGAACTCTAGCTGAGGAAAGAAGAGGTAATGGCAACAGAATTCCGTCAGAAATCCTTAAACTTCGTTCAGAGGGGGGGAAAAAACAACAATATTAATTTTCATTTATCGAAACCAAAAAAGCGATGACAACAAGAGAAATGTTTCATTTTGTTAAAATTGGTTACGACGGAGAGAGAGAGAGAGCGAGAGAGAAAGCGAAAGAGAGAGAGAGAGAGAGAGAGAGAGAGAGAGAGAGAGAACAATGAACAATGAGACAGAGATTCGGAATGTTTATTCATGTAAAGGCTATCGCCCTAATGAAGGGGTACAGTACACAGGTAATAGTAATACAATTACAACACACACACACACTCACAGCACGAACACACACACACATACACACACACACACACACAGATACACACACAGCACGAACACACACACACATATATACGAACACATACAACCCACACCCACCCCCCCCCCAACACACACACACACAGCACGAACACACACACACATGAACACACACACAACCCCCCTAACACACACACACACACATACAACACACAACACACACACACGACACATACACACACACATGAACACACACACACACACACATATAATATAATATATATATATATAATATATATATATATATATATACGAACACATACAACCCCCACCCACCCCCCCAACACACACACACACACAGCACGAACACACACACACACACACACTCACAGCACAAACACACACACACACACACGAACACACACACACGAACACACACAGCACAAACCACACACACACACACACACACACACACACATACACACACACATGAACACACACACACACACGAACACACACAGCACCAACATTCACTCACACACACACACACATGAACACACACACACACACACACATGAACACACACACACACACACACACACACACACGAACACACACAGCACGAATACACACTCAATCACACATATGAACACACACACACATTCACCCCACACACACACAAACACACACACACACGAGCACGCACGCACGCATACACACACATCTTCTCTCTCTCTCTCTCTCTCTCTCTCTCCTCTCTCTCTCTCTCTCTCTCTCTCTCTCTCTCTCTCTCTATCTGTCCCCTCCACACACACTATTCCCCTCCACACACACACACACACATGAACACACACACACTAACACACAAAACCCTCCCCCCCCCCCCCCACCCCAACACACACACACACAACCCTCCCCCCAACACACACACAAAACCCCTCCTCCCAACACACACACACACGCGCGCGCGCGCATTCCCCCCCCCCCCCCCCTCCCCCCCCCCCCCCCCCCCCCCACACACACACACACACGAACACACAGAGACATACAGGGAGAGGCACAGGCAGTAGAAACTACAATAAAGCCTGGCTGACAATAGGCACCCTTGTGTTCAGCTGACTCCCGAAAGTCCATCCCTCACAGTGCTGGTCTTGTTTTTTTGGGGTAGGTAATATATGGGTAAGACAGAGACAATGAGAGAGAGAGAGAGAAAGAGAGAGAGAGAGAGAGAAGAGAGAGAGGAGAGAGAAGAGAGAGAGAGAAACACAGAGAGAAGGTTGTATAGGAACAGAGAGAGAGAGACAGGTGGGGGGGGGGGGGGGGGGGGGGGAGAGAACTCAGAACTCAGAAATTTAATGTATCTCTCAGCCTTAGGCCATAATACATGGTTGGCATAGAAGAAATTGACAATGCCACAGAGTGGGCAAAAACCGGATAACATACACAATACCAAACTTTTTCTCTTATTGATGGCGTGGAATATATATCTAGACAGGCAGTGATTTTTACTACTGTTTTCTGCTTTAAGTAGATCATGCAAAGGTGTATCAACACAATCCCTTAAAAATTTAATTCTTAAATCATTATACACAAAACATTCATAAAGGAAATGCTTTTCATCTTCAACTTTGGGTTTACAAAATGGACATTGTTTCTTCTGATTCTGTGCACTATATCGATGTACATTGTTGTTGAGTGGTAAAACATTACATCTCACCTGTGACACAGCAACTCTAAAGCAGTAGGTATCTAAGTGTAGAAGATATTCTTCTTTAGCAAATACTGTTTTGAAACACCTGTAACTGTCATATCTGTCTCGGTCTCTGATTGTACTATACCATTCCTGGATAAACATATCAACTAGTCTTTGCTTAAACAGATGTAAGAATACCTTGACGTCACCAACACCCTGTTGAAGCCATACACAGCCGAATCCTGCATCACATAAAATTTGTCTAATCATAGAAACCCAACAGTTCTTTCCAGATATATCCATGTCAAGCAACATTTGATAAGCATTATATGGTAGTCTGTTAGAATTCATTTGTAATAATTTAATCCAATATCTAAGAGTATTTATACATGAGTTGATGTATAGAGGATATCAACCCAGCTCACCATATATCATTTTATTTGGAGTTTTCAATGGTACACCCAAAAATCTCTTGCAAGCCATCATGTGTACTTTCTCTATATGTTCCATTTTATGTAACCCCCATATCTCTGATGAATATAGTAATGATTGGCTGTATTTTAATGTCAAAGATCTTGAAAAATGTTTCAGCGTTAATTTCTTTATATTTATGAAAAACCCTATTTAATTCTACAACAGCTTTCTTTCCCTTGGTCACGAGATGATCTGTGCCCAGCTTAGCATTAAGTTTCGTGGTAAAGTTAAACCCTAAATAGCAATACTTATTTACCACTTCTAATTTGAAATTATCGTAAACCCACTGTTCATTTTTCCCAAGAAAACCTCCTTTTCTAAAGACCATTACTTTACTTTTATCCGAATTGACATTTAATTGCAAATCATCACAACATGATTTCAATACATTCAATTGGTTTTGTAAACGTCCAGGATTTGTTGAAACAAGAGCCGCATCATCTGCAAAGAGTAAAATAAAGATTTCCATGATGTCTGGTACTAGTTGTATTCCATGTTTACCTTTTTTACCCATGGTCTCGGATAAATGGTTGATAAATAAAGAAAACAGAGTAGGGCTTAACACACATCCTTGTCTTACACCAATTGGGCATTCAAAAAATTCAGACAATTCACTGTTTGCCCGTATACATGAATATAATGTTTGATACATTGCTGACATTGCTGCAAGGAACTTTCCCTTTACTCCCTGATCTTTGATGCACCCTATAAGTAAATCATGTCTGACAGAATCAAAAGCTTTTTAAAAATCTATAAATGCAACATATAACTTCCAGCCTTTCTTGTTCATGTACTTCTGGACAATTGCATGCAAATTAAAGATCTGATCAACAGTACAGTATTTTTTCCTGAAGCCTGCCTGATTTTCAGATATCATTTGATTATTTTCTAGCCAAGAATACAATCTACTGTTTAGTATAGATTGAAGCACTTTGACAGGATATCAACAAAGAAATTCCCCTATAATTGTCCACGTTATTGGGATCTCCCTTCTTAAAGATTGGAACTATGATAGCTTTTGCCCAGGCTTGTGGATAAATACCTTTGTCAAAAATAGAATTGAATAGTTTTATGAGAAAACAGTGTACCTCTTGGCCTCCATTCTTCAGCATTTCAGCAGTTATGCCATCCAGTCCACTTGCCTTACCACATTTTAGTTTATCTATTGCTCTTTTTAGCTCCTCTTCTGAAATGCTTTGGTTAAGTTCATAATCTGCCTGCTCTAATAAGTCTGTATCACTATGACAGTCATTATAGCTAGTACTTCTGTTGCTTTGGAAAACAAACTTAAAATGATTTACCCAATCAACTGTTTCTATAGTGTTCTTTAAATTAGCTCTAGTACCACAACCCATACTTTTTAACTGTCTCCAAAAATTTGGAGAATCCGAAATATTGTTAACTAAGCTTTCTGCTTTTAGTTTCCTGAATTCCTGTCTTTTTGTCTTAAGTATCTTTTTGTATATTTTTCTCTTTGCTATGCACATAGTTATTTCTGGTCTCTTCTTGCCTGGTCCTTCTAAAATGATTTAGAGTATGTCTGGCTGTCTTTTTTGCCTCGTTACAGTCTCTATAAAACCATTAAGAGAGAGAGAGAGAGAGAGAGAGAGAGAGAAAGTGAAACAGAGAGAGAAGGTTTGATAGGGACACAGAGAGAGAGAGAGAGAGAGAGAAGAGAGAGAGAGACAGGGGACAGGACAGAGAGAGAAGTTTGATAGGACACAGAGAGAGAGAGAGAGAGAGAGAGAGAGAGAGAACAGAGAGAGAAGGTTTGATAGGGACAGAGGAAAAGGAGAGAGAGACAGAGAGGAAGAGAGAGAGAGAAGAGAGAGAGAGAGAGAGAGAGAGAAAGTGAAACAGAGAGAGAAGGTTTGATAGGGACACAGAGAGAGAGAGAACGAGAGAGAGAGGATGGGAGAGAGAGAGAGGTAAAAGAGAGAAAAGGGGTTTGAAACAGAGAGGAGAGAGAAGGAGAAGGAGAAGGAGAGAGAGAGAGAGAGGAGAGAGAAGGATGAGAGAGAGAGAGAGAGAGAGAGAGAGAGAGAGAGAGAGCGAGAGTGAAACAGAGAGAGAGAAGGTTTGATAGGGACAGAGAGAGAGACGTGGGGGGGGGTGGGTAGGAGAGGGAGAGGGAGAGAGAGAGAGAGAGAGAGAGAGAGAGAGAGAGAAGAGAGAAGGGGAGAGAGAGAGGAGAGAAGGTTTGAAAGGGACAGACAGAGCGAGAAAGAGAGAAAGAAAGAAAGAAAGAGAGAACTGTGTACATGGGTGATGGTGGTGGTGGTGGTGGTGATGGTGGTGGTGTGTATATGTGGTGTGTATATGTGGTTGTGTGTGTGTGGTGTTGTGTGTGTTGTGAGTGCGTGGCGAGTAGGTGTGTGTGTGTTTATGTGTGAGAAGAGAGAGAGAGATAGAGAAAGAGACAGAGACAGAAAGACAGAGAGAGAGAGAGAGAGTGCTCGTGTGTGTATAATTGAATGAGACAGACATACAGACAGAGACAGAGAGATGATGATTATTTGATTTGTTTACTTTACAAGATTCAGCGCTATATCAATTCCATACATTATTATTATTATTATTATTATTATTATGATAGGTAGGTAGCTTGGTGTTTTAATTTTTTTATTCTTATCATAATTTGTTTTGTTTTGTTTTGTTTTTGTTTAATGTCCATTCACTACTTGGTGATAAGGACACAACCACATTCAAACCAGCATCTCTCTCTCTCTCTCTCTCTCTCTCTCTCTCTCTCTCTCTCTTCTCTCTCTCTCTCTCTCTCTCTCTCTCTCTCTCTTTCTTTCTTTCTTTCTCTCTCTTATATGTATGTATATTTATATTCTCACAACTATCTACAGTAGAGGTCTTACTGGGGAAGAATAATTATATAATCTCAGCAACTGATGTTATGAACTGCTGAGAGTCATATAAAACTTTTTGAACTGTGGCTTTTTTGTAATGCCTATCTATTCCTCTCCTTTTAAACGGGTCACATTATTATTATTATTATTATTATTATTATTATTATTACTACTACTACTACTTCATCCCTTTCTTGATTTGCGGTTACAGAAAAGAATACTGACAAAATAATAATACTTTAAGAAAAACCACTAACACAAACATGATGCAGTTACTAACGCATCATAAAAACAAAAGAAAAATAAAGAGAGAGAGAAAGAGAGAAATGGAAAGAGACACAGAGACAGAAACAGAGACGAAAAGAGACTGGCAAAG
Organism: Rapana venosa; assembly: GCA_028751875.1. Classification (NCBI taxonomy): domain Eukaryota; kingdom Metazoa; phylum Mollusca; class Gastropoda; order Neogastropoda; family Muricidae; genus Rapana; species Rapana venosa. The sequence continues at coordinate 34,439,546 of CM054168.1, forward strand.
ACACAGAAGACATAGAGAGAGACGAGAGGGAGAGAGAGAGAGAGAGAGAGAAGAGAGAGAGAGAGAGGAGGGGAGAGAGAGAGAGAGAGAGAGAGAGAGAGAGAGAGAGAGAAGTGGAGGGAGGAGGGGCAGAGACAAAGAGAGACTAACAACAAC
>CM054168.1:34444701-34452201 GCA_028751875.1 Rapana venosa
CTGACAGAACAAGGATTTGGGTGTGAAGAAGAGCGAGTAGTGGTGTGTCGGTTTCAAAGTTACAGCGGAACCGGTTTTATGTCTTTTTTTGTCTTTTTCTCTCTGTCTTCCTTTCTTTGTTTTTTTTTCTTCTTGTTTTCTTTCTTTTGTTTTTGCTTTTCTTTTTCCTTTATTTCTTATTTTCTTTCTTTCTTTCTTTTTCTTGTTTTCTTTTTTCTTTCTTTTTTTGGTTTTTTCTTTTCTTTTCAAAATTTTTTTCTTTTATTGTTTTCTTTTCTTGCATTCTTTCTTTCTTTCTTTCTCTCTGTCTTTCTGTCTTTTTTTGTCAACCTTTGTTTGCTTTTCTTTTTTCTTTTGCATTCTTCCTTTCTTTCTTTTTTTTTTTTTTTCTTTCTTTCTGTCTGTCTGTCTTTCTGTCTTTTTTTTTTCCAGCTTTTTTCTTTTCTTTTTTTCTTTTGCATTCTTCCTTCCTTCCTTTCTTTCTGTCTTTCTGCTCTTTTTTCTACTTTTTTTGGTTTTTTTTCTTTTGCATTCTTTCTTTCTTTCTGTTATATTTTTAAAGAATGGAGGAAAGGGGGAGGGATACCTTTAAATACACACCGCAACCTTTTTGTTTACTTTTTCTATTTTTTCTCCTTCCTTCCTTTCCTTTCTTCTTCTTTCTTTCCTTCTTTCTTCTTTCCTTTCCTTTTTTCCTTCCTTACTTTCTTCTTTCTTTCTTTCTCTTTTTTTCCTTCTTTCTTCTTTACTTCTTCTTACTTCCTTCTTCCTTCCTTCCTTCCTTTCCTCCCTTTTCCCTTCTTTCCTTCCTTCCTTCCTTCCTTCCTTCCTTTCCTGCCTTCCTTCCTTTTCCTTCCTTCTTCCTTCCTTTTTCCTTTTCCTTTCCTTTCCTTTCTCCTTCCTTCCTTCCTTCCTTTCTTTCCTTCCTTCCTTCCTTCCTTTCCTTTCCTTCCTTCCTTCCTTCCTTCCTTTTTCCTTTCCTCCTTACTTCCTTCCTTCCTTTCTGTCTTTCTCTTCTTACACAGTGACCCACATTTATCACAACCACCGAGAACGCAAAATTAAAGAGCTTTTTTCATCCCTAACAAATATTACATGTGTTGAAAATAAGGAAGAAACAGAGACAGTGTCGCACACAGTGGAAGTTTTGAAATAACGGTAACTTTCGCTTCACTGTTAAAAACCGATATTTCTTTAAAGAGATGAGAACCTTATGAAAAGAAAGAGAGAGAGAGAGAGAGAGAGAGAGAGAGAGAGAGAGAGAGAGGAGAGAGAGAGAGAGAGGAGTCACAATGATGTGTGTGTGTGTGCGAGGGGAAAGAGAGAGGGAGGGAGAGGGAGAGAGAGAGAGAGAGAGATGAGAGAGAAAAGAGAGAGAGAGAGAGAGAGAAAAGGAGAGAGAGAGAAGAGAGAGAGAGAATGACAATGACCAAATACAAATTCTTTTACTTCAAGGATAATGAATAAACCCAATACCCCTCACTCACAAAAATAATTTTTTTTTTTTTAAAAAAACCACCAAATAAAAGAGACAGACAAGACAGAGAGACAGACAACAGACTGACAGAGACAGACAGAAAGGGAGAGTCAGAGGGCAGGCAGACAGACAGACAGACAGACAGAGGGCTGACAGAAAGACAGACAAACAGTTCAGAGAGACAGACAGACAGACAGACAGATAAACAGGCAGAAAGTGGAAGACAAATTCAGAAACAAAGAATACTTACCTAATTATTGCTTTGTAGCGCACTGAACAGCGTAATGATGCCAGAAAAACAGACAGGGGGGGGGGGGGGGGGGGATATAAATATATATTTTCCTTTTTAAAAAAAATTTTTCCCCCTTACTTCCAGCCATTAAAACCCATTCAACACACACCGCGCGCGCGCGCGCGCCCCACCACCACCACACACACACACACACACACAAAACACACCACACACAGGATAGCCTAGTTGTTGGGAACAGATGACAGAATGACAAAACCGCATACACACGGGGACTAGATGTAAAAAAGCACATGAGTGCTTATTCCATTATCCTCAATATAAAAGAATAAAAAAATAATAAAATAAAATACAGGGGGAATATAATGAGGTAGACTGATTTGTAGACATGCAGCTGCAAAAATGGCAAAAAGTGCCATTATGTTTAAAGAATCGTGTTTTAGGAATAAACAAAAGGCTGTAAAAAAAGAAAAGAAAAAAAAAGCCAAACACAAAAACAAGTACGTCAAAATTTATCCAGGGTATATTCTAGTATGGTGTCATATGTGGCAGCCTCAACTTTGAGCAAGGGAAACTACTCTAGCTTTAGCCTACTAAAAAAATAGTCTGGTTGTAGAACCTGAATCATCAATTGAATCGATATTGTGTTTTTTACACCACAGGGTGGACGAGGTTCCAATCCGGCAAATCGCAATTATAATGCGATTACCCTCTACTGGTTGCCTGTTTATCGTTCAGTAAACGTCCCGGTGAGTATCGATCTATTTTTCTCCATCAAAATGTCAATATTGGGCAAACTCGACGCCTACTGTGGAATGCAGACGAGCGGCCTGCATCAGAGGTTTTTTTTTCGGCGTATCTAACTAAAATGACGATAGTGAGTCAGACCAGTTGGCTAAAGTAAATGGGTGACTGGCGCGGTGACGGACAAGGAGGTTATTGAACTGTGGAGTCGATTAATCTATTTGGTAGGTGCTTTCAGATTACGAATCTGCAGCGTGTATTTTTCCTAGTCGCGAAAGATCTGCATTCCACACACACACACTCGTAACTTACGTAAGAGAGTGCTACCGGTAGCCGGGTAGGCTAGCTACCAGTTGATAGCAGACGCTCTCCTAGGCCTGGTTATCTTTTCAGAGGAATCATTCAGTTTCTGCTTACTGCAGTGTTTTTCGACCATTCTGCATCAGCAGTCCTTTTTTTGGCGGTTGTAGTTGTAAAATCCTGGATTGCTCTTGTACTCTGGGAAGGTAAGATTAGACTACTGCTGTACTAGTTGATACAAAAGAAGTGTACATTTTTGTTGTTGTTGTACTTGTACAATAAGTACTTTAGGTCTGACAGCCCTAAAATACTAATGTGGTGAGTGGTGCTGTATATAATAATTGGGATAGGTTGGAAAGGATGCACATGTATAAAAATGAATCATTTAATGACAGTTTTTATTTTCAATTAACCAAGTATCTCATTTTATCTGATAATATCATTTGATTATTTTGGATGTCCAGTGCCCTTGTTGTTGTTGTTGTTTGGTTTGGTTGTTCATTTATTTGAAAGAGTAGTCTAGGTAGAATTAACTTAAGCCAGGTAACAATGGGAACATTCACCCATTCCCCAGACAAGGCATGACCCAGACACTGAGACGGCTGACACCAAAACTGTGACAGTGGGAGAAGGTGTGGACAACAATCTGGTCGGTTTCCCTTATCCACCAGTAACCAGAGCTGTAACAACCTCCTGCCCTAAGAGTCCTATCCTATCAGTTTCATTGCCATTCCTAACACCCCACCCCCCAACACACACACACAGGTACACACATGTAACACCCCACACACACACACACACACACACACACAAAACAAAACCACACAAAATGCACACTCCCATTCCCCTTTTCATCCAGTCTTTTGCAAAATTCTGTTTTTGTTATCAAAACATGATAACTGGTACTGTAAATGTAAACAATAATTAATTAATATTTATGATTTGATAGGTGGGTTAGTATACACAAATTAATCATAATGACAATTTTTTTTAATCAAAACAAAACTCTAGTTAAAAAACAAAACAAACTTAATCAGTACAGTTGGTGACTTGGTCTGGCATGTACCTTCTGAAAACTTAGATGCTGTAATGTAATAATTATGCTCAACCATATCAAAAATTTGATTTCAAGAGCATTGTGTGCTTTACAAATTGGAGTTTAAAAAATTGGTTTCTCTAGACTGCTTTGTTGACCTTGTTTGTTATGATGATGAATAATATTACTGCTTATCTAGTGATCTCAGGTGTAAAGTGGTGTGTGTTGTGTGTTGGTTGTGTGTGTGTGTGTTGTGTGTTGGTACATAGTTTGATGTAGTTTTAGCTTCGTACAATAGATGTAATGAATTCTCAGAATTTAAAACACTCTAGGTTTATTTTTAAACTTTTAAATTTAAATGGTTTAAGGGAAAAAAAAAAAAAAGAAATTATTTCTTTCGAAAGCCAGAACCCTGAGCCGAGCTTATTTTTAATTAAGGTTTTATGTTTTTCCCCCCAATTTGCAGGGGTTTGTTTTTTTTGAGAAAATTAAAGAAATATAAATTTAACCGGGTTTGAAAAAAGATAAAGTGTTCTTCAAACACAACACCGACCACGTTTTTCAAAGACCCGCCCCACCACGATACCGCCTAAACCACTCGACACCGCGGGCCTCCACATTTACACCTTTTTAACCTTTTTTCGGGGGAGGCCACAATGCACAAATTATAAAAATTTACCACATGATGCAAAATCATACCATTACCCATAAAAAGTAAAAGAATAAACCCAAACCCCCCAACACAAGAACAAACCCAAACAACAAAAACCCAAAAACCCCAAATTTTTTGGTTATTTTGGGTTTTTTGTTAAAAAAAATTTTTACACAATTTATTTTTGGGTTTTTTTTCTAAAGGGCCCAGTTTTTGGGGTTTTTCGTCTGTTTCTGCCAAGAAAACTGTCCAAAATAAAGTGGGTTTTGTAGGTTTTAAAAAAATTTCATTTTGTGATTCCTTACCCAGTTATTGATATTAGACTATAAATGGTCTATTTAAAGGCGTGACCTATTATCCCCCCCCCCCCCCCACCCCATCTCCACCTCACCCCTTCACTGCTAAGGGGGATGTAAGATAATAAATATAAAAATTAACAAGAAAATAAAAATATATATTATTCAAATTTGGTTGTTAGTTTCATTATAAAGTTTTTACGGTATAACAAAAAACAACGATTGTGGGGTTTTTGTGTAAAAATTCTACAAATTTTTTGGTATTTTAATGTAAGTTATTGTGTGTGTTCTTCCGGCAGCAGTTTTTTGTTTTTCATCCCCAAAGGGGAGGGGGGGGGGGGGGGGGCACTGGGGGGGGGGGGGGGGGGGGGGGGGGGCTGGTCAGTATAACTATAAATAGCATCCCAACCCCCTGGAAATTCTGTGCAAGAAATTCCCTCTTTTCTATCCCTCTTTTTTGTAGAACTGCCTTCTTCCTTTTCTTTCTTTCTGTCACCATCTTCAGTTGTCTGTTTTCAACCTTCTTGGTCCATTTTTCTGCCCCTTTTTTTCCCCGCCTAGAAAGACTTAAATTGTTAAAAGATAATTCTTTCTCTCGCATGGCTGCGCTGGGCCAGACTTGCCAGGCGCTTAACGGCAGCGCAGGGCATTTTTGCTCATGAACATGACAGACAATGATAGTTGCTGTCTGAGCGTTTGATGATGAAGAAGAACAAGGTTGTTTTTGAACAACGTTTGTTAACTTGTTTACAGTGGAAATAATGTTTGCCATTGTGCTTTGTTGGGTATTTATTTAATTTCCTAGGGAATCTCTTTTTATTACTTCACTTGTTTAGCACAAAAATATTTTATTTTTTATATATATATATATATTATATATTATATATATATATATATATATATATTATATATAATATATAAAAAATTGTGATGAATGTTTTTGCCCAGTAATTTCAGTCAGTAGGAATAATATTTGGAAAAATTTGGCTGCATTATCAAATAAAATGAATATGACTTTACTTGAAAACTGCAGTCATTTATTTTAATAGGGTTTTTATTTCCCTTGTTCTTTTTTTGTTTGTTTGTTATTTTGTTTTGGGATGAATCTCAGGGGGAAAAAACTCAGTAAAAGTTTCATGAGTGTGCTAGTTTCACTACATATTAAATTTAAATGGTAAAGGTAAAGGTGTCCCATAACCTATAAGGTCGTAGGGGAGCGAGGCGTCAGAGACCTCACTTCTCTAGGGGCCAGCATATTGAGGGCGGCGCCCATCTCCTCTCCCTCGCTGCTTTACCTTCCCTGACCCTAAAGAGGGCAGGTACCCATTTACAGCTGGGTGAACTGGGGGAACTGTACTGAAGCCAAGGCGCGCAAATGGTCACCCATCCAACTGGTAACCACGCTCAATGCTGCTTAACCTTAGCTTGAGGGAAAGCGAGTGCTCCGACCACTGAGCTATCCCGTCCAATGTTATTATTACTAATATTAGCAGCACAATATTGCCCCACACACACACACCTACACACACACACACCTACACACACACACCTACACACACCACACACCACACACACACACACACACAAAACCACACACACACAAAACACACACAAAACACACACACTTACTTAATGATTGACTAGACCGGTCATGAGGAAGAGAGAGGGCAGAACAGAAGAAGGGGAGGGCATATATATATATATATATATATATATATATAGATAGATAGATACATCATTACATGTATATATACAGAATTCTTTTTTTTTCCCAAAGAGGTGAAGAAGTGGCAGACTAGCACATGTTTCCTGTCCCTCAGACGACAACCGATCAATACGCTGTCAATAAATTATAACACCCCCCCCCCCCCCCTCTGCCCCCCTCCTCCCCCCCCCCCCCCCTTTCCCATCTGCACTCCTAGCCATAAGTATACCCAGGAGTGTGATTCAGTGGCCCTTCAAGTCATTCGTTATACATGTATCTATGGTGGTGTGTCTAGACCTCAAAATATGGTTCAGTGTGCGTACACACGTGTCTAGTCTAGTAGACAGCATGGTGGTGGGGGGTCTGAACAAGGAATTGAGACTGGTGTTTCTTCCTTCACCTTCACCTGTCCTGTAGTAATGTAGACCGTAGGGGGTGAACCCTGAAGATTTTGCAACCAGCTTCCTCCACTCCATGCGGTCCTCTGCTTTCACGTAGCAAATCGTTCCCACTCAAGGCTACCAGTCCACTCTCTGATGTTGTAGATCTTCCCATCGTTGTTTTCTTTGTCTGCCTCTTCTTCGTCTCCCTCCTTGTACTGTTCCCTGTAGTAGGACAGTCTTGTAGTTATTAGTGACATATATTTAGACCACAACAATGGATCGATGTTGTAGTACATGCCTCTTGTCTGGCATACTGTGGTCTGAAAATGGAAAGGATAGTACTGTCAGTCACGGGTATCAGAACTCACAAACAGGCTGATGTTTTGTTCAGTCGGTATATATATAGTTCAGCTGTACCTGTGCTGCTGAATTTATGTGATATTGTACTTTTTAGTCGTCTGTTTACAGTTTAGGATTCAGCGCTCCTCAGTCGGTCACTGCGTGTGTGTAGACCTCAAAAATGGATGTGTGTGTGTGTGTGTGTTTGTGTGTGTGTGTGTGTGCACATGCCTCTAGGCCAGCATTCTGGTGTCTGAAAATGGAATTGATACTGTTGTTCACAGGCGTCAAAATTCAAATCATTGCTTTCCTGTCATC
>CM054168.1:34462201-34482201 GCA_028751875.1 Rapana venosa
ATACTCAGAAGACTACTTCTGTGGTGGCAGATGTTGTTCGTATTAGTTATGTCAAAACACAGAATAAAGGCCAGTATTCTATACTGTTGGATGTTGTCATTCGTAACGTTCGTGTCAAAACTCACAATAATGGCCAGTATTCAGTAAGTACTGTTCGTTTTCTATAAAGTCATATCAAAACATAAGATAGGCCAGTATTCTCTACTTCATAGTAACATTATGTCAAAATACACAATGAAAGCCAGTATTCTGTACTGTTAGTTTTGTGTAAAGTCATATCAAAACATAAGAAAGGCCTACTTCATAGTAACATTACATCAAAATACACAATAAAGGCCAGTATTTGGTACTGTTAATTGTGTATAAAAGTCATATAAAAACATAAGAAAGGCCAGTATTCTCTACTGTTGGCTAATGTCATTTGTAACATTCATGTCAAAACACACAATAAAGGCCAGTATTCAACAGTGTTAAATATGTAACGTTGGGGTCAAAACGCACACAAAAATCAGTATTCCCTAGTATTGAATAATGTCGTGAATACGTAACATTCATATATCAAAACACACAGAAGGCCAGTATTCTGTTTTGTTAGCTAACATCATTCATGATGTTCATATCAAAACACACAAAAGCCAATATTTAGTAGTGTTCAATAATGTCATTATAAATAGTATCCCACCTTCTGGACATTTTGTGCCAGCAATTCCCTCTCTTCTTTCTCTCTCTCTCTCTCTCTCTCTCTCTCTCTCTCTCTCTCTCTCTCTCTCTCTCCTCTCTCTCTCTCTCTCTCTCTCTCTCTCTCTCTCTCTCTCTCTCTCTCTCTCTCTCTCTCTCTCTCTCTCTCTCTCTCTCTCTCTCTCTCTCTCTCTCTCTCTCTTTGTTTTCTGCCTTGTTCCTTTTCTTCCTTGTCACCTCCTTCTTGTCTATTTTCTGCCTTCTTGGTCCATTCTCCTGCCTTTTATTTTTTCCAGAAAGACATAAAAATAACAATTCTCTTCCGTGCCAAAGTCGGATGCATGCGCTGGGTCTGACTTGTCAGGCGCTTAACGGCAGCGCAATGCATTTTCACTCATGTGACAGACAACAATAATTGCTGCCTGAGCGTTCGAAGAAGAAGAGAAAGGAGGATGAGGAGGAAGAAGAAGGAGAGGAAGAAGGAGGAGAGAGAAGAAGAAGAAGGAGGAGAGGAAGGAGGAAAAGAAGAAGGAGGAGGAGAAAAAGAAGAAGAGGAGGAAGAAGAAGAAGGAGAGGAGAGAAGGAGGAGGAAGGGAAAGAGGAGAAGAAGGAGGAGAAGGAAGAAGGAGGAGGAGGAGAGGAAGAAGGAGGAGGGAAAAGAGGGGAGAAAAGAAGGGGAAGGAGGAGAAGAAGGGAAGAGGGAGAAGGAGGAAGAGAAGAAGAAGGAGGAGAAGAAGTAGTTTGACAAGGAGTATAACTGATTCCAGACTGTGGCCTGGGTTGTGTGGCAGAGTTAAGTTGTTCACTTAGGATATATATATTGATTAATATGTGTGTGTGTGTGTGTGTGTGTGTGTGTGTGTGTGTGTGTGTTGTGTTTGTGTGTGTGTGTGTGTGGTAAGTGATTGTTAAGGGATGGATTTGATTTGATGGGGCAGACGATTGCGCAGTGTCCATGTTAGGGTCACTCAGTGCAGGTGTCTGTTTTCATGATTTGTGAAGTAGGGGTTGTGTGTGTGTGTGTGAGTGTGTGTGTGTTTGTGTGTGTGAGTGTGTTTGTGTGTGTGTGTGTGTGTGTTGTGTTTTGTGTGTGTCAGAGTGTGTGTGTATGTGTTTGTGTGTGTGTTTGTGTGTGTGTGTGTTTGTGTATGTGTGTGTGTATGTGTGTGTGTGTGTGTGTATGTGTTTGTGTGTGTGTGTGTGTTTGTGTGTGTGAGTGTGTTTGTGTTGTGTTTTGTGTGTGTCAGTGTGTGTTTGGTGTGTGTGTTTGTGTGTGTGAGTGTGTTTGTGTTGTGTTGTGTTTGTGTGTGTGTTTTGTGAGTGTTTGTGTTGTGTTGTGTTTGTGTGTGTGTTTTGTGTGTGTGTGTGTGTGTGTGTGAGTGTGTTTGTGTTGTGTTTGTGTGTGTTTTGTGTGTGTCAGTGTGTGTGTTTGTGTGTGTGTGTGTGTTTGTGTGTGTGTCAGTGTGTGTGTGTATGTGTTGTGTGTGTGTGTGTGTGGTGTGTGGTGTTGTGTGTTTGTGATGTGTGTGTGTGTGTGTGTGTGTGGTATGTGTGTTGTTGTGTGTGGTGTTGTGTGTGTGAGTGTGTTTGTGTGTGTTTGTGTGTGTCAGTGTGTGTGGTTTGTGTGTGTGTGTGTGTGTATGTGTGGTGTTTGTTGTGTGAGTGTGTTTGTGTGTGTTTGTGTGTGTTTGGTGTGTGTGTAGTGGTGTTTGTTGTGTGTGTATGTGTGTTGTGTGTGTGTTGATGTTTTGTGTTTGTGGTGCATGTGTGTGTTTGTGTGTGTGTATGTGTGTTTGTGTGTGTGTATGTGTGTTGTGTGTGTATGTGTGTGTGTATGTGTGTGTGTGTGAGTGTGTGTTTGTGTGTGTGTGTGAGTGTGTTTGTGTTGTGTTTGTGTGTGTTTTGTGTGTGTCAGTGTGTGTGTGTATGTGTTTGTGTGGTGTGTGTGTGTGTGTATGTGTGTTTGTGTGTGTGTATGTTGTGTGTTGTTGTGTATGTGTGTGTGTATGTGTGTGTGTGTTGTGTATGTATGTATGTGTGTGTGTGTGTTTTGTGTGTGTGTTTGTGTGTGTGTGTGGTGTGGTGTGTGTTTGTATGTGTGTATGTGTGTGTGTGTGTGTGTGTGGTGTGTGTGTGTGTGTGTGTGTGTGTGTGTGTGTGTGTGTATCAAATCTCTGCACTTTACCATCCCAGGAATGATAATGGTGAACATTTTTTATTCACAAGTGACCTCTCTCACTCTCAGGACAGGGTCATTATTTTGTTGTTGGTTGTTGTTGGTTTGTTGTTGTTGTTGTTTTTTTTTTGGGGGGAGAGGAGGTGTCGTTTGTTTGCTTAATTCCTTTTTCATCACGCACTACGCATGGATGTACGCACATGCAAACACATACATACACAGTATGACACACATGCACACACACACACATATGCATGTACATACACATGCATGCATGCACATGCATACTCACACATTCTTTCTCTTTCTCTCTCTCTCTCTCTCTCTCTCCTCTCTCTCTCTCTCTCTCTCTCTCTCTCTCTCTCTCTCTCTCTCTCTCTCTCACACACACACACACACACACACACACTCACACATGCACGCACGCACGCACGCATGCACACCCACACACACACAAAATGCTACTTAGGTGTTTAATGCCGTAACAAAACACATGGTGTAGTTTCTGTTTGAATGCGCGCGCGCACACACACTCACACGTGCGCGGGCACACACACTCACAACACACACACACACACACACACACACACACACACACACACACACACACACACACACACACACACACACACACACACACACACACACACACACTGTGAAAGACGTTAAATTAAAGAAGAACGCACACGAAATCCCCCTTAAGACTGTAAATGCTGTACCCTAACAAAACACACAGTGTAGTTTCTGTCACAGTACAGTGGGCTACGAAAACATGAGAAACATAATCCTCTATTTGTAACAGAATGTAAACGGTTTAGTAAAAGGTCAAGGTGTTCCCATAACCTATGTGGTCGTAAGGGAGCGAGGCATCAGAGACCTCACTTCTCTAGGGCCAGCGTATTGAGGGCGGCGCCCATCTCCTCTCCCTCGCTGTTTTACCTTCCCTGACCCTAAAGAGGGCAGGTACCCATTTACAGCTGGGTGAACTGGGGGAGGAACTGTACTGAAGCCAAGGCGCGCAAACGGTCACCCATCCAAGTGGTAACCACGCTCGATGCTGTTTAACCTTAGCTGGGGGGGAAAGCGAGTGCTTTGACCACTGGAGCTATCCCGTCCCCTGATAGAATGAAACTGTAGGGCAAAGCTGAAGACACACACAGAGACTAGCCCGGAGAAAAACTGCAGTCTGTCGGATCACCTCATATCAGATGAAAGAAATGAATCAACCCACCCCCCACCCCCCATTTTTTAAAAATATATATTTAAGATCTGAATGTGAAATAAAATAAGACAGCTCGCTAGGATTATATGGACCACAAGTTTTAAGGCCAAATGATCTGGACCGCCCCCCCCCCCCCCCCCAAAAAATAGACTAGAACACAAAAGCAGGCTTGTAATATTAATTATATCCGCAAAGTTGGAAACACACTTACCATGATGGTTGGGTAAAAAAACCCACCGGTCAGATACTCAACAACCTCACTTTTGGTAAACCTCAAAACCTCAAAGCTCTAGCTGAGGAACAAAATGTACGTGTAATATAAAGGTGAGTCAGACTCAAGAGACGAAGCTAGAATTAAAGAGCGCTCACAGGTGTGTGTGTGTGCAGGCAAGAGAGAGAAACAAAAAATTTACCAAAAGCAACAACAACAACAACAACAACAAAAAGGCTTACATAATTTATACACGAAAATTCACAGGCAACGAATCCGCAGATTCATAAGTTAACTGACATAAACTATAACGTAGAAAAGAACAAACAAAAAAAACAAAAAAAACGACCAAAGCGAAATAAGGTTTGTTGGGAAAGCACATTATGAGAATTCCAGAAGAAAATTCGTTCCAAAAAAAAAAGTTATTATATTGAAGGTCTGACTTTGAAATTATGAAATATGAAAACTCACTTACAGATATATATATATATATATATATAATATATATATATATAATTATATATATATTATATATATATATATATTCACAAGTTTACAGACAAGTGATGGAGACAAACAAAACCAAATGATTTGGAGAGGGGGGGGGGGGGGGGGGGGGGGGGGTGGGGACAGATAAAAAAAAGTCAAATGATGAAGAAAAACCCAACCCAACCCAGAATGGACCCATCAAAACAAAACCCAGGTTTGCACGAAAACTGGTCCAAGCCAGAACTGAAACATGACTGCAGCAACATTAATCTTCACTACCACCCCCCCCCCCCCCCAAAAAAAAAAAGGGAAAAAATTGTCGTCAAGCAGGAGCTTAATAATAATAATAATAATAATATTGAACCAAGGACCAGCCTCATCCATCAAGAAAAGGGAGAGAGAGAGAGAGAGACAGACAGACAGACAGACACAGAGAGAGACAGAGACAGAGAGACACACACACAGAGACACACACACACACAGAGACAGAGGGAGACAGACAGTGAGAGAGAGACAGACACAGAGAGAGACAGAGACAGAGAGAGACACACACGCACGCACACACACACACACCACACACACACACACACACACACACACACACACACACACACACACACACACACCACACACACGCACACACACACACCACAGAGCCAGCTCAGAGCGATTGGCAGCACTACAGAGAAACAACAAAGGAACACTAACGGTGCAATACCCTTTGATAGCCATCACTCATTTAGATGTTGGGGGGGTGAGTGAGTGAGTGGTGGTAGAAGCCAGGGAAAAGAGCAAGCAAGGCTCCTTATGCCTGGCAGGTAGGCAGGCATCAGCAACAACTGCATTCATTCAGAAATAGAGAGAGAATGGGGGGAGGGGGGTGGGGGGGGGAGGGGGGGGGGGGGGAGGGGTAGGGAGGGACAGAACAGGCTGGCATAGGGGCAGGATGGAGGTATTGATTTTCCATTCATCACAGTCCAACAGTCTGTGTGTGTTGTGTTGTGTAGTGTTTTGGTGTGTAGTGTTGTGTGGTGTAGTATGTGTGTGTTATACCGTGTGTGTAGTAGTCTGTGTGTGTGGGTTGTGGTGTGTGTGTGTGTGTGTAGTGTTTTTGTTGTTTCTTTTTTTTTTTTTATATCGAGGATAATGGAATAAGCACTCATGTGCTTTTTTTACATCCAGTCCCCGTGTGTGTATGCGGTTTTGTAAATTTTGTCATCTGTTCCCACCGGCACACAATGGCCTACTCTTTCGAAAAGCGGAACAGGATTTAACGTGTGCGCAAGATGTTCTGCATGTGTTCGCACACGGGGTTTGGTTTATAGTCTCATCCGAAGGACTTGTTTGTGTGTGTGTAGTGTTGTGTGTGTGTGGAGTGTGTGTGTATACCATGTGTGTGTATTTTTATGTGTGGTGTGTGTGTGTGTGTGTGTGTGTGTGTATAGTCTCTGTGTGTGTATACCGTGTGTGTGTGTGTGGATTTGCATGTGGATTTGTGTGTGTTTGTGGATTTTCGTGTGTGCGTTGCGTTGTGTTGTGTGTGTGTGTGGCACCATGTACGCGCACACGCGCGCAAGCATGCACGCGTGAGTGTGTGGATGGTCTTGCTCACTGAAGCACCACCACCTACGGGGTAGATTGAGAACAGGAGTTGACTGAACGAACACTAACTAGTCTGCTTTCCCTACACTGCAGTCAATGCTGGCTGGCTGGTTGGTTGGCTAACTGGCTGGTTGGCTGGATGGTGGAGGACATAGGGATGTGACACTCTGTGTGTGTGTGTGTGTGTGTGTGGTAGGAAGGTAAGAACACCCGACGGGTTTTGGTTTCGTCAAGGATCTCAAGAGAGCTGGAATCTTAGACACAGTGTGTATACATGTACAGTATTTATTTATTTATTTATTTATTTATTTATGTATTATTATTTATCTATTGTTATTATTATTTACCTATTATTATTATTTATCTATTATTATTATTTATTATTATTATCATTAATTTGTACGGAAGAGGGATAGCCTAGTGGTTAGAACATTGCGCTCGCAATCTGACGACCCGGGTTCGATTCCCGTTCAAGGAATTAACATCAGTGCAGACTCCTCCACTCTCTCCAAAAAGTCCTGCGGATGAGACTATAAACTGAGGAGGTCCCCGTATGCTGAACGCACGCAGAACATCTTTTGCGCACACGTTAAATCCTGTTCCGCTTTTCGTCAGAGTAGGCCATTGTGTGCCGCAGGTGGGAACAGATGACAGAATTGACAAAACCGCATACACACGGGGATTGGATGTTAAAAAAAAAAAGCACGTCAGTGCTTATTCCATTATCCTCGATATAAAAGAATAAATAGATTTTTTTTTAAAATCCTCGATATAAAAGAATACATAAATTTTAAAAAAGAATAAATGAAAAAAAATTAATTAATTAAGTCACGTGGGGAGAGTGCGCGTCGCCACAAGAGCAGCGCCACCTTTTTTATATATAATCTTTTTCCTGTCTGCAACTCTGTTTCCCTTATCCGAGTGGGCTTTTTTTTTTCTACAGAATGTTGCCAGGGACAACGCTCTTGTTGTCGTGGGTTCTTTTTACCTGCGCTATATAATAATGTGTAAACACACGGGACCTCGGTTTATCGTCTCATCTAAAGACTAGCGCCCAGACCACCACTCGTGTTTCAATGGAAATTGGGAGTGGGGGGGGGGGGGGGGGGGGGGGGGGGGGATTTTTCGGGTCCAAACGGGGTTCGAACCATCGCACACTTCTGACCTGGACTTTTCGCTTTCTAGACAGGCCCGTTACCTCACTTGTCTGTCAACTTGTGATACGTGCATTTAATAATAATAATAATAATAATAATAATGTATGGAATTTATATAGCGCTGAATCTTGTAAAGCAACAAATCAAAGCGCTCAGATTTTTTTTTCCCCGAGGGCAATGGAATAAGCACTCATGTGCTTTTTTTTTTTTACAACCAGTCCCCGTGTGTATGCGGTTTTGTAAATTTTGTCATCTGTTCCCACCGGCACACAATGGCCTACTCTTTCGAAAAGCGGAACAGGATTTAACGTGTGCGCAAGATGTTCTGCATGCGTTCGCACACGGGGCCTCGGTTTATAGTCTCATCCGAAGGACTTACGAAAGCTTTAGTTAACGAAGTGTCGAACTGTTCTAATATAATGTATACATGTTTGTTCTGTGATTGAAAACTGTACCTAGGCAAGTGGGAGTGAGGCGTGGATGCATGCCACTTTTTGGATGTGGGAGAGGAGGGTGTAGACATATCTGAGCGAGTGTACACGCACGCACACGCGTACACATGCATGCATACGTGCACACGCACGCATACACACTCACACACACACACGCACGCACAAACTCTTTCTTCCTCCCTCCCCCCCCCCCCCCCCTCCCTCTCTCTCCCCCCCCCCTCCCTCTCTCTCTCTCTCTCTCTCTCTCTCTCTCCCTCCCTCACACACACACAACACACACACAAACACACACACACACACACACACACACCACACACACACACACACACACACACACACACACACACACACACACACACACACTCGCAAGCTAGCTTATACGTGTAGTTTTTTTTTCAAATTGGGCATGATTTTTGTGTGTGGTAAAATTGAAAACTGTGGTCAGTTTTAAGTGAAATGGATGTATTTTTGTTGTTGTTTTTTGTTGTTGTTGTTTTTTTGTTGGTTTTGTTTTGCTGCTGTTGTTTTTTCCCCATGTACCTGAGAGAGGAAGAAAGGCACAGTGCTTTTAAAAGCTATCTTACATTTGTTACTGTTCACAAAACTGCACGAGATTATTTTTGTTGTAGAACTGGAAACTGCAGGCAAGTACATGAAACAGAGGTGGGTTGTTTGGAAGGGGAAAAGGATAAACACACAGTCTATTGCTTATAAATAAGCTATTTAATTGGCCACAGATTTTGTACGATTCACCTTTAGTCTTTACGTTCGCCTATCCCGTAGTCTTGTAGATCGTTGGGGCACCACTGAGGATTTTGAAACCAGCTTCCTCCATGTGTGATTATTCTGATAAAATTGAAATTAAAAATGCCATCAGGTTGAGAAACATGCATAATTTTTTTTTTAAAGTGAGGGATAAAGTTTCTATACTTAAAAGTATGGACAAGCTAACTTTAAAATGATTCCAGTAATATTGCACGTAGGTTTTTGTTGTTGTAAAATAATTGAAGACTTACAGCTAAGTAGTACTGCCGTGTCTTGTTCTCTCATGTTTTCACTATAGCATTATTATGGAACTGAAAGTTGTGAATTTTGCTCTCATAGTCTGTGTCCACCATTTCAGAAGAAAATGGACGGATTAAGAAAACAACAAAAACTTTTAATATAAAATTGAAAACTGTGTAGTCAGGTAAGTAAAATGTGTTTTTTTTAAGTGTTTTTTGTTTGGGGTTTTGGGGGTTTTTTTGTTTGTTTCTGTTTTTTTGTTGTTTTGTTTTTATTTTATTTTATTCTTTTATATCGAGGATAATGAAATAAGCACTTATGTGCTTTTTTTACATCCAGTCCCCGTGTGTATGCAGTTTTGTAAATTCTGTCATCTGTTCCCACCGGCACACAATGGCCTACTCTGACGAAAAGCGGAACAGGATTTAACGTGTGCGCAAGATGTTCTCCGTGCGTTCGCACACGGGGCCTCAGTTTATAGTCTCATCTCCTTCTGTTGGATTTGCTGAGAAATGACGGGTGCTTTTGGCAGTATAGCCGAGTGGTTAAGACCGCTCAACTGCAGTCCTGTGGGGCCTTGAAGTCCTGGGTTCGAGTCTCAGCATCGTCTGGTGAATTAAGGCTGGAGATTTTTTACGATCTTCCAGGGTCAACGTCAAGTGCAGACTTGCCAGTGCCTTTGTTCCCTTCCTCTGTGTGTGTGTGTGTGTGTGTGTGTGTGTGTGTGTTGTGTGTGTGTGTGTGTGTGTGTTGTATGTGTGTGTGTATGTGTGTGTGTGTGTGTGTGTGTGTGCAGAAGATCAGATTTACATGTTAAAAAGATCCTGTAATTCATGTCAGCGTTTGGTGGTGGGTTTTTTTACGGAAACACGGAACATACCCAGCTTACATCCCCGAAGTCCTTCGGATGAGACTATAAACCGAGGCCCCCGTGTGCGAACGCACGCAGAACATCTTGCGCACACGTTAAAATCCTGTTCCGCTTTTCGTCAGAGTAGGCCATTGTGTGCCGGTGGGAACAGATGACAATTTACAAACTCACGCATACATACGGGGTCTGGATGTAAAAAAAAAAAAAAAAGCACATAAGCGCTTATTCTATTATCCTCGATATAAAAGAATTTAAAAAAATATATTTAAAAAAAGAAGTCGGAATGGGGCTGCCTTCATTGTGGGCAAAAAATTGGTTCGCATGTACGGAAAATATCACCATTGGTGAACCATGGAGCTCTAGCAAAGGAACAAAAAACAAAAACAAACAAAAAAAGAAGATACATGTTTTGACTGTTAAAAGGAATGTACCAGAAGATTCAGCGTTTTCTTTCACCATGGACGTCCACCATTTCTTGAAACTTATCGATCGATATGTGTGTGTGTATGTGCGTGTGTGTGTGGTGTGTGTGTGTGTTGTGTGTGTTTGTGTGTGTGTGTTGTTGTGTGTGTGTGTTGTGTGTGTGTGTGTGTGTGTGTTGTTGTTGTTGTGTGTGTGTTGTGTTGTGTCAGACCGGTAAGAAAACTTGTCATTTCAAACTAATGAGGTTTATCGATCTCTCACCACGACGCTGGGACTGAAGAAGAATGTCTCGAGGCGTATACATTCTACCTGAGCACATCGATTTTTGAGCTTTGATGGTTGCTGGAAGGCGGCGAGGGAACAGGATGATTATTTAATAATTATTACTGGCTGTGTGATTTTTTTACGGGGTGTGTTTCGTGTGGACCGGCAGGTTTGTATGGAAATGCAGATTTAGGGGATGGTTCTTATCAGGAAAAGGGTGCTGAAGTACAGAGTTAGGGACAAAATCGTATTGAAATATAGGTTTGTGGAAAAATGGTATTACAATATAGGTTTGTGGACAAAATGGTATTAAAATACAGGTTTATGGACAAAATGGTGTTACAATACAGTTTTACGGACAAAATGGTATTGAAATATAGGTTTGTGGAAAAATGGTATTACAGTACAGGTTTATGAACAAAATGGTTTTACAATATAGGTTTGTGGACAAAATGGTATTAAAATACAGGTTTATGGAAAACATGGTATTAAAATACAGTTTTGTGGGACAAAATGGTATTGAAATAGTGTGGTTTTGAATTATAGGTTTGTGGACAAAATGGTATAAAAATATAGGTTTGTGGACAATATGATATTGAAATATAGGTTTGTGGACAAACTGGTATTGAAATACAGGTTTGTGGACAAAATGGTATTACAATACAGGTTTATGGACAAAATGGCATTGAAATATAGTGGTATTGAAATATAGGTTTGTGGGCAAAATGGTATTAAAATACAGGTTTATGGACACAATTGTATTAAAATATAGGTTTGTGGACAAAATGGTATTAAAATACAGGTTTTTGGACAAATTGGCATTGAAATATAGTGGTAGTAAAATATAGGTTTGTGGACAAAATGGTATTAAAATACAGGTTTATGGACACAATTGTATTAAAATATAGGTTTATGGACAGAATAGAATTGAAATATAGTGGTATTGAAATATAGGTTTGTGGACAAAATGGCATTGAAATAATTATAGTGGTATTGAAATATAGGTTTGTGGTCAAAATGGTATTTAAATACAGGTTTATAGACAAACTGGTATTACAATACAGAGTTATGGACAAAATTCTTAGAATACAGGTTTGTGGACAAAATGGTATTAAAAGATAGATTTATGGACAAAATGATATTAGAATGCATGTTTACAGACAAAATGGTATTAAAATATAGGTTTGTGGACAAACTGGTATTAAAATACAGGTTTGTGGACAAAATGGTATTGAAATACAGGTTTGTGGACAAAATGGTATTGAAATATAGGTTTACGGACAAAATGGTATAAAAATATAGGTTTGTGGACAAAATGATATTGAAATACAGGTTTGTGGACAAACTGGTATTAAAATACAGGTTTGTGGACAAAATGGTGTTACAATACAGGTTTGTGAACAAAATGGTATTGAAATATAGTGGTATTGAAATATAGGTTTGTGGACAAAATTGAATTAAAATACAGGTTTGTGGACAAAATGGTATTAAAAGATAGGTTTATGGACAAAATGGTGTTACAATACAGAGTTATGGACAAAATGGTATTGAAATATAGGTTTGTGGACAAAATGGTATTACAATGCAGGTTTATAGACAAAATGGTATTGAAATATAGGTTTGTGGACAAAATGGTATTACAATGCAGGTTTATAGACAAAATGGTATTGAAATATAGGTTTGTGGACAAAATGGTATTGAAATATAGGTTTGTGGACAAAATGGTATTGAAATATAGGTTTGTGGACAAAATGGTATTAAAATGCAGGTTTATAGACAAAGTGGTATTAAAATACAGGTTTGTGGACAAAATGGTATTGAATATATAGGTTTGTGGACAAAATGGTATTGAAATATAGGTTTGTGGACAAAATGGTTTTAAAAAGTACAGGTTTGTGGACATTTCAAACTCGTGTCCACAAACCTACAGGTTTGAGGACAAAATGGTATTTAAAAAATGCAGGTTTATGGAGAAAATGGTATTGAAGTACAGGTTTATAGACAAAATGGTATTACTATACAGGTTTATGGGCAAAATGGTATTTAAAAAATGCAGGTTTATAGACAAAATGGTATTGAAATATAGTGGTATTGAAATATAGGTTTATGGACAAAATGGTATTGAAATGTAGGTTTGTGGACAAAACGGTATTACAATACAGAGTTATGGACAAAACGGTATTACAATACAGAGTTATGGACAAAATAGTATTAAAAATACAGGTTTATGGACAACATGGTATTAAAATACAGGTTTATGTACCAAATGGTATTACAATATAGTTATGTACAAAATGGTTTTGAAATACAGGTTTATGGACAAAATGGTATTAAAATACAGTTATGAACAAAATGGTATTAAAATACAAGTTTACGGACAAAATGGTATTAAAAAATACAGGTTTGTGGACAAAATGGTATTACAATGTAGGTTTGTGGATAGTTTTTATCAATTGACAAACTAGTATTGAAATACAGGTTTAAGGGTGGTTATTATCAACAAAATAGTCTTGAAATACAGATTTACGGATAGTTCTTATACAAAATGGTATTAAAATACAGGTTTACAGGTGGTTCTTATTAACATCATGGTATTGAAATATAGTTTTATGGATGGTTATTATCAACAAAATGGTATCGAAATTCAGGTTTACGGAGGGTTCTTATCGATTGACAAAATAGTATTGAAACACAAGTTTATGGATGCGTATTATTGACAAAATGTTAATTGAAATACAGGTTTATTGATGTTTCATATGGACAAGTTTGTGTTGAAAATATTCAGATTTATGGATGTTTCATATATAGACAGGTTTAAGTTTGCTTTGAAATGCAGAATTTATGGATGTTTCATATTGCTAAAAAGTCTTTGTTGTGCTATTCAGATTTGTGGATGTTTCATATCACAAGTTTGTGTCGCAATGCAGATCTTTCGTTTAAAGGTTATCCATTGATAATCTCTGAGGGGCATGTATGGCTGTGTCAAAATTCAAACGTTACATCAGCAAATGCTATTCCCCATGATTTAAAACCTGATTTGAATCGCTTTTTCCCTCCCCAATCTACACAAAGGGAACTAAGGCACTGGCAGGTCTGCACTTGAAGTTGACCTGCCTGGGAGATCCTAAAAAATCCTCCACCTTTAATTCACCAGACGCCGATGCCGAGATTCGAACCTACGACTTCATGAACCCACAGGAATGAAGTCGAACGGTCTTAACCACTCGGCTATAGTCAATAGTGTTTGTCAACTCAGTTCAATAGTTATGGGTTAAAAATGTTATTGGTGGTAGCTAAGTTGAAACGGGACAGCTCAGTGGTCAGAGCACTGGCTTTCCCCAAGCTAAGCTTAAACAGCATCGAGCGTGCCTACCAAGTGGATGGGTGACCGTTTGGGCGCCTTGGCTTCAGTACAGTCCCCCAGTTCACCCAGCTGTAAATGGATACCTGCCCTCTTTAGGGTCAGGGAAGGTAAAGCAGCGAGGGAGAGGAGACAGGCGCCGCTGCCCTCAATATGCTGGCCGCTTAGAGAAGCTGAGGTCTTTGATGCCTCGCTCCCCTACGACCTTATAGGTTATGTTTTTATTTATTTATTTATTTATTTATTCTTTCATATCGAGGATAATGGAATAAGCACTCATGTGCTTTTTTTTTTAACATCCAGTCCCCGTATGTATGCGGTTTTGTAAATTTTCTCATCTGTTTCCAACCGGCACACAATGGCCTACTCTTCCGAAAAGCGGAACAACAGGATTTAACCTGTGCGCAAGATGTTCTGCATGCGTTCGAACACCTTTTTACCTTTTTAGGATGAAAGAGTTTCTCTTTGGCATCAGCGGTTGCACCAGACCTCCAGTCCCCTTACTAGTCTTCAGGAAGCGGGTGAGGTTCGGAGCACACAAGACAAAACACACAGCCACACCTTTCTCAGTGAGTGAGTTATCAGTTAACATCAGTGCAGACTCCTCCACTCTCCCCAAAAGGCCTTCGGATGAGACCATAATATACCGAGGAGGCCCCGTGTGCGAACGCACGCAGAATATCTTGCGCACACGTTAAAACCCGTTTCGCTTTTCGGAAGAGTAGGCCATTGTGTGCCGGTGGGAACGGATGACAGAATTGACAAAACTGCATACACACGGGGAGTGGAAGTTTTTAAAAAAGCACATAAGTCCTGGCCCAGGCCAAAAGCTGTGTCAGTTATTATTGATGTCAGCTTATTGCCAAGGCCTACATTAAAATGTTGTCATGTTTAAAATGTTGTGTTGAGATTGCCTTCAGCCATGACAAGCTCTTAACATAACAACCTGCACTCTCCTTTATAGGAGAAAAAATCCTCTGAAGTCGGAGTATGGCTGCCTATGTGGCGAGGTACTTGAAAAGAGTCGTACACGCAAACTTCTCACTCGGTGTACTTCCTATCTCACACATTGAGTAGTCTAAGTATTTTGTACAAGTTTGAAAATAATTCTGTAAAGGTTTTTACAAAACTCTTTGATACACAGGTACAACCCATTGTACAATACGGAGCAGAGATCTGGGGAATGGAAAATATTGTACCAATAGAAAAATTACATTTATTCGCATTAAAGAGATTCCTTGGTGTAAACTGGCGCACTCCAAATGACATGATCTATGGAGAACTGGGAAGGTATCCATTGTTTGTAAATTCTATGGTAAAATGCGTA
Source organism: Rapana venosa (assembly GCA_028751875.1). Lineage (NCBI taxonomy): Eukaryota > Metazoa > Mollusca > Gastropoda > Neogastropoda > Muricidae > Rapana > Rapana venosa. The sequence goes on from CM054168.1 coordinate 34,477,440, forward strand.
AGCTATTGGCTTAAGATAACTCGTATGGAGGATAAGCGACTGCCATCCAAAGCTTATAAAATGTTATACATACTGGATTGTAAAGGCAAGCATACTTGGGCATCTAAAATACGTTTATGTTTGTGTCGATTTGGGTTTGGATTTGTTTGGGACAATCAAGGAGTTCAAAATGTAGAAGCTTTTATAAAATCATTTAAACAGAGAGTTGTCGATTGTAGATGGCAAGAGCGGTACGCCCACATTCAAAACAGTGATCGATTTTTTCTATACAGAACATTTAAAACGTCATTGTGTATTGAACAGTATACGTTGATAGAAATGAACAAGTATGTTAAACATGCATTGTCAAAATTTAGATGTGGTTATCAGATATTGCTGTACATTTGAAACGATATGCTAAAGACGAAAATGAGAATTTGATTTGTAAATTGGCAACTCAAGATGAAATTCATGTTGTTTTGGAATGTCCAGTTCTTGGAGACCTGAGAAAAGAATTGATTCTGCGAACTTATTGGAACTACCCATCATTGGTCAGGCTAGCTCAACTTATGTCATCTGAAAATGAGCAAACTGTTAAAAATCTAGCAATATTTCTGTATAAATCTTTGAAGAGAATAAGAGATAGTAGCCAAATGTAAATTTTTCATTTTTAACAAATGTTCATTGAATGATTTATTTTCAACGATAACTTGACAGCAAATGGCTGTATACTAGCGCTTTTGTATGTTTTCACCCCTTCAGAAGGGGCTTTGACCTATCTGAATAAATATCTGAAGTCTGAAGTCCTATCTCACAGTGATTCCCAGGTGGGATGATGAGTGAGTCAGAGTGCATGTTCTGGGTGACCCCCAGGGTGTAAAGCTGGGGAACGCACAACACTACAACAACAACAACAGCACATAAGTGCTTATTCCATTATCCTCGATGTAAAAGAATAAAAATATTTTTAAAAAATTTAAACCCTACACACTGATGTTAGATCCCATTCTACATGTTGATGGTGAATGAATTAAGTAAGCGGGGTTGTTGCTGTGCTTGGGGAAAAGAATGGAGGACTACAAAATTAATATCAAACCACATGCTGACTGACTGACTGACTGACTTGGTGCCGTGTCCAGGAATCATTCTCTCTCTCTCTCTCTCTCTCTCTCTCTCCTCTCTCCTCTCTCTCTCTCTCTCTCTCTCTCTCTCTCTCCTCTCTCTCTCTCTCTCTCTCTCTCTCTCTCTCTCTCTCTCTCTCTCTCTCTCTCTCTCTCTCCTCTCTCTCTCTCTCTCTCTCTCTCTCTCTCTCTCTCTCTCTCTCTCTCTCTCTCCTCTCTCTCTCTCTCTGTCATAGAGAGAGGTTTGGTTGGGTTTTTGTTTTTTGTTTTAAATTAAAAAAAATGTTTTATTCTTTTATATCGAGGATAATGGAATAAGCACTCACGTGCTTTTTTTTTTTTTACATCCAGTCCCTGTGTGTATGCGGTTTTGTCAATTCTGTCATCCGTTCCCAACCGCACGCAATGGCCTACTCTGACGAAAAGCGGAACAGGATTTAACGTGTGCGTAAAATGTTCTGCGTGCGTTTCACACACGGGGCCTCGGTTTATAGTCTCATCCGAAGGACTTTTGGGGAGAGTGGAGTCTGCACTGATGTTTACTCCAGGGGGAAATATCCCCTTGAACGGGAATCGAACCCGGGTCGTCAGATTGCTAAGCGCAATGTTCTAACCACTAGGCTATCCTGTCCCCAAATTGAGAGTGGGAGAGAGGAGAGAGGAGGGGGGGGGGGGGGGGCCGGGGGGGGGGTGGGTGGAGAGATAGAGAGAAGTACTGAGAGGGAGGGAGGGTGTGATGTCGTTAATTAATCAAGGAAATGGAGTTAGAAGCTTTGATAAACCCTGTATTGTAAAAACAACAACAACAACATTTTTAATAAAAAAAATATTTATATAAAAATAACATGTAACGCATCTGCCACTCGTAAAAAAAAAACAAGAAGAAGAAAAATTCAATCAAAAACAACTTTCTCAGTAAGTGAGAGCTCAGCAGTAGTTTTACACAACACACACACACACACGCACGCACACACACACACAACAGCACGCACACACACACACACACACACACACACACACACACACACACACACACACACACACACACACACAACACCACACCACTCCCACCCCCCACCCCTCGCTTACATGTAACCAGTCTGCTACTCATAACAAAAAAAAACAACAACCCATAAACAAACAATGTTCTCTGTAACAGAAAAATGCAGCAAGTACTTTGACCCCCCCCCCCCCCCAACTCCCCCCCAGCCCCCCCCCCCCCCCCCCCCCCCTTACAGGTAACGAGTCTGCCACTCTTGACTGTGGTGTTATATCATCCTGTGTAGTAGTATATAATGCATAGATTGGTCTTGTCAGGACCGTGGGGTGGAGGGGGGGGGTGAGGGGGGGGGCAGGCGAGAGAGGAGAGGGAGGGGTGGAGGGAGGAGAGGGGAGAGAGAGAGAGAGAGAGGGGGGGGGGGGGGGCAGGAGAGGGGAGAGAGAGAGAGAGAGAGAGAATGACTGGGTTTTTTTTTTATAGAAAGCTATGACGGCCATTGACAAGGTAGGGACAGCAGAAATGGGAGTGGGCATGAACACATACTATTGAAAACAACAGAGAGAGAGAGAGAGAGAGAGAGAGAGAGAGAGAGAGAGAGAGAGAGAGAGAGAGAGAGAGAGAGAGAGAGAGAGAGACCCAGAGGGAATTGCATGCACACACACGCACACATGTGCGCATGCACGCACTTGCACACACACACATGCACATGCGCACACCTACACACACACACACACACACCTACACACACACACCTACACACATATATACACACTCACACACCTACACACACACCCACACGAAACACCTACACCCACACGAAACACCTACACACACGCACATACCTACACAACACACACAACACACACACACACACACACCACACATACACACACACCTACACACACATACACACACACACTCACACACACAACACAATACAAGACACACACCTCCACACACATTCACACACCTACAAACACTCACTCACACACACAATACACGCACACACACACACCACACACACACACACACACACACCACACACACACACACACACACACACACACACACACACACACACACGCCTACACAGTATATTCCAGAACTACATACACACAGAGACTGGATGGTAAAAAGCACATGTGATCTTATTCCATTATCCTCGAAGGAAAAGAATAGAAGAATAGAACATCACATATCACACTCACATATCACACACACACACACACACTCACACACACACACTCACACACACACCACACACACACACACACTCACACACACACACACTCACACATATCACACACATACATGCATACACACACACACACACACACAGTCACTCACACACATACACACACACACACACACACACACACACACACACACACACACACACACACACACACACACACACAACATAATCTGGGTCTGCGTGACAGGGTGTGTGCTGTGTTGATGCGCATGTTGTGGATGTTTGGAGACAGATAAATGATAGGCTGGTGGTCTGGAGCATGAAAGAGAGACAGACAGGCAGACAGACAGACAGGCAAAGAGACAGGCAGGCAGACAGACAGACAAAGAGACAGACAGGCAGGCAGGCAGGCAGGGAGAGTCTAGGTATGCGTGACAGGGTGTGTGTGTGCTGTGTTGATGTGCATATTGTCAATGTTTGGAGACAGATGAATGATACACTCACTACTGGTCTGAAGAATGACAGAGAGAGAGAGAGAGAGGAGAGGGGGGGGGGGGGGGGGGGGAGGAGGGAAAGAGAGAATATATTTTTTTCCAGTGGTAAAAGTATTTGCTTAAAAGAGAGAGAGAGAATGTTTTTCCCAGTGGTAAAAGTATTTGCTTAAAAGAGAGAGAGAGAGAGAGAGAGAGAGGAGAGAGAGAAGAGAGAGAGAGAGAGTTTTTTTCCAGTGGTAAAAATGTTTGCTTAAGAGAAGAGAGAAGAGAGAGAAAGAGAGAGAAGAGAGAGAGAGAGAGAAGAGAGAGAGTTGTAGTAAAAGTATTCATTGAGAGATGGGGTTTTTTTCAGTGGTAAAAGTATGCCCTTAAAAGAGAGAGAGAGAGAGAGAGAGAGAGAGAGAGAGAGAGAGAGAGAGAAAAGGAGAGAGGGGGAGTGTGTGTGTGTTTTTCCAGTGGTAAAAGTATTGAGAGAGAGAGAGAGAGAGAGTTTTTCCAGTGGTAAAAGTATTGCTTAAAAGAGAGAGAGAGTGAGAGATTTTTTCCAAGTGGTAAAAATGTTTGCTTAAGAGAGAGAAGAGAAGAGAGAGAGAGAGAGAGAGAGAGAGGAGAGGAGAGAGAGATTTTTTCCAGTGGTAAAAGTATTCGCTTAAGAGAGAGAGAGAGAGAGAGAGAGAGAGAGAGAGAGAGAGAGATGAAGAGGAGAAATATTTTCAAGGTAAAAGTGTGTTAAAAGAGAGAGAGAGAGAGAGAGAGAGAGAGAGGAAGATTGAGAGAGAGGAGAGGAGGAGAGAGAGGAGAGAGAGAGAGAGATTTTTTCCCGTGGTAAAAGTTTTTGCTTTAAGAGAAAAGAAAAGGGGGAGAGAAAAGAGGAAGGGGAAAGGAGAGAGAGAGGGGAGGGGAAATTTTTTTCCTTTTTAAAATTTATTCGTTTAAAGAGGTGGGGGGGGAGGGGGGAGAAAATGGGGAAAAT
>CM054168.1:34489701-34492201 GCA_028751875.1 Rapana venosa
GACGGTGGTCTGGCGCATTTGAAAGAGGTTGGGGTGGGCAGGTGTGTGTGTGTGTACGTTGTGTGTGTGCGTGTGTGTGTGTGGTGTGTACGTGTGTGTGTGTGCGTGTGTGTTGTGTGTATGTGTGTGTGTGCGTGTGTGTGTGTGTGTGTGTGCGTGCGTGCGTGCGTGCGTGTTGTGTGTGTGTGTGTGTGGTGTGTGTGTGGATGAAATGTTGAGAATTTGTGTTGACCAGCATTTTGAAGTGTGATGAACGCATCACTATCAGTAGTGGCAGAGATGAGATATTTGAGAAGGGCGTGTCTAGGTCTTCATGTTCATTTCAATTTTCTGTTTCTGTCGGTCTGTCTGTCGGTCTGTGTTGTCTGTAATGTCTGTCTGTCTGTCTTTCTCTCTCTCTCTCTCTCTCTTCTCCCTCTCTCTCTCCTCTCCTCTCTCCCCTCCCTCTCCTCCTCTCCCCCTCTTCCTCCCCCCCTCTCTCTCTCCTCTCCTCCTCTCCTCCTCTCTCTCTCCTCCCCCCCCCCCCCTCTCTCTCTCTCTCTCTCTTCCCTTCTGTTTCTCCTCTTCTCCTCTCTGTCTTCATCTTCCCTCTCCTCTCTTCCCCTCCTCTCTCCCTTCTTCCTCTCTCTCTTTTTCTCCTCTCTCTCATCTTCTTTTTTTCTCTCTCTTCTCCTCCTCTCTCTTCTCTCTTCCTCCCTCCTCTCCCTCTCCCTCTTCCTCCTCTCCCTCTCTCTTGTCCCCTCTCTCTTCTCTCTCTCTCCCTCTCTTCTCTCTCTACTCATCTCGTCTCTCCTCTCCTCCATCTCTCTCTCTCTCTCTCTCTCTCTCCTCTCCTCCTCCTCTCATCTCCCTTGCTCTTCCTCCTCTCCTCTCTATCCTTCTTTATCTCTTCTCTCTCTTATTTTTCTGTGTTTGTATCTATTTTCCCCCACCCAATTTTGTCCTTCTGTAAAAATCTCCCTCTCCCCCCTCCTTCCTCCCTCCCCCCTGTCTCTCTCTCTCTCTCTCCCTCTTTTCTCCTCACTCTCTCTCTCATCTCTCTCTCTTCCCTTTCCTTTCTCTCTCTCTTCTCCCTCTCTCCCTCACTCCCTCCCCCTTCCTCCCTCCCTCCTTCCCTCTCTCCCTCTCTCTCTCTCTCTCCCTCTCTCTCTCTCTCTCTCTCTATCTCTCTCTCTCTGTCTCTGTCTCTCTCTTCCATTGTCCTGGGGGATGTGTCTTCATGTTCAAATCGCCAAAGTGGTTACTTGGTCCAGTCTGATGTGAAACAAAATCTCTGTGTTTTTTTTTTTTTTCTGGTCCTTGTGTCTGTCTGTCTGTCAGTCTGTCTCTCTCTCTGTCTCTGTCTCTCTCAGTCTCTGTCTCCCACCTTCCCACCTTCCCATTCTTCTCTCTCTCACTGTTTCTGAGTGTCTGTCTGTCTCTGTCCTCCCTCTTTCTCTCTCTCTCTCTCTCTCTCTCTCTCTCTCTCTCCTCTCTCCTCTCTCTCATCTCTCTCTCCTCTCTCTCTCTTTTCTCTCTCTAGTCTCTCTCTCTCCCCTCCTCCCTCTTCCTCCCCCCCCCTCTCTCTCTCCCCCTCTCTCTCCCCCTCTCCTCTTCTACTCATCTCTCGTCTCTTCCTCTCCTCTCTCCCTCTCTCTCTCTTATCTCCTTCTCCTTCCCCCCCCCCCTCTCTCTCTTATTATATCTATCTCTCTCCCTTCTCTTCCTTCCTCTCTCTCTCTCTCCCTTCCCTCCTTCCCCCCTCTCTCTCTATCTCTATCTCTCCACCTCCCCCTTCTCTCCTCCCTCTCTCTCTCTCCCTTCTCCCTCTCCCCTCTCTCTCCCTCTCTCTCTCCCTCCTCTCCCTCCCTCTCTCCCTCGCCTCTCTTTCTCCTCTTTCTCCCTTCCATCCTCTCCTCCCCTCCTCCCCTCCGTCTTCCTCCCTCTCTCTCTCTCTCTCTCCCTCTCTCTCTCTCTCTCCTCCTCTCTCGTCTCTCTCTCCTCTCCTCTCTCTCCTCCTCTCTCTCTCTCTCTCTCTCTCTCTCAGGCTCTTCTTTTCTTAACTCACCCCACCCACTCCCCCCCCCCCCTGCCCCATCCTTTTACCCACCCTTTTCTTGCATCTGAGTGATCCAGTTTTTGTTTTTGGCTTTTTAAAATTCAGTCTTAAAAGCAATGTTAAGACAAAAATACAAAAAGATACATGTCTTGGTATTTCTCACTGTGTTTGTGTGTGTGTGTGTGTGTGTGTGTGTGGTGTGTGTCGTGTGTGTGTGTGTGTCTGTGTGTCTATGTGTCTGCCTGTCTGTCTCTTTGTCTCTATCTCTGTTGTCTCTTTGTCTCTCGCTTTCTCTCTCTCTCTTATTATTATTATTATTATTATTATGTATTCACTGGATGTTAAAAAAATACATGTGTGTTTAATCATTATCCTCATAATAAAAGAATTTGTCATTTTTCTCTCTTTTCTTTCTCTCTCTCTCTCTCTCTCTCTCTCTCTCTCTCTCTCTCTCTCCTCTCT
>CM054168.1:34497201-34507201 GCA_028751875.1 Rapana venosa
AGATTGTCTTTTACAGTATGTATCTTTTTTTGTTGTTTTTTGTGTCTTTTACAGTATGTATCACTTGTTGTTGTTGTTATAAGTGTGTGTCTTTTACAGTGTGTATCATTTTATGTTGTTTGTGTGTCTTTTACAGTATGTATCACTTGTTGTTGTTATAGTGTGTGTCTTTTACAGTGTGTATCACTTTATGTTGTTTGTCTTTTACAGTACGTATCACTTTTTGTTGTTTGTTTTACGTTATGTGTGTGTCTTTTACAGCTTGTATCACTTTATGTTGTGTGTGTCTTTTACAGTATGTATCACTTTATTGTTGTTTGTGTGTCTTTTACAGTATGTATCACTTGTTTGTTGTATATGTGTCTTTTTACAGTATCATTGTTGTTGTTGATTGTGTCTTTTTACAGTATGTATCACTTTTGTGTTTATAGCATGTTTCACTTTTTTTACGTCTTTACATATGGATCACTTGTTGTTATAGTGTGTCTTTTACAGTGTGTATCACTGTTTTGTTGTTGTCTTTTACAGTATGTATCACTTTTGTTTGTTTTGTTATAGTGTCTGTGGTTTGTTTTACAGTGTGTATCACTTTATGTTGTGTGCTTTTACAGTATGTATCACTTTTGTTGTTGTTGTAGTGTGTCTTTTACAGTATGTATCATTTTGTTGTGTCTTTTACAGTATTGTACACTTTTTTGTTTGTTGTTATTTTTCAGTATGTATCACTTGTGTGTTGTTTAGAGTGTGTCCTTTCTGTTCTTACAGTATGTATCACTTTTTGTTGTTTGTGCGTCTTTTACAGTATGTATCACTGTTGTTGTTATAGTGTGTGTCTTTTACAGTGTGTATCACTTTATGTTGTGTCTTTTACAGTATGAATCACTTTTTGTTGTGATGTGTCTTTTACAGTATGTATCACTTTTTGTTGTGTGTCTTTTACAGTATGTATCACTTTATGTTGTGGTGTGTCTTTTACAGTATCTATCACTTTATGTTGTTGTTGTGTCTTTTACAGTATGTATCACTTTTTGTTGTGATGTGTCTTTTACAGTACGTATAACTTTTTGTTGTGATGTGTCTTTTACAGTATGTATCACTTGTTGTTGTGATGTGTCTTTTACAGTATCTATCACTTTATGTTGTTGTTGTGTCTTTTACAGTATGTATCACTTTTTGTTGTGATGTGTCTTTTACATAATGTACACTTTTTGGATTTCTTTACAGTATGTCACTTGTTGTGATGTGGTCTTTTAAGAATTATTTATTTTGTTGTGTTGTGTGGTTGTATGTGTGTCTTATTGATGTAAGTGTTGTATTTCAGTGCAGGATTAACAACATCAACCGGGTGTCTTATTACAGTATTACACACACACACACACACACACACACACACTACACACAACACACACACACACACACACACACACACACACACACAGATTATATTCATATACTTTCTTGCTCTCTCTATCTCTGTCTCTGTCTCTGTTCTCCCCTCTCCTCTCTCTCTCTCTCCCCTTCTCTCTCTCTCTCTCTACTCTCTCTTCCCTCCACCCCTCCTCCCCACACACAAACACACTCCTTTCCCGCTTCCTCCTCCCTCACCCCACACCACACCTTCCTCCCCCCCCCCCCCCCCCCCCCCCCCCCCCCAAGTTTTTTTTTTTTTTTTAACAAACACTTTCTTCCTTTCCCTGTTGACAACCATGATTTTGTTTTTGTTCTGGGTTGTTTATTATTATTTTTATTATTATTATTATTATTATTATTATTTTATTATTATTATTATTATTATTATCATCATTATCATTATTATTATCATCATCATCATTGTTATTATTATTATTATTATTATTATTACTATTTATTCTTTCATTTTTGAGGATAATGGAATAAGCACTTCGTGTGCTGCTTTTTTTTGGTTAAAGCATCCAGTCCCCGTGTGTATGCAGTTTTTGTAAATTCTGTCATCCGTTCCCCACCGGCACACAATGGCCTACTCTTCCGAAAAAAGCGGTACAGGTTTTTAACGTGCGCGCAAGATGTTCTGCGTGCGTTCGCACACGGGACCTCGGGTTTATTAGAGTTTCATGCGAGTAGCAGTCTCAATTCTTTTCCAACCTTGTGATTTTGCACACGTATCCACAAAGCGAGGGTTCGGGATAGCTCAGTGGTCGGAGCACTCGCTTTCCCCCAGCCAAGTTAAGCAGCGTCGAGCGTGGTTACCAGTTGGATGGGTGACCGTTTGCGCGCCTTGGCTTCAGTACAGTTCCCCCCAGTTCACCCAGCTGTAAATGGGTACCTGCCTCTTTAGGGTCAGGGAAGGTAAAGCAGCGAGGGCGAGGAGATGGGCGCCGCCCTCAATATGCTGGCCCTAGAGAAGTGAGGTCTCTGACGCCTCGCTCCCCTACGACCTTAATATAGGTTATGGGACTCCTTTACCCTTTACCTTTTATCCACACAAAGCGATGTACCTCCTGATTCTCTTTCATCCTGATTGATTGATTGAATTTTTTTTTTTTAGCAAACATTTGTTGCCAGGGGCGGGGTGGGGGTGGGCGAGGAAGGGGAGGTCATTTTGGTGTTTGAAGTGGGTGCGGATTGGCCTCCCTTGCTGATGAAAGGTTCAACAGCCAATCAGCTGATTGATACGGGGCTGTCATGCAGAAGTCTCCATGACAACGTTCGGCCACTTCAAAGCAAGGATGCTCTTCTTAGTCTCGGGGGGAGGGGGGGGGGGGGGGGGGGGGGGGGGGGGGGGGGGGGGGGGGGGGGGGGGGGGGGGGGGGGGGGGGGGGGAGGTTTTTGGGTGGGTTTTGTGGCTTTTGAACGGTGTTTGATGAGATAGTTTAAGTAGAGGACAAAGATGTAGATTTTCTGGACAAGCTGTCAGAGTTAGTTGGGGTTGTTGCTTTTGTGTTGTGGTGTGGTCAGGTGGGATCTTCTTGGGCTTTCTTCTGTTCTTGCTCTTTCTTCTTTTCTTCTTCTTTTCCTTCTTAGTCGTCGTCGTCTTTTCTTTTTTCCTCCTCCTCCCTTCTTCTTCTTCTTCTTCTTAGTCGCCGTTCCTCCTTCTCCTCCTCCTCCTCCTCCTCCTCCTTTCTTCTTTTTCTCCTCCTCCTCCCCCTCCTCCTCCTCTCTCCTCCCTCCTCCCTCCTCCTCCTCTCCCTTTTCTTCTCTTCTCCCCTCCTCCCCCTCCTCCTTCCTCCCCTCCTCCTCCCTCCCTCCTCCTCCTCCCCTCCTTTCCCCCCTCCTCCTCCTCCTCCTCCTCCTCCCCCTCCTCCTTCTCCTCCTCCTCCTCCTCCTCCCTCCTCCTCCCCCTCCTCCTCCTCCTCCTCCCCTCCCCCTCCCTCCTCCTCCTTCTCCTCCTCCTCCTCCTCCTACTCCTCCTCCTACTCCTCCTCCTCCTATATCGAAAGCTCAGACAGAAACTACTGTTGTCTGTCATATCAGCAAAAAATGTGTCGCGCTGCTGTTAAGCGCCTGACAAGTCAGGCCCGGCCCGGCCTAGCACATCCGACTTCGGCATGGGAGAGAACTGTTATCTTTTATTGTTTTAAGCCTTTCTGGGAGATTTTTAAAAAAAAGAAAGAAATGACAGGAGAACGGACCCAGAAGGAAGAAACTAGACAAAGAAGGAGGTGACAGCATGAAGAAAAGGAAGACGGTAAAAACAAAGAGAGAGATAGAAAAGAGGAAATTCCTTAGCACAGAAGTTGTAGAAGGTGGGGATGTTATTTATACTCCCCCACCACCCCCCCCCCCCACACACACACACACCCCAGCATCCCCCTTGGTGGAGGTAGGGGGGGTTGGGTGGGAGGGGGGGTGGGGGATTATGGGGGGGAGGGGGGGGGGGAGTTGATCTAACCTAGTTTGTCGTTTATTTGTTGTTTGTGGCTTTTGTTTCGTTTTGGGTTTTTTTGGAAAGGGGAGATGATTGTTGGGTTTGTTGTCAACTTTGTTTTATTTTAGGTGGGTTGTTTTTTTTGTTGGTTTTTTTTTTTGGGGGGGGGGGGGTAAAGGGGGAGGGTGTCTTGAAAAAAACCAACACAACCCCATTGAACCTGCTGTAAAAAGAAAACGAAGCCCCCAGTTAACTGAAACAAAGCCTTGAAGTTGAAGCACGACTACCTGTAATGGTGGGGGTTAGAAACAAACAGTCACACTTAACGCACAAAATCGTCGCACCATCGGTGAACTTCAGAGCTCTCTCTAGCCCAGGAACGAAAAATGACCAAACAACAACAACACAACAACAACAACAACAACAAATGGAACAAATATGATATGACATCAGAAACCTGAATCGAACGTAATCCTGGCAGGTTGCCAAAGTAAGGGGAACCCTGTAATGCTAGAACCATTCTCATCGCGGCTGTCTGGGGGAGACGGGATAGCAGCCTAGTGGTTAGAACATTGCGCTGGCAATCTGACGACCCCGGGTTCGATTCCCGTTCAAGGGGGATATTTTTTCCCCCTTGGAGTTAATCAACATCAGTGCAGACTCCTCCACTCTCCCCCAAAAGTCTTTTGGGGGAGACTTATAAACCGAGGAGGCCCCCGTGTGCGCACGCACGCACACACGCAGAACATCTTGCGCACACGTTAAATCCTGTTCCGCTTTTCGTCAGAGTAGGGCCATTGTGTGCCGGTGGGAACGGATGACAGAATTAACAAAACTGCATACGCACGGGGACTGGATGTAAAATTAAAATAAAAAAGCACGTGAGTGCTTACTCCATTAAGCTCGATATAAAAGAATAAAAAAGATTTTAAAAAATAAAAATGATACATTAAAAAAAAAATATATATATATATCATGAAATGGCGTCGTTGGGGAAGACAAATTGCGAAAGATTGAATGCAACAAATACGATACCAGAAAATCTGAGGGGGGGTGGGGGAGGCGGGGGGGGGGGGGGGGGGGGGGGGGGACGGGATGGCCTGGTGGTTAGAGCGTTGTGCTGGGGATCTGACAGCCCCGGGATCGGTCCCAGGTTTGAGCTTTGCCATCATCGTGACCGGCAGCCCGTTCAAGGGGATTTTTTTCCCCTCCCTAGAGTTAACATCAGTGCTGACTCCCCTAAAAGTCCTTTTTCTTCTTCTTCTTCTTCTTCTTCGTCGTCGTCGTCGTCTTCTTCTTCTTCTTCTTCTTCTTCTTCTTCTTCTTCTTCTTCTTCTTTCTTCTTCTTCTTCTTCTTCTTCTTCTTCTTTTCTTCTTCTTCGCAATTCTTCTTCGCAATTCTTACTTCTTCGCAATTCTTCTTCGCAATTCTTCTTCTTTGCAATTCTTTTTCTTCTTCGCAATTCTTCTTCTTCGCAATTCTTCTTCTTCTTCTTCCTCTTCTTCTTCTTCTTCTTCTTCTTCGCAATTCTTCTTCTTCTTCTTCTTTTCCTTCTTCTTCTTCTTCTTCTTCTTCTTCTTCTTCTTCTTCTTCTTCTTCTTTCTTCTTCTTCTTCTTCTTCTTCTTCTCCTCCTCCTCCTCCTCCTCCATCTTCTTGCTCCTCCTCCTCCTCTTCTTCCTCCTCCTCCTCCTCTGGAAGTCCTTCGGAAAAGACTATAAATCGAGGTCCCATGTGTGAATGCATGCAGGACATCTTGCATACAGTATGTAAAATCTCATTCCGCCTTTCGGAAGAGTTAGGTCATTGTGTGTCGGTAGGAACCGATGACAACACTTTTTTTTTTTAAATCGCACGCACATCGGTGTGTTTAGACATCATCCCTAAAGTCAGAATGCGGCTACCTGAGTGATGGGATGGATGGGACTGGATGTGAAGAAAGCACACGATGCTTATTCCATTATCCTCGATACAAAAGAACAAAATTTAATTTTAAAAAAATATTTTTTTTAATGGGTAGAAACAGTTGAATAATCAAAATCTCACCGTTGGTGAATTTTTAGAGCTGTGGCCGTCAGCGCCTGGGCTTTATCACAGTTCTTGATTAAACCATTGACGCTGGGGGCAACAACAGCAAAGTGAGAGGCTGTATGACCAGTGGCTTTCTTTCCCACTCATGGAATTCCACTTTACAGCTTAGTCTTTAAGTGATCGACTATGACTCTCTGACTAGGAGGCTTGACTCGCACAGTCCTTATATCGTGCTGCAGCCCTGGGGGGCTGGTTGGCCCTTTGGAGAACATCTCCAACGCTGACTGTCCTTATGCCCACTTGGCCGAGAGAGTGGGGACGTGCTGTGGGCAAGGCATCTCCACTATAATCAAATTTCTGCCCCAATTTCCGAAACAGCTGCTGCCTCCTCTGCTGTTTTTGGAAGTCATCGTCGGACACGACGGACTAACATAGAGCTGTGGCTAAGGAACCCCTCCCCTCCCCCCCCCCCCCCAAAAAAAAAAAAAAAAATTAACACCCCAAAACCCCCAGAAAACCTCTTCTTCGTCAAACGCTCAGACAGCAACTAGTGTCAGTCTTGTCATATGAGAGAGAAAATGCCTCGCGCTGCCGTCAAGCCCCTGGCAAACCAGGCCCAGCTAGCACACCCACCCGACTCGGGCGGGACCACCAGACCCGCCGAAACCTGAATGAAGGGGAAAATCCTGGCAGCCCAGGGCCAAACGTGATACAACAGGAGAGCTCGGGTCCTCCTGCCCTGATGTCCCCAGAGAGAGAGAGAGCGTGGTGGTGGAGGGTCCGTGTCAGATACTGGAGCCTCTCGCCCATCATGTCACACGTTGAAAAATGACAAGCGTTGGAAAATGGAGACTGGCCACGATCGCGATCCTTTTTGTTTTTGTTTTTGTGGGGTTTTTTGCTCCGTCGATCGATGTCATACGGTTTGTGGCATTCTGAACTCTTTGGTAGGGGTGTGGGCGGGGGGTTGGAGGGGGAGTGGGCGTGTGGGCTTCTTGGTTTCGGCAGGATGCGTGGAGGCGGTCTTTTTTTATTTCTCTTGAGCAACCGCCTGAGCGGTCTGCGGCTATCGCGCCCGCCTCCTCACCTGCGACTTCGTTATTTTCTTCTTCTCTTTCACTCCTCTCCTACCTCCGCATCCTTCTCCTCCTCATCCTCCTCCTTCCTCCTCCTCCTCTCCTCCTCCTCACTCCTCTCCTCCTTCTCCTTCTCCTCCTTCTCCTTTCCTTCTCCTCCTTCTCCTTCCTCTCCTTCTCCTTCTCCTTCTCCTCTTCTCCTTCCTCCTCCTCCTCCTTCTTCTTTTCTTCTTCTTCTTCTTCTTTTCTTTCTTCTTCTTCTTCTTCTTCTCCTCCTCCTTCCTCCTCCTCCTCCTCCTCCTCCTCCTTCTTCCTCCTCCTCCTTCCTCCTCCTCCTCCTCCTCCTCCTCCTTCCTCCTCCTCCTCCTCCTCCTCCTCCTCCTCCTCCTTCTTCTTCTTCTTCTTCTTCTTCTTCTTCTTCTTCTTCTTCTTCTTCTTCTTCTTCTTCTTCTTCCTCCTCCTCCTCCTCCTCCTTCCTCCTCCTCTTCTTCTTCTTCTTCTTCTTCTTCTTCTTCTTCTTCTTCTTCTTCGTTAAAACGCTCACATACAAGCAAGCAACTCCTGAGGCCCTGGCAAATGCTGCCGTGGGCTGCGCTGAAGGCCCTCCCTCCCAGGGGTGGTGTGTTGGAAGGGAGTGGTCTTCATAGGCAGGTCGGATATCATAACATGGCCAGGTATCAGCCAGTTGGAAAATGAGGAAAAGTGTTCGGTGTAGTATGTCCGTGTTTGTGGGTCTGTCGGGATATAGAAACGCTGGAAGGAGGGTGGGGGAGTGGATGGGTGGGGTGGTGGTTGGGGAGGGGGAGGGAGGGGTTGAAGTGGGGATGGAGGGGGTTTGGGACGTGGTGGTGGCGGAGGTTGGGGGGGGGGGGGGGGGGGGTTGGTGTGCAAGGTCGTGGATCCTTTGGTTTTGTTGGTGTGTGTGTGTGTGTGTTTACATCTGTGTCTGCGTGTTCTGTTTGCTTGTTTGTTTGGCTTTTTTTGTTGTTGTCTATATGTGTGTGTGTGTGTTATTTTTATTTCATGTTATTATTTTATATCGAGGATAATGGAATAAGCACTCGTGTGCTTTTGGGGGGGGACATCTAGTCCCCGTGTATACGCGGTTTTGGTCAATTTTGTCATCTGTTCCTACCGGCACACAATGGCCTACTCTTACAAAAAGCGGAACAGGATTTAACTTGTGCGCAAGATGTTCTGCGTGCGTTCGCACACGGGGCCTCGGTTTATAGTCTCATCCGAAGGACTTTTGGGGAGAGGGGAGTCTGCACTGATGTTAATTAACTCCAGGGGGAAAATATCCCCTTGAACGGGAATCGAACCCGGGTCGTCAGATTGTGAGCACAATGTTCTAACCACAGGCTATCCCGTCCCTGTGTGTGTGTGTGTGTGTGTGTGTGTGTGTGTGTGTGTGTGTGTGTGGTGTGTGTGTGTGTGTGAAGGAGGTATATGTGCATATACCCCGAATATAGCTACATAAAGTCTCATCTGATGGACTTGAATATGAGTGGAATCAGAACCAACAGCTCAGCAAGGGGGGCAGGATAGCCTAGTGGTTAAAGCATTGCACTCCTGGTCTGACAGCCCGGGTTCGAACCACCACAGAGGCACCCGTTTCAGGTACTTTTCCCCAGGAGTTAATAACATCAGTGCAGACTCCACTCCCACCCCCCAAAAAGTCCTTCGGATGAGTCTCTAAACCGAGGCCTCATGTGCAAGCGAGCAAGCGTAACATCTCGCGCACACGTTCAAAAACCTGTTCTGCCTTTCCAAAGAGTAGGCTTGTTTCGTGCCAGTTTAGTCAAGAGTGCCTATTGTGTGGGGTGACACCACCACCCGCAACAATACCCCACCCCCCTCACCTCACCACCCCCTCCCCCACTGTTGTTAAGCTGGGGAACACCCAACAGAAACAATAATTATTTTTCTTTTTTTTTTCTTCCCCCCCCCCCCCCTCCCCTGTTCCACGGGGTAGAACTCCGGAGGTTCCACCTTAGTGAGATTTTCTTTTGGGGGGGGGGGGGGGGGGGTGGTTATGTGACCATTTTCTCCCCTCCCCGCTCTCTCCCCCCCCCCCCTTCCGCTCTCCTCTCCCCCACCCACCCACACACACACACACACCATTCAGATAGCTGCACTATTGTTGTCTGTTATAATATGAGCGAAAAAGCGTCACGCTGCCATTAATTCAGCGCCTGACAAGTCAGGCCCAGCGCATCCGACTTCGGTATAACTCTAATAAGAGATAATCGTTTTCTGTTTTTGTATTTTATTTATTTATTTATTCTTTTATATCGAGGATAATGGAATAAGCACTAATGTGCTTTTTTACATCCAGTCCCCCTGTGTATGCGGTTTTGTAAATGTTGTCATCTGTTCCCACCGGCACACAATGGCCTACTCTTACGAAAAGCGGAACAGGATTTAACGTGTGTGCAAGATGTTCTGCGTGCGTTCGCACACGGGACCTCGGTTTATAGTCTCATCCGAAGGACTTTTGGGGAGAGTGGAGTCTGTACTGATGTTAACTCCAGGGGAAAATATCCCCTTGAACGGGAATCGAACCCGGGTCGTCAGATTGCGAGAGCAATGTTCTGACCACTAGGCTATCCCGTCCCCGTCCCACCCCCCACCCCACCCCCCCCAAAAAAAAACACAAAAAAACCAGGAGGGAGAATGGAGTCGACTAAGAAGACAGAAAATCAGATCCCCCTAAAAAGGAGGTGACAGGAAGAAAAAGGAACGAGGTAGGTAAAAGATAGAAAAGAGGAAATTGCTAGCGCAGAATTTCCAGAATGTGGGGGTGCTGTTTATTATACTGATAGAACCCCCCCCCCCCCCTCCTTCCCTCTTCCCCCTCCCCCCTTCCCCCTCTCCCCTCCCACTCTCTCCCCCCTTCCTCCCCCCTCCCTCTCCCCCCCTCCCCCCTCTCCCCTCCTCCTCTCTCCTCTCCCCCCCCCTCTCTCCCCTCCTCCTCTCTCCTCCCCCTCCTCCCCCTCTCTCCCCACTCTCTCCTCCCCCTCTCCTCCCCCCTCTCTCCCCTCCTCCCC
>CM054168.1:34509701-34564701 GCA_028751875.1 Rapana venosa
ACAATGACAATGACAAATTCTGTTATTTCGAGGATAATGAATAAGCACCTATGTGCTTTTTTTTTTACATCCAGTCCCTGCCCTTAGGGATATATAAGAGAGAGAGAGAGTGTGTGTGTGTTTTTGTGACAATGACAATGACAAATTCTTTTATTTCGAGGATAATGAATAAGCACCCATGTGCTTTTTTTTTTTACATCCAGTCCAAGAGAGAGAGAGAGAGAGAGTGTGTGTGTGTGTGTGTGTGTGTGTGTGTGTGTGTGTGTGTGGGGTGGAATTGAACTAAGATGTTCGAGTTTTTGTTCACCTACTGGCATCGAGTGTGTGAGTGTGTGTGTGGGGGGGGGGGGGGGGGCGGGGAGTGTGTGGGGGTGAGTGTGTGTGTGTGGGGGGGGGGGGGGGGTGGAGTGTGGGGGGGGGGGGGGGGGGGGGCTGAGTGTGTGTGGTGAGTGTGTGTGTGTGGGGGGGGGGGGGTGAGTGTGTGTGTCAGGGGGGTGTGGGGGTGTGAATTTGTGGGTGTGTGAGCGTGTGTGTGTTTTTTGTACAATTTTTTAAAAATTCTTTTATATTTAATTCTTTTATATTGAGGATAATGGAATAAGCACTTATGTGGTTTTTTACATCCAGTCCAAGTGTGTATGCAGTTTTGTAAATTGCCATCCGTTCCCACCGGCACACAATGGCCTATTCTAACAAAAAGCGGAACAGGATTTTAACATGTGCGCAAGATGTTTTCTCTGTGTGTGTGTGTGTGTGATGTCTGTGTGTGTGTGTGTGTGCATGTGTGTGTGAGTGGTTGTTTAGTTATTTTCCTCTGGAGTTAACATCAGTTCCGCTTTTCGGAAGAGTAGGCCTTTGTGTGCCGGTGGGAACGGTTGACAAAGTTGACAAAACTACATACACACGGGGACTGGATGGAAAAACCGTGTGTGTGTTTGTGTGTGTGGGGTGTTTGTGTGAGTGTGTTTTATTTATTTATTTTATTTTATTCTTTTTATATTCGAGGATAATGTTTTATGTGTGAGTGTGTTCATGTGAGTGTGTGTGATTGTGAGTGTGTGTGTGTGTGTGTTCGTGAATGGTCTTCTGGGATTTGATGGGGGGGGGGGTAATATTTTTGTTTGTTTGGTTTTTTTGGTATTTCATACCACTTTTAACTCACGGTATATTTCTCTCCGTGAAATTCGGGGCTGCTCTCCTAGCCCGGGGAGATTGCGTCGCCACAAGAGCAGCGCCCCCCCCCCACCCCCCCACCCCCCCCACCCCCACCCCCTTTTTTTGTATGCCTTTTTCCTGTCTGCAACTGTATTTTTTTCCCCTATCAGAGTGGCTTTTTTCTACAGAATTTTTTCCAGGGACAACTCTCTTGCTGCCGTGGGTTCTTTTACGTGCGCTAAATAATTATGTGTAACACACACGGGACCTCGGTTTATCGTCTCATCCGAAAGACTAGCGCCCAGACCACCACCACCACTCATGGTCTAATGGATAGGGGGGGGGGGGGGGGGGGAAAGTTTCGGGTGCAAACGGGATTCGAACCACCGCACACACTTCCGACCCGGACTTTTCGCTTTCTAGACAGACGCGTTACCTCTAGACCACCGATCCATTGGCATCCGTCCATCAGTCTCGTAGTAAGAGTATGGAGTTGCTCTGCTCTAGGTGTTAATACTCCAGAGCGCAAAGCCTGGGTAAGTCAGTATGGAGGGCAAGCTGTTACCCATGCAGCAGACACCTCCCCTCTCCACGTCGCTGGAATGGTCCATTGGAAAGGCAATCATCGCCGATGATACACATGGTTCCAGTGCCGTCGCCGCAGGAGTTGCCAGAACGATGCTGTATACAGCTCTGAAGATCGTAAGATAGGCCCTAGGTATCGCTTCTTCCTCCCCCCCCCCACCCCCCCCCCCCCCCCCCACCCACCCCCCCCCCCCCACCCTCGTTCTCCACAAAGAGCCCCTGAAGCTCCCCAATAGTGAGACCTATGCGATCGGTGTTTTATTCCTCCCCCCCCCCCCCCCACACACACACACACGGGAGGGACGGGATAGCTCAGTGGTCGGAGCACTCGCTTTCCCCCAGCCAAGTTAAGCAGCGTCGAGCGTGGTGGTAACCAGTTGGATGGGTGACCGTTTGCGCCGCGCCTTGGCTTCAGTACAGTTCCCCCAGTTCACCCAGCTGTAAATGGATACCTGCCCTCTTTAGGGTCAGGGAAGGTAAAGCAGCGAGGGCGAGGAGATGGGCGCCGCCTTCAATATGCTGGCCCTAGAGAAGTGAGGTCTCTGATGCCTCGCTCCCCTACGACCTTATAGGTTATGGGACTCCTTTACCTTTACCTTACCACACACACACACACCTTATAGGTAGCTGCATTCCGACCTCCGGGATGGTGTCTTAACACGACACCTGTGTGCATGCATGCTGGGTTGGGGTTTTTGGGTGGTTTTTTTATTATAATTTAATCATCCGCTCCTACCAGCACACAGTGGCCTACTCTTCCAAAAGGCGGAGCGGGTTTTTAACGTGTGCTCAAGATGGTCTGCACGGGGCCTCGGTTTATAAGAAAAGGTAAAGAAAAAAATCCCATGACTTATAAGGTCGTAGGGGAGCGAGGCGTCAGAGACCTCACTTCTCTAGGGGCCAGCATATTGAGGGCGGCGGCGCCCATCTCCTCCTCTCCCTCGCTGCTTTACCTTCCCTGACCCTAAAGAGGGCAAGGTACCCATTTACAGCTGGGTGAACTAGGGGAACTGTACTGAAGCCAAGGCGTGGCGCAAACGGTCACCCATCCAACTGGTAACCACCACGCTCGACGCTGCTTAACCTTAGCTTGGGGGAAAGCGAGTGCTCCGACCACTGAGCTATCCCGTCCCCTTGCCTCGGTTTATAGTCTCATCCAAAGTCCTTTCAGGAGGCACCGTGGTCGAGTGGTTTAGGCGGTCAACTCGTGATCCAGAGGTCGCGGGTTCGATCCCTGCTCGGCTCGGTGTTGTGTCCTTGGGAAAGACACTTTACTCCTATTTTCCTCACTCCACCCAGGTGTACAAGTGGGTACCAGCTCTGCTGGGGAAGTATCTGGCGACAGACTAGCGTCCTGTCACAGGGGTGGTGAAAAACCATCAGTTCGCTTAACGCTACAGAAACCGGGATAAGCTCCGGCTCTATGGGCCTTCTGGCTCGAAAGAACATACATACAAAGTCCTTTCGGGGAGGAGGACACAGCTGTCGATTTCTCCCACTCTCAGCTGCTGTTGTAAATTCTATCCTATCCTAGCCCAGCTGGTGCTGATTATAAGCAGGAACTGACCGTGTTTTTGGAAAAAGAAGGGGCGCGCTAATTTTAGCACCTGACCCTTGACCAAGTTGTTTGTGCGTGGGCTGATGGGGGGGGGGGGGACTAAAAGTGATTGTTCTTTTATCTAAAGTCTTTTCACTAAAGATTGATTGGTTCATCTTCAGAGTCCTTTCACTTTCACGTTGAATAAAATCTGGTCACTGAAAAGTAAAGGTAAAGGTGTTCCCTTAACCTGTAATCCTTCGGGGGGGCCCCGTGTGCGAACGCATGCAGAACATCTTGCGCGCACGTTAAATCCTGTTCTGCTTTTTGAAAGAGTAGGCCATTGTGTGCCGGTGGGAACAGATGACAAAATTTACAAAACCACATACACACAGGGACTGGATGTAAAAAAAAAAAAAAAGCACATGAGTGCTTATTCCGTTGTCCTCGATATAAAAAATTTGTTTTTTTTAAAAAGTCATCTGAGCGCTTTGATTTGTTGCTTTACAAGATTCAGCGCTATATAAATTGCATACATTATTATTATTATTATTATTATTACTATTATTATTATTATTATTAAGGTCATAGGGGAGCGAGACGTCAGAGACCTCAACTTCTCCAGGGGCCAGCATATTGAGGGCGGCGCCCATCTCCTCCTCTTCCTTGCTGCTTTACCTTCCCTGACCCTAAAGAGGGCAGGTACCCATTTACAGCTGGGTGAACTGGGGGGACTGTACTGAAGCCAAGGCGCGCAAACGGTCACCCACCCAACTGGTAACCACGCTCGAGGCTGCTTAACTTGGCTGGGGGGAAAGCGAGTGCTCCGACCACTGAGCTATCCCGTCCCCACTTACCTTTTTTCTTTTTTAACTGAAAAGTGGCTGATCTAAAATCTTGTTCATGGAAGGTGCCTCTTCTTCAGTTTAAAGTCTCTGTCACTGAAATTGTTGGTCTGCGATTTAAAATCTTGTCACTGAAAGTGACTGATGTGACATTTAAAACTGTTGTCATTAAAAAGAAAATGATTGTTTTGCCATTCAAAGCCATGTCACTAAAAGGGATTGTTCTGCAGTGGAAAACCTTGTCACTAAAAGTTATGTTTTGCAATTTTAAATTTTGTCACTAGAAATGATTCTTTTGCCATTGCCAAGGTCTTGTCACTAAAAGTGACTTCTGCAGATTAAAATGTTTGCACTTTAAGTAATTCTTTTGCCAGTTTAAATGTTGTCACTAAAAATGCTTGTTTTGCCATTTAAGGTCTTGTCACTAAAAGTGACTTCTGCAGAATAAAATGTTTGCACTAAAAGTGATTCTTTTGCCATTTTAAATGTTGTCACTAAAAATGCTTGTTTTGCCATTCAAAGTCTTGTCACTAAAAGTGAGTTGTTCTGCAATGGTTGCTGTCTGATCATTCAGTGAAGAAGTATCATCATCTTCATCATCATATTATTATTATTAATAATAATAATAACAATAATAATAATAATAATTATTATTATTATTTATATTATGATAATGTACGGAATTCATATAGCGCTGAATCTTGTAAAGTAAACGAATCGAAGCGCTTGCATTCGAATCATTCACACACGCACGCAACCGTCCACAGAAAGTATCAGGATAAACAAATAATCAAACTTATACACACAAACACTCACACATATACAGCATTATGATTATGATTGTTATGTTATGTTATGGTTGTGTTGTGTTCAGCGTGGTATGACGGCCCTGCATCACGCAGCGATGAAGGGAGAACAGGAGATAGCCTGCATGTTGGTGGAGGCTGGCTGTGAACTGAACACCCAGGATAAGGTACCCTGTCTGTCTGTCTGTCTGTGTGTTTGTCTGTCTGTGTGCCTGTCTGTCTGTCTGTCTGTGTGCCTGTCTGTCTGTCTGTCTGTCTGTGTGAATTAAGGGAGAACAGGAGATAGCCTGCATGTTGGTGGAGGCTGGCTGTGAACTGAACACCCAGGATAAGGTACCCCGCCTGTCTGTCTGTCTGTCTGTCTGTGTGTTTGTCTGTCTGTGTGTGTGTGTGTCTGTCTGTCTGTCTGTCTGTCTGTGTGAATGAAGGGAGAACAGGAGATAGCCTGCATGTTGGTGGAGGCTGGCTGTGAACTGAACACCCAGGATAAGGTACCCTGTCTGTCTGTCTGTCTGTCCGTCTGTGTGTTTGTCTGTATGTCTGTCCGTCAGTCAGAATGTATGTAATGTATGTCTGTGTGTATATATGTATGTCTGAATGTCTCTATGTATGTATGTATTTATGTCTGTCTGTCTGTATGTATTTTATGTATGTATATATGTCTGTATGTATATATGTCTGTATGTATGTTTGTCTGAATGTCTGTATGTATATATGTCTGTGTGTATGTTTGTCTGTATGTATGTTTGTATGTCTGTCTGAATGTCTGTCTGTCTCTCTGTGTCGCTGTCTGTGTCTCTGTCTGTCTGCCTGCCTGTCTGTCTGTCTGAATGTATGTCTGTCTCATGTTGTGTCTTTCCCCATTTGTCTGTCAATCTCTCTGTCTCTGTGCATCTCTCCTTCCATCCCTCTGTACCAGTATCTCTGTCTCTGTCTTTGTGTCTCTGTCTCTCTTTCTATCTGTCTCTCTCTCTCTGTCTCTGTCTCTCTTGCTCTCACTCTCTCTGTCTCTGACTCCCTCCCTGTCTCTCTCTCTCTGTCTCCCTCTGTCTGTCTGTCTGTCTATCTCTCTTTCTCTCTCTCCTCTCTGTCTCCCTCTGTCTGTCTGTGTGTGTCTCTCTCTCTGTCTCTCAGTGGCAGTGGCAATATCATGCGCACCCAGTGTTAGCTGTCATCACTGTCATCATTATGTCATTATACCATTATACCTTATGCTGCCTTGCCTTATGAGAAGAGTAATGACATAACACTGGTGTGATAAACTGTATAGCATCTGCAGTGAGTGAGTGAGTGTATGTGTGTGTGTGAAGTGAGTGAGAGAGAGAGAGAGTGTGTATGTGTGTGAGAGAGAGAGTGTGTTTGTTTATTTATTTTTGTTTAAAAATTTCTTTTATTTCGAGGATAATGGAATAAGCACTCATGTTTTTTAACATCCAATCCCCGTGTGTATGCAGTTTGGTAAACTTTGTCATCTGGGCCTACCAGCACACAATGGCCTACTCTTTTGAAAAGCGGAACAGGATTTAGCGTGTGCCCAAAATGTTCTGTGTGTGTGTGTGTACGTGTGTGTATTCAGGCAGAAGGAAGGTGTGTGTGGTGGGGGGTTTGTGCATGTGTGTGTGTGTGTGTGTGTGTGTGCGTGTGTGCGTGCCTGCAGGTGGGTGTGCATTCAGGCAGGAGGAAGACAACCATTACATTGTTGTTACATGTTCATAAACATCAGGATAATGGTGACCATGATAATTATGGTGATGATGAAAAATGGTAAGACTAGTCATAATGATACTGACAAAGGTGATGTTGATCATTACAATAATGATTTTTGATGATAATGATGACGATGATTATACCATGATGATGATGATGATGACATCAGTGGTAACACTTATCAATGATAATGATTTTGATTATGACAATGATAATACCATGATAATGGTGATGATGATGACATCAATGGCAACACTTATCAATGATAATGATTTTGATGAGAATGGTGACAATGATAATGCCATGATCATGGTGATGGCAACACTGATCAATGATAATGATTTATGATGATTTTGATGATGATGATAAGGCCATGATGATGATGATGATGATGACATCAGTAACAACAATGATCAGTGGTGACGATGATAATGCCATGATGATGATGATGATATCAGTAACAACACTGATCAGTGATGATGATGATGATGATGATGACATCAGTAACAACACTGATCAGTGATGATGATGAAGATGATGATAATGCCATGATGAAGATGGCATCAGTAACATCAGTGATGATGATGATGATGATGATGATGACATTAGTAACAATAATAATAATAATAATAATACATGGAATTTATACAGCGCTAAATCTTGCAAAAAAACAAATCAAAGCGCTCTCATTCATCCTACTCTTTCACATGCAGCCAGTTACGATTAATAGATTTTTACAAATTCAAATGTAAACACACACACGCGCACAATTAACAGTTTTTTACAAATACAAATGTAAACACACACGCGTGCGCGCCCACACACACACACACACACACACACACACACACACACAAGTTGTACACTCAGGCAGGCTAATGGGGGGGGGGGGGGGGAGTTGGTTATTGAGGGCAGGGACAGAGATGAGATGAAACAAGAGGAGAGAATCTTAGGTTTGAAATAAATGCGTCTTTAGGCTGGATTTAAAAGCATCATAAGTAGGCTTTTGACGAAGGGAGAGAGGGAGGTCGTTCCAGATCACTGGACCAGAAACAGAGAAAGAGCGACGGCCAACAGTGGACTGGTTGAATCTAGGTATTCTTAAGCACAAGGTATCTGCAGCAGAGCGAGGGAACGAGAAGGAGTGTACAAATGAAGACATTCACAGAGGTAGGAAGGTGCCGTTTTGTGGAGACTTTTGTAACAGAGGGTACAGATCTTATAGTTTATCCTCTGTGGCACAGGCAGCCAGTGGAGAGATCGCAAGAGAGGAGTAATGTGCTCAGATTTTTTCTTTCTGAGGACTAGTCGAGCTGCAGAGTTTTGTATATGTTGAAGGGAGTGGATAGATGATGCTGGCAGACCAGCCAGAAGGGAATTGCAATAGTCCAGACGTGAGAGAATGAGAGATGTGACTAGTTTGGATGTTGCATCAGTGGACAGATACTTTCGAACTGCACTAATGCGCCGTAATTGATAGTAGCACGACTGGCAGGTTTGGGTGATGAATTTTTGCATGGAGAGCGTGTTATCGATAGCTACCCCTAGATATTTCACTACAGTGGATAGAGGGACAGACGTATTGCCGAATTCTATTGAAGCTGTTGTTATGGAAGAGAGTTTGTGTTTGGTCCCTATAAGCATGGCTTCGGTTTTATCACTGATCAGTGATGATGATGAAGACCATGATAATGCCATGATGATGATGACATCAGTAACAACACTGACTAGTGATGATGATAATGCTGCCATGATGATGACATCAGTAACAACACTGATCAGTTTTGATTTGTTTTTTGCAAGATATAGCGCTGTATAAATTCCATGTATTATTATTATTATGAAGACGATGATAATGCCATGATGATTACGATAGTGATGATGACGATGATGATGGCAATGACAATGACGATAGTGATGATGATGGTGGTGACAACGACAATGATGATGGCAATGACGATGATGATAGTGATGATGATGATGATGACGATAGTGATGATGATGGCGATAGTGATGATGATGATGGTGGTGGTGACGACAATGATAATGCCATGATGACGATGATGATGATGACCGTGGTGACGACAATGATGATGCCATGATGACAATGATGACAATGACGATGATGGCGATGTTACAGAATGGCTGGACAGCGCTGCACAACGCAGCTTACTGGGCTCATCTGGGCGTGGTGGAGAAACTCATCAATGTAGGGGCCAGCGTCGCCATGTTCAACAAGGTACAGCCCCTTCGTGTCAAACATGCTCGAGCACACACGCACGTGCACGCGCGCATTGCTTGCACACATTGCATGTACATGCGCGCACGGGCATGTATACACGAACACACATACACATGCTTTTTCTGTGTGTGTGTGTGTGGTGGTTGTGTGTGTGTGTGTTTCTCTCTCTCAAACACACACACACACACTGTCTCTCTCTCTCTCTCTCTCTCTCTCTCTCTCTCTCTCTCTCTCTCTCTCTCTCTCTCTCTCTCTCTCTCTCTCTCTCTCTCTCTCTCTATATATATATATATATATATATCTCTCTCTCTCTCTCTCTCTCTCTCTCTCTCATCATCATCATAATCATCACCATCACCACCATCATCATCACCACCACCATCATCATGATCATCATCACCACCACCACCATCATCATCACCACCACCACCATCATCATCACCACCACCACCACCACCATCATCACCACCACCATCATCATCACCATCATCATCATCACCACCATCACCATCATCATCACCACCACCTCCACCATCACCTCCACCACCACCACCTCCACCACCACCACCACCATCATCATCATTATCATCATTATCTATTTATTGTCAAATTAACTTGAAGTTGCATTGATGACACACACATGTTCACAGGCACATAATTATGCACATGTATGCAAGTGCATGCGCGCACACACACACACACACACACACACACAGAGTTAGAAACACATCAAAACCAACAATGTTTGTGTAAAATATTGATTTTATAGATTTGAGTGTAAAAAAATAAAAGAACAAGTTAATCCTCTTTATATTGTTTTTAAAAATGTTCAACATTATGTGATCATAACACACCAAAATGTGTACATATTAGATACGATTTGTTACCTCATTTGTGTGTATATAAAATTAAACAAATTTACTGTATCAATTTTTTTTTTAAATTTAAAGCCTTGAAGTCAAGTCAAGTCAAAAACACTTTAATCATCCCATGAAGGGCAATTACAATACTGACAGGCACATTGATACGTATAATGAATGCTGTCTTTTAAAGATTTTATCTTTTAAGGGTTTTTTGGGGGGAGGAGGGTGTCTGAGTTTTGTTTTGCTTTTGCTTTGTTGAATCATACTCATGAGGATGTCTGCATTTGTTCACTACCATTACTGTTTACCCAGGGGACGGGATCTAAAGCTCAGTGGTCAGAGCACTCGCTTTCCCCAAGCTAACCTTAACATTAAGCAGCGTCGAGCGTGGTTACCACTTGGATGGGTGACCCATTTGCGCGCCTTGGCTTCAGTACAGTCCCCCAGTTCACCCAGCTGTAAATGGGTACCTGCCCTCTTTTAGGGTCAGGGAAGGTAAAGCAGCGAGGGAGAGGAGATGGGCACCACCCTCAATATGCTGGCCCCTGGATTAAAGATTTTTAAAAAAAAAATTTTATTTATTCTTTTATATCGAGGATAATGGAATAAGCACTCATGTGCTTTTTTACATCCAGTCCCCGTGTGCATGTGGTTTTGTAAATTTTGTCATCCGTTTCCACCGGCACACAATGGCCTACTCTCCCGAAAAGCGGAACAAGATTTAACGTGTGCGCAAGATGTTCTGCATGCGTTCGAACATGGGGCCTCGGTTTATAGTCTCATCCAAAGGACTTTGACATTCAGTTCGATTTTTTTGTCAATTTGGGAAGAAAGGGCGAGGCTGGGAATCAAACCCAGAACCTCGCGGTTTACTTGTTAGGCAGGTGAACGTCTTAACCATCCTGCCACCTTCCCTCCTGAGGTCTGTGATGCCTCACTCCCCTACGACCACATAAGTTATGGGAACACACCTTTACCTTTTTTTTACTATTTACTCAGTGAGACAGATAAACAGATAGATTGAGAGACAGACACAGACATCCATAAAAATTCCATGATTTTGCGTACGCGACTCCCCCCTCCTCCACCACCACCACCACCCCACCATTTAGGTAGCCGTTATTTGACTTCAGGAGGCACCGTGGTCGAGTGGTTTAGGCGGTCAACTTGTGATCCAGAGGTCGCGGGTTCGATCCCCGCTCGGCTCGGTGTTGTGTCCTTGGGAAAGACACTTTACTCCTATTTTCCTCACTCCACCCAGGTGTACAAGTGGGTACCAGCTCTGCTGGGAAGTAGTATCTGGCGACAGACTAGCGTCCTGTCACAGGGGTGGTGAAAAACCATCAGTTCGCTTAACGCTACAGAAACCGGGATAAGCTCTGGCTCTATGGGCCTTCTGGCTCGAAAGAACATACTTTATTTGACTTCAGGGGATGGTGTCTGAACACCACACCTGCGTGCATGCAGTTGGGTTGGGATTTTTTTGTTTGGTTTTTTTGGTCATCCGTTCCTGCTAGCACACAATGGCCCACTCTTCCGAAAGGTGGAACAGGTTTTTAACGTAAGGGAAGGAAGGTGGCAGGATGGTTAAGATGTTTGCCTGCCAACAAGTAAACCGTGAGGTTCTGGGTTCGATTCCCAGCCTCCTCGCCCTTTCTTCCCAGTTTGACCACAAAAAAAACCGAACTGAATGTCAAAGTTTTTCGGGTGAGACTATAAACCGAGGCCCCGTGTGCGAACGCATGCAGAACATCTTGCGCACATGTTAAATCCTGTTCCGCTTTTCGAAAGAGTAGGCCATTGTGTGCCGGTGGGAACAGATGACAAAATTTACAAAACCGCATACACACGGGGACTGGACGTAAAAAAGTACATGAGTGCTTATTCCATTATCCTCGATATAAAAGAATAAATAAATAAATAAATAAAATAAACGTGTGCACAAAAGATGTTCTGCTTGCGTTCACACACAGAGCCTCGGTTTATAGTCTCTCCATCAGAAGGACTTTGACATTCTGCTCAATTTAAAAAAAAAAAAAAAATTTTATCGTCAAACTGCGAGAAGAAAGGGGACGAGGCTGGGAATGGAACCCAGAACCTCACGGCTTTACTGGTTAGGCAGGCGAACGAAGGCTGGGAATGGAACCCAGAACCTCACGGCTTTACTTGTTAGGCAGGCGAACGAACGTCTAAACCATCCTGCCACCACCTTTCTTCTAACATCTATACAGATGACGAAACGTACAAAACCGCATGCACACGGTACTGGGACTGGATGTAAAAAAAAAAAGCACGTGAGTGCTTATTCCACTGTCCTCGATATAAAAGAATAAATAAGGAGATAAATAAATATCATCATCATCATCATCATCAATGCCTTTGTGCCTTATTGGCACGTAGGGCAGCAACAAAAGTTCTCCACTCCTGTCTGTCCTGGGCCAGCTTCCGGATGGTTCCCCAGGTATGTTGGAAGGTCTTCAGCTCTGCTTCGACGACAGTCCGACGCCAAGTGTTCTTGGGTCGTCCTCGTTTGCGTTTTCCCTCTGGTGTCCAGTGGAGGGCTGTTCGGGCGATGTTTCCCTGTTCCCGACGGCAGATATCCATCCCCGTCGCCTATGCATGATGATGTTGTCCATGCATAAATAAATATACATCATACTATTACCATGGGAGGCACCGTGGTCGAGTGGTTTAGGCGGTCAACTCGTGATCCAGAGGTCGCGGGTTCGATCCCCGCTCGGCTGGTGTTGTGTCCTTGGGAAAGACACTTTACTCCTATTTTCCTCACTCCACCCAGGTGTACAAGTGGGTACCAGCTCTGCTGGGGAAGTAGTATCTGGCGACAGACTAGCGTCCTGTCACAGGGGTGGTGAAAAAACCATCAGTTTGCTTAACGCTACAGAAACCGGGATAAGCTCCGGCTCTATGGGCCTTCTGGCTCGAAAGAACATACTTTTTTTTTATAAATATTATTACCACACAAAAAAAGCTGTGGGTGTGGGTGTGTGTGTGTGTGCAGCATCAGCGGCTGGCACTGCATGAAGTGGCGCGGTCGCAGAGCACGGAGGAGACGGCCCTGGGTCAGATCGCGCGCCTGCTCATCTCCGCTGGCTCCGACGTGAACGCCACCAGTAGCGACTTTGGCGAGGTGAGTCGTCGCCGCCTGCTTGGGTTATAGATTTCTGCACAGTCGTATGTGTGTAGTTTCGCTCGTGTGTGACAGACAGCAGTCGTTGCTGTCTGAGCGTTCGAAGAAGAAGAAGAGAAAGGAGGTATGTAGACAGTCTCACGATTCTTCTTCTTCTTCTTCTTCTTCTTCAGTCTCACGATTCTTCTTCCTTTTCTTCTTCTTCTTCTTCTTCTTCTTCGTCTTCTTCTTCTTCTTCTTCTTCCTCCTTTTTTGTCATGTTTCTCCCAGGGGAGGTTTGACATTGTTGAGCCTTCTCCATCTCTCTCTGTTTTGAGCTTCCTCCTTATTTATGCCCCTTTCTCTAAGATCATCTGCAATACAGGCAGCCCAGGTCTTGCTAGGTCTTCCCTTTGGTCTCTTTCCATCCACGACGAAGTTCATTGCTCTTTTTATGATGTGGTGGTCTGCTTTCCGTTGAACGTGCCCAAACCAGTGCAGTCTATTGCTACTAGCTACAGACTTCAGATCATCAACTTTGCACATTCTCCATAGTTCTTCATTCATGATCCTGTCTTCCCATTTGATCTTTGTCATGTAGCATAGCATTCGGTTTTCACAGCTCTTCAACAAACGTCTGACGTTTTTTTGTGAAAACCCACATCTCCGAGCCATACAGGAGAACAGGTCTGATGCAGGCCTTGTATATCAGACAGGGGGGGTTTGGTGGCAAACTGGGAAGAAAAGGGGAAGGCTGGGAATCGAACCCAGAACCTCATTGTTTACTTGTTAGACAGACGAAGAACATCTTAACCGTCAGTCCAGCCATATTACCCTTGCTTCTTGTTGAGCATTGTTTGATGTGGTGCTATGTTTGTGGGTGTATGCGGGTGTATGCATGTGTGCATGTGACTGTATGGGTGGGTGTGACTGTATGTGTATGTGTGTGTACGTTTTGTTTTGTTTTGTTTTTGTTTAATGTCTATTCACTTCATGGTGATTTAGACACACCCGCATTCATACCAAAGTACCTATTATTACACACCCCATCTCTCTCTCTCTCT
Organism: Rapana venosa; assembly: GCA_028751875.1. Taxonomy (NCBI): domain Eukaryota; kingdom Metazoa; phylum Mollusca; class Gastropoda; order Neogastropoda; family Muricidae; genus Rapana; species Rapana venosa. Next base: position 34,523,633 of record CM054168.1, read on the forward strand.
CTCTCTCTCTCTCTCTCTCTCTCTCTCTCTCTCTCTCTCTCTCTCTCTTTCTCTCCCTTACACGCACTCACACACACACATATGTATATATATATAAATATATACACACACATATATGTGTATTTATATAACTAATTACAGTAATGTTCTTACAGGTGAAGAATATATGACTTTAGCAACTGACATTATGAATTGCTGAGAGTCATATAAAACTTCTTGACTAGTGACATATTTCTTACGAATATCTAAACCTCTTCTTGTAAACATGTCAAAAAGAATTGGGCAATCAAACAACAAATGGTGGATTGAAAGGGGAAAAGAACAACAACATGTTACATTTTTTTTTAATATTTAGTATTCCATGCATTTAATCTCAGTTTATGTATTAGAATTTCTAATTTCCGTGGACAAGGAAACTGCTGATAATGGTTTTTTATAATAATCTTTGAATGTATGCATTTCATTAGCTTAGAATGAATTTCATAAGACGTGTGTGTGCGTGTGACTGTGTGTATGTGCGCACGTGCGTGTGCGTGCGTGCGTGACTCTGTGTGTGTGTGTGTGTGTGTGTAGTAGTAGTTCTTCAGTTTAACGTCCTTCCACTAAATAGTGATATCAGACGGGAAAGTGTGTGTGTGTGTGTGTTAGTAGGGAGAGGGGTATGCACATAAATAATCAAACGCAATAAACAAATATTATGAGAAAAAAAAGCATAAACAAGAATTCTGAACAGAAAAAAATGAACAGTTAAAATATTAACGTTGCAATTCATGTAACTAGAAGCTATCCTCATATTAAAGGAGTCTAAACATAGGAGTATGACTTAATGACAAAACAATTTGTTTCATTAGAGGAATGTCTTGTAGAATTTGCTGTAAGCTTCGGACTGGGAAGGCAGGTAAAACGTTTTTCAGATCTCTGCATCGTAAAAGAATGTGATCATTAGTAAGATTTTCGCCACAGATACATGTTGCTTTTTTTGAAAATTTAGTTTTAAAAGCATTGAGCTTAAACCTGTAGATAATAGATAGAACATTTCTATATTCATGTAAATTACGACATTTGATCTTACCAAAAGATAATACATGGGCTACATCATCACTCCAGGAATAACTGGTACCTTGTAGTTTCTTTTTAAAGTGTTTCCAACATGCATTTTGTAACATGCTATATATGTGTGTGTGACTGTGTGTGTGTGCGTGTTCTCACAGGCTGACTTCAGCACTCTGATGTTTGCCGCCTATCACGGTCATTCTGAAGTGGTCAGCGCTCTGGTGGATGCTGACTGCGATATCAATGCCAACGGCTCCATTGTAAGTATGTGTGTGGGGAGGGGATATGGTGTTGGGGGGGGGGGGAGTTATGTGTGTGGTAGGGGGGGATGGTGTGTTGGGAGGGGGTAGGGGATGGGGGATGTTGTGGGTGGGTGAGGGGGAGTTGTGTGTGTGGTGGGGGGGATGGTGTTGGGGGAGGGGGGGAGGGGATGGGGATGTTGTGGGTGGGTGAGGGGGGGAGTTGTGTGTGGTGGGGGGGATGGTGTTGGGAGGGGGGTAGGGGATGGGGATGTTGTGGTGGGTGAGGGGGGAGTTGTGTGTGTGGTGGGGGGGGATGGTGTTGGGGGGGGGGGGGATGGGATGTTGTGGGGGGTAGGGGGGGTTGTGTGAATGGGGGGGAGGGTTTGGGGGGGGATGGGGATGTTGGGGGTGGGGGGGGGATTTTAATGTGTGTGGGGGGGGGAAGGGTTTGGGGGGGGATGGGGATGTTGGGGGTGGGTGGGGGGATTTGTGTGGTGGGGGATGGTGTTTGGGGTGGGGGGGAGGGATGGTGGGTGAGGGGGGATTGGTGTGTGGGGGGGGGGGTGGTGTTGGGGGGGGGGTGGGGGATGGGGATGTTGGGGGTGGTGAGGGGAGTTTTTGTGTGTTGGGGTTTGGGTGAGGTGGGGGGGGTTGTTTGATGTGTGGGGTGGGGGTGGGGGGGGGGGGGGGGGGGTTGTGTGTGTGAGAGAGAGGAGTTTTTGGATGAAAAAACGGGCCTAGTGTCAAAGGTCCTTCATTGTTTCCCTTTTCTCTTCTCCCTCTCTCTCTCCTTTTTTTCTCTTTCTCCCTCTCTCTCCTCTCTCTCTTTCCTTTCCTCTCCTCTCTCCCCCCTTTCCCCTCTCTTTTTTCCCTCTCCCCCCTCTCTCTCCCTTTTCTCTCTCTTCTCCCTTTCTCTCGTCTTTCTCCTCTCTCCCCCCCTTTCCTCCCCCTTTCTTTCCCCCTCTCTCCCTTTCTCTCTCTCCCTCTCTCTCCTTCCTCTCTCTCTCCTTTCCCTCCCTCTCTCCTTTTCTCTCTCCCCTCTCTCTCTCTCTCCTCTCTCTCCTCTCCCCCTCTCTCTCTCTTTCTCCCCCATCTCTCTCTTTTTCCCTCTCTCTCCCTCTCTCCTCTCCCTCCCCCCCTCCCCCCCCTCTCTCTCTCCTCCCTCTCTTTCTCCCTCTCTCCCTCCTCTCTCTCTTTCTCTCTCCTCTCCTTCTCTCTCTCTTCTCCTCCTCTCTTTCCCCCCTCTCTCCTCTCTCTCTCCAATATCTGTCCCAGGTATACAACTACCTCTATTCCGTTTTTTTTAATGCACGTTTATATTTTACCAATTCTGTAACTTTCATGACCCTTTTGTTTTGTTCTTTACAAGATTCAGCGCTATTAAATTCCATACATTATTTATTATTTTTATTATTTTTATTATCGTTTTTTAATTGACGACGGTTGACTGATTAATTTTTTGTTGGGCTGAAGGGGGTGGATGAATAAAAAAAAAATAAAAAAAAATTTTTTTTGCCAGATTGTGCTTATTCTTTGCCCTCAATAAAAAAGTTCATCAGTCAGTCATCCATTCATCAATCAGTCAGTCCGTCAGTCAGTCATTCTTCATCATTCATTTATCATTCATTTATCATTTATTCATTCAGTCATTCATTCAGTCATATTAGTCATTCAGTTTATTTTATTTATCATTTCTCTTTTTCTTTCTCTTCTTTGGGCTTGGGAAAACAATGGACCCCCTTCCTGGCACAGAACGGGTCACCGGACGTGGGTACACTTTTAAGGAGGAGGAGGTGGGAAAAAAAAATAGTGAGTGTGTCGGGGTTTTTTTTTTTTGGGGGGTACCAACTGGAGGGGGGGGGGGGGGGGTTTCTCCATCCGAGGGTAATAATAACCAACAACAAAAATAAAAATTAAAAAATGTGACGCCTCTTGTGCGGTGTGTGCCTGTCTTCCCCTGGGGAAGAGCAGCTCTGCAGAGAAATCTGTCATACTTAACGTTGGGAAATAATTAAAAATGAAATTTGAAAATAAAATAATAAAATAATGTAGGAATTATATAGCGTGAAACTGAAAACAACAAGTCAAAATATGCAAATTATGGCTTTTTTTTTTTTTGGTGGGAACCATCCCTGTGGGGGGTTTTTTAGTTTTTTTCATCTGTTTTCCCTCGAAACACGTGGCCACTCTTCCCGAAAAGCGGGAAAGGGGTTTTAAAGTGTGCCCAAGATGTTTGTTTTTTGTTTTTGTTGGGTGTTTTCCCCGGGTTCACTCAGGGGGGGCTCTCTCTCTCCACACACAACCACACACCCACAAAAACACACAACACACACACACACACACACACCCCACACACACACAGTATGCACTCTCTTGACTCACTCACTCATCCCGCCTGGGAATCACTGTGAGATTGAAAGTACACACAGGATGAGAGAAGTTTGTGCCTGTAGGGCTGTTTTGCAAGTAGCTCACTATATAGGCAGCCATACTCTTGGCTTCAGAGGATGGTTTTTTTTCCTTGCTTTTTTTTTTTTTTTTTTTTTTTTTTTTTTAAATAAAAAGAGAATGGAGGTTGCTCTGTTAAGAGCTTGTCATGGCAGAAGACGATCTTATTGTAACATTTCAAAAAACGTACCAAAATCTTTTCTAAAACAAAACAAAAAAATGCCGATACCAAAATCTGTGATGACGGGCTCGGCAGTTAGCTGATATCACTAACTGACCCAACTTTCTTTGGCCTGGCCTAAACCAAATACAGTGAGTTTGATTCCTCTGCTTGTAAACACGCACACACGCACACGCACGCACACACTCACACACACGCACGCACGCATGCAGGCACACACACACATACTCACACACACACACACACAAACACACACTCACACACACACACACACACACACACACACCACCACCACCACACACACACACACACACACACACACACACACACACACACACCACACACACTCCGTCGGATGAGACTAAAACCGAGGCCCATGTGTGAACGCACGCAGAACAGCTTGCGCACATGTTAAAACCCATTCAGCTTTTCGGAAGAGTAGGCCATTGTGTGCCGGTGGGAACAGATGACAACATTTACAGAACTGCTTACACATGGGGACTGCATGTAGAAAAAGCACATGAGTGCTTATTCCATTATCCTCGATATAAAGAAAAAAAAAAATAACAAAAATAAACACACACACACACTCACCACACACATGCACACACACCACACACACACACACACACACACACACACACACACACGCACGCACGCACGCATGCAGGCACACACACACACACCCACACCACACACATACACCACACACACCACACACACACACACACACACACACACACACACACACACACACACACACACACACACAACACACACACACACACACACACACACACACACACACACACACCACACACATCCGTCGGATGAGACTAAACCGAGGCCCCATGTGTGAACGCATGCAGAACATCTTGCGCACATGTTAAATCCTGTTCCGCTTTTCGAAAGAGTAGGCCATTGTGTGCTGGTAGGAACAGATGACAAAATTTACAGAACTGCTTACACATGGGGACTGCATGTAGAAAAAGCACATCATGAGTGCTTGTTCCATTATCCTAGAAATAAAAGAATAAATAAATAAAACACACACACACTTGCATACACACACACCAAACACACACCACACACATCACACACACACCACGCACACCCTTCACTCACACACACACACACACACCACACAGACACACACACAGACACACACACACACACACACACACCGCATACACACGGGGACTGGATGTAAAAAAAAGCACATTAGTGCTTATTCCGTTATGCTCGATATAAAAGAATAAATAAATCAAATAAAAAATAAATAAAACACACACACACACACACACAAAACATCAGGGGAAAGTTTACAAGACACAGCTATCAGTTTCTCCTTTCACTTTCCACATACACACGGGGACTGGATGTAAAAAAAGCACATTAGTGCTTACTCCATTATGCTCGATATAAAAGAATAAATAAATAAAATAAAAAATAAATAAACACACACACACACACACACACACACACACAAAACATCAGGGGAAAGTTTACAAGACACAGCTATCAGTTTTCTCCTTTCACTTTCCGCATACACACGGGGACTGGATGTAAAAAAAAGCACATTAGTGCTTACTCCATTATGCTCGATATAAAAGAATAAATAAATAAAATAAAAAATAAATAAACACACACACACACACAAAACATCAGGGGAAAGTTTACAAGACACAGCTATCAGTTTCTCCTTTCACTTTCCGCATACACACGGGGACTGGATGTAAAAAAAGTACATTAGTGCTTACTCCATTATGCTCGATATAAAAGAATAAATAAATAAAATAAAAAATAAATAAACACACACACACACACACACACACACACACACACACACACACACACACACACACAAAACATCAGGGGAAAGTTTACAAGACACAGCTATCAGTTTCTCCTTTCACTTTCCGCATACACACGGGGACTGGATGTAAAAAAAGCACATTAGTGCTTATTCCATTATGCTCGATATAAAAGAATAAATAAATAAAATAAAAAATAAATAAACACACACACACACACAAAACATATGGGGAAAGGTTACAAGACACAGCTGTCAGTTTCTCCTTTCACTTTCAGCTCCTCTCAGCTGCTATCCATCCCATCCCAGCTGGTGCTGATTATTATAGCAGGAACTGACCGCACTTGGACTTGGTAAAAGGAAGGGGCTGATTTTAGCACTGGGCCCTGGACCCTTGACTGAGTTAGGCTGGATTTGCGCGCCGTGATAAACGGCATCCCCACCCTCTGGAATATCTGTGCTGGCAGTTCCCTCTTTTCTATCCCTCTCTTTGTTTCTGCCTTGTTCCTTTTCTTCCTGTCACGCTTCTCCTCTGTGTCTGTTTGTCTGTGTCGTCTTGGTCCATTCTCCTGTCATTTTTCCAGAAAGGCCTTAACTCATTGAGGTTGTGCCGAATCTTAAGCTTCGGCACTTCTCTCCTTCCCTGTGACGTGCCGAAGCTTAAGATTCGGCAGAATTACGTATTTTTTAAAATATACTAAGTGATGTTCAACTCAAGGGAAAGTACTCTGGCCTGTAGGGCAATCTTTTTTCTAAACACAGTTGTTTTCCTTGACCATAAGCTTGCCTAGTTTGTGTCTGTTGGCTGATTTTGTTTGACATGTCAACAAGTGATATCTTTGGGATTTCAGTCTCTCCAGTGTTATGATTCTTTAAAAAAGAAATCTGTTGTACAAAAAGAGACATCAGATGGATTCAGCCAGCTTCAGGGAACTTTACTTTGGTGAAAAAATCATCACATTGTTTCAAGAGGACTAGTTGATGGAACAGTTCAAGCCATGTAAGATAAGCAGCCCTAATTTTCAAAACTTTTTATTTTTCAGCATTCAGTGACATATTTTGAAAAATTGTAAAAAATAAATATGTACATCTATTGAAAAAACTGTGAAACAATCTCAAAAGTAGACGTTATAAACTTTCCAATGATGTATAATGCGTATGTCATTAGTATGTTGGGTAAGTCTTGCTGAATTTTTCAAATACAGCCAAAATCACGCGTCACCACAAAATGGCGGGATCCATTTCACTGCGACTCCGTTGAGTTGAAAAGATAGCATTTCTCTCTCGAAGACGGATGCGCTGAGGCCTGACCTGTCAGACACTGAACGACATGACAACACGACCTCACTCGTAGGACAGACAGCAGGGAGTTGCTGTCTGAGCGTTCGACAGAGAAGAAGAAGAAGAAGACTGGTGTCAGACGCATGATCGGGAGAAAGTTTTATGGCGTAGTTGCCACACGGGTGGGGGACAGGATAACAGCCCAGTGGTCAGAACATTGCACTCGCAATCTGATGACCCGGGGTTCGATTCCCGTTCAAGGGGGATATTTTCCCCCTGGAGTTAACATCAGTGCCGACTCCACTCCTCTCTCCCCAAAAAGTCCTTCGGATGAGACTCTAAACCCGAGGCCCCCATGTGCGAACGCACGCAGAACATCTTGCGCACACGTTAAATCCTGTTCCGCTTTTCCGTTAGAGTAGGCCATCGTGTGCCGCGGGTGGGAACGGATGACAGAATTGACAAAACCGCATACACACAGGGACTAGATGTAAAATTAAAAAAAGCACATGAGTGCTTATTCCATTATCCTCGATATAAAAGAATTTATATCACATTAATATATAAATAAATATTAATAATTCTATATTTATATAATAATTATATGTAATTATAAATATTAATAGATAAGAATTTATATAACAAACAAAAAAAAAAGACACTCACCTATGTTTACGACTTCTGTCGTTCTTTTTTGTTTGTTTATTGTTGTTTTGTGTGTGTGTGTGTGTGCAGAGAGGGGAGACGGCTGCTGACCGAGCCAAGGACGACACAACACGGGACTACCTGCAGAACTGCATCAACGATCAGGACAGTAGCGCCGCTGCCGCCGATCGCACCTCCATCTCCTCCTCCCAGTCCTTCAATGCCCAGACTGCACTGGACACCGCCGTGGCTATTGAGGTAGTTGGGGTGAGGGTGTGGTCGGGGGGGGGGGCGCTTGGGAGAGGGGTATTTATTTTATTTAATTTAATTTATTCTTTTATATCGAGGATAATAGAATAAGCACTCATGTGCTTTTTTTTTTTACATCCAGTCCCCGTGTGTATGCGGTTTTGTCAATTTTGTCATCTGTTCCCACCGGCACACAGTGGCCTACGCTTTGGGAAAAGCGGAACAGGATTTAACGTGTGCGCAAGATGTTCTGCGTGTGTTCGCACACGGGGCCTCGGTTTATAGTCTCATCCGAAGGGTAGAGGGTTTGTGTGTGTGTGTTTTTGTGTGCTTGTATGTGTGTGTGTGTGTGTGTGAGACGGAGCTTGTAAGAGACAGTGTGAAAGAGTGAGAGAGAGTTAGGGAGTGTGAATGCTAGAAAGGTGTGTGTGTGTGTGTGTGTGTGAAAGTCGAAATCACATTTTTATTTTCAGATGGTACATTGAGTAAGCAAAACACTTGCTTTTTTTCTATCAAGCCATCTATAAAAAAAATCATGTGTGTGTGTGTGTGTGTGTTTGCACGCGTGCTTGTGTTTGTGTGTGTATAATTGGAGTGTGTGTATGTTTGTGTGTAAGTGGAGTGTGCATGTGTGTGTTTGCACGTGCGCGTGTGTCTGTGTGTGTGTATGATTGGAGTGTGTGTATGTTTGTGTGTAAGTGGAGTGTGTTTGTGTGTGTGTGTGTGTGCACTCACACACACACACACACACATTTGTACATATGTTTCAGTGTGTGCATGTGTCTTGAGTGTGGGTGTATGGATGGGTGGGTTAAGCTTTGTACGTGTGTCTGCATTTGTCTGTCTGCGATTCGGATTCAGATTCATTCAGATATTGCCATTTAAGTCAAGTAGACTTATTTGACACAACAACAAAACAAACAAACATCAGTTATAATCATCTCTTTGGCTCAAAATGATGTACACTAAAAGCATGTTGCATTTTACTTCTCATTTTCTCTTTTCTTAAAAACATTCATACACATATTTGATGATATCTGCTTGATAGATACCAACTGTGATTATGTCACTTAATTTATCTCTACAGATTTTACATTTTTTCGGTCTTTGGTTGTAATTTTTAATAACAAATTGTTTCTGAGTTCATCATATGAGATACATTCATCGAGTAAATGAAACACATTCCCACTTTGGGGGATAAACTACACACAAAGCACACATTCCCACTTTTGGGAATAAACTTTTTACACACAAAGTACACATTCCCACTTTTGGGGAATAAACTTTACACACCAAGCACATATTCCCACCTTAGAAATAAACTTTACACGCAAAGCACATATTCCCGCTTTGGGGAAAAACTTTTTTTTTCATTCTTTTATATCGAGGATAATGGAAAAAGCATTTATGTGTTTTTTTACATCCAAGTCCCCGTGTGTACACGGTTTTGTCAATTCTATCTGTTCCCACCGGCACACAATGGCCTACTCTTAACAAAAAGCGGAACAGGATTTAACGTGTGCGCAAGATGTTCTGCATGCGTTCGCACACGGGGGCCTCAGGTTTATAGCCTCATCCGAAGGAAGAACTTAACACACAAAGCACCACATAGTGGTTAGAACATTGCGCTCGCAATCTGACGACCCGGGTTCGATTCCCGTTTAAGGGGATATTTCCCCCCTGGAGTTAACATCAGTGCAGACTCCACTCTCCCCAAAAGTCTTTCGGATGAGACTATAAACCGAGGAGGCCCCCGTGTGCGCGAACACACGCAGAACATCTTGCGCACACGTTAAATCCTGTTCCCGCTTTTCCGTAAGAGTAGACCGTTGTGTGCCGGTGGGAACAGATGACAGAATTGACTAAACCGGGGACTGGATGTTAAAAAAAAAAAAAGCACATAAGTGCTTATTCCATTATCCTCGATATAAAAGAATAAAATAAATAAATAAACACACTTTGGCCCAGGCCAAAAGCTGTGTCAGTTATTGATGTCAGCTTATTGCCAAGGCCTACACTAAAAATGTTGTTATGTTGTAGTAAAATGTTGTTGTTGAGATTGCCTGCTTCACCCATGACAAAGCTCTTAACATAACAACAACCCGCACTCTTCCTTTTTAAAGGAGAGAGAAACAAATCCTCTGAAGTCGGTAGTATGGCTGCCTACTTGGCGAGGTAACTTGATAAACAGTCATACACGGCAAACTTCTCATCCACGGTGTGTGCTTCCTATCTCATCGCAGTGATTCCTTCCCAGGTGGGAAGATGATGTAGTGAGTGAGTCAGAGTGTGGCACGTTCTGGGTGACCCCCCCCCCTTCCCCTCCAGAGTGTAAAGCTGGGAAACGCGCAACCACAACCAACCAACAATAAATAATAATAATAATAATGTATGGAATTTATGTAGTGCTGAATCTTGTAAAGAAACAAATCAAAGCGCTCAGATGACTTCTTTTTTTTTTTTAAATCAAGGACAATATGTGGACGTGTGCTTTTTTACATCCAGTCCCTGTGTGTATGCGGTTTTGTAAATTTGGTCATCTGTTCCCACCGGCACACAATGGCCTACTCTTTCGAAAAGCGGAACAGGATTTAACGTGTGCGCAAGGCGCTCTGCATGCGTGCGTCCGCAACAATATTGTAATAATGTAGTGTAGTGTGTACTGTATTTTTATACCCCATTAAGTCACACTACAATAATTTCTCTTCTGTGTGTGTGTGAACTGTGGGACTGCTACCCTCCAGGAGAACGCATTACATAATTATGAGCAGCCGTCAACATTTTTCTTCTTTTTTTTTTTTTTTGGTGGGGGGGGGGGAGGGGAGTGGGGGAGTGCCAGATCCACTGACAACTGACTGACATAATAAACACGCTTGACCTTCGCCCCCCCCCCCCCCCTCCCTGCGTGTCGCCAGAAAATCACCGCCCAATCCAAAAGCAGCGCGGCTGCCAATGCCTACGTGCCCATCACCATGCCCCCCCTCGCCATCGCCACCTCGGAAGAGCGCAAGCGAAACATCAAGCTGGGGCTGAAGCGACGCACGAGCGGCAGTTCCGCCTCAGGGCCTACCTCCCCTGGATGGTCCCCCGGTCAGTTTTTGGGTGGTGCCGGGCTCAAATCTTGGACCGTTTTGTTTTTGGGGTTTTTTTTTTTTTTAGGGTGGATTGGATTGGGTTGTGGTTTGTGTTTGTGTTTGGATTTGTTGTAGGGTAGTGTATTATGTAGGGGACGGGATAGATAGCTCAGTGGTCGGAGCACTCGCTTTCCCCCCAGCCAAGTTAAGCATCGTCGAGCATGGTGGTTACCAAGTTGGATGGGTGACCGTTTGCGCCGCGCCTTGGCTTCAGTACAGTTCCCCCCAGTTCACCCCAGCTGTAAATGGGTACCTTGCCCTCTTTTAGGGTCAGGGAAGGTAAAGCAGCGAGGGAGAGGAGATGGGCGCCGCTGCCCTCAATATGCTGGCCCTACTGGGTTTTTTTGGTTTTTTTAATTTATTCTTTTATATCAAGGATAATGGAATAAGCACTTATGTGCTTTTTTACATCCAGTCCCTTTGTGTGTGCGGTTTTGTCAATTCTGTCATCTGTTCCCACCGGCACACAATGGCCTACTCTTACGAAAAGCGGAACAGGATTTAACATGTGCACAAGATGTTCTGCATGCGTTCGCACACAGGGCCTCGGTTTATAGTCTCATCCGAAGAACTTTTGGGGAGAGTGGAGGAGTCTGCACTGATGTTAACTCCAGGGGAAAATATCCCCTTGAACGGGAATCGAACCCGGGTCGTCAGATTGTGAGCGCAATGTTCTGACCACTAGGTTATCCCGTCCCCCTTATTGTATTGTCTTGTATTGTATTGATTTTATTGTGTTATAATGTATTGATTGTTGATTGTATTGTATTGTATACCACTGTAAGTCACGGCAGATTTCTCTGCATGAAATTCGGGCTGCTCTCCTCTCCCCAGGAAGAAAGTGCGTCAACGCCACAAGAGCAGCGCCACCCATTATTTTTCTTTTCTTGTTCCTGTCTGCAACTGTATTTGTTTTCCTTAAAGTGGCTTTTTTTTTCCGACAGAATTTAGCCAGGGACAACAACTCCCTTGTTAACTGTGGGTTCTTTTACATGCGCTAATATCTGGAACATACAGGATCTCGGTCTCATCCGAAAGACTAGCAACCAGACCACCATTCACTCTAGTGGATGAAGGGGGGGGGGGGGGGGAGAAAGTTTCTGGACCCAAACAGGGATCGAACCACCACCCACTTCGAACCACTTCGCCGCAAGAGCAGCGCCGCCCATTTGTTTGTTTGTTTGTCTGCAACTGTATTTGTTTCCCAATCAGAGTGTCTTTTTTCTTAGAATTTTGCCAGGGACAACTCTCTTGTTGCCGTGGGTTCTTTTACGTGCGCTGAATAATTTTGTGTAACACACGGGACCTCGTTTTATCGTCTCATCCGAAAGACTAGCATGAGACCACCACTCACGGTCTAGTGGATGGGGAGGGAAAAGTTTCCGGACCCAAACGGGGATCGAACCACCACACACTTCAGACCCGGACTTTCCGCTTTCTAGACAGGTGCGTTACCTCTAGACCCCCTGGGTGGGGTAGGATGGGGTGGGTAGGGATGTACTGGTATAGTGGTGAGTCGAGTGGTGTCAGTTCGGATATTGACCGTGGGGTTAGGGTGGGGTGGGGTGGGGTGGGTATGGATGTACTGGTTTCCTGGTGAGTTGAGTAGAGTCAGTTCGGATATTGACAATGGGGTTAGGGTGGGGTAGGATGGGGTGGGTAGGGATGTGCTGGTTATAGTGGTGAGTCGAGTGGTGTCAGTTCGGATATTGACAGTTGGGTTAGGGTGGGGTGGGGTGGGTAGGGGATGTGCTGGTCTCCTGGTGAGTTGAGTAGAGTCAGTTCGGATATTGACAATGGGGTTAGGGTGGGGTAGGATGGGGTGGGTAGGGGATGTGCTGGTCTCCTGGTGAGTTAAGTGAGTGATGTCGGTTCGGATCGGATCTCGACAGTTGGGATGGAGGCTGGGAAAGTGGACCCGGAGTCTCGTGGTTTTCTTGATGGCAGGCGAACGTCGTTAACAGTGGATCGGTGGTCTAGAGGTAACGCGCCTGTCTAGAAAGCGAAAATTCTGGGTCGGAAGTGTGCGGTGGTTCGAATCCCGTTTGGGCCCGAAACTTTTCCCCCATTCATAATTATTTATAATTTTTATATTCTTTTATATCGAGGATAATGGAATAAGCACTTCTGTGCTTCTTTACATCCTGTCCCCGTGTGTATGCATTTTGTAAATTTGTCCATTAGACCATGAGTAGTGGTTTGGGCCCTAGTCTTTCGGATGAGACGATAAACCAAGGTCCCCCGTGTGTGTTCCACATAATTATTTAACGCACGTAAAAGAACCCACGGCAACAAGAGAGTTGTCCCTGGCAAAATTCTGTAGAAAAAAGCCACTCTGATAGGGGAAACAAATACAGTTGCAGACAGGAAAAAGAAGGAAAATCAAAGGGTGGCGCTGCTCTTGTGGCGACGCGCTCTTTCTCCGGGGAGAGCAGCCCGAATTTCACGCAGAGAAATCTGTCGTGACTTAAGGTGGTGTAAATAAATAAATTTGCACAGAAATAAAAGGAAAATATAAAGGTGCCTCTCTTGTGCCCTGCTTCTTTTCTCATGGAGATCAGCCAGCTCGATTTCACGCAGATAGAATCTGTCTTGACTTAAAGTGTGTGTAAATAAATAAATCTACATGATAATAAATATGTAACCATCATGCCACCCTTCTTTCCTCTCTTGTTTCTTTCTAAATTTTTGTGATCGGGCTCAGTCTTTCGTTTAACGACGTCAGTCAACTTCTTATTCACAATGTCTTAACTACTACAGAGGGAATCCTGCACATGACTAACAAGAGTCTGTACGACAATAATTTTCCCTCTGATGGACACATGTATATATTTTCCTCAGGGTCAGGCCCCAATACTTATCCCTCTGACCAACATCTTGTCTTATACTTATCCCTCTGACCGACTTCTTGTCTTATACTTATCCCTCTGACCGACATCTTGTCGTCGTATTAACCACAATACTTATCCCTCTGACCGACATCTTGTCTTACACTTATCCCTCTGACCGACATTTTGTCGTCGTCGAATTTTGTGTTCTCAGGGTCAGGTTACAATACTTGTCCTTCTGACCGACATCTTGTCATTGTCTTATTAACCACAATACTTATTCCTCTGACCGACATCTTGTCGTCTTACACTTATCCCTCTGACCAACGTGTTGTCGACATCGTCGTATTTTTTTCGTTCTCAGGCTCGGGCCCGTACGTGGAACTGGCCAGCGACAGTCTGGGCGACAGCAACACCGACCCCAACATCCAGCTTCTGCGCTCCTTCCAGGACCGCCTCAACCGCCGCATCGACGAAGCCTCGCGCTCCGTCGTGCAAGGGGGGCTACTGCGGCCAGAAGGCACCGACGACTCCATGGAGTCCTCCTCCAGCGAGATGTCCACGCGCGAGCAGACGCCATCTACCACCCCGCCCCGCCCCACCTCCACCACCGCCACCATGAGAGACGTGGCCTCCAGGGACGCAACCCCGTCCCAGGGGAGCGAATCGATGGGCGCCTCCAGCTGCGAGTCGGAAGAGGGCGGGGATAAATTGCCGCACAGCAGCAGCAAGGGCGGCGCCGAGAGCGTGACCCCGTCGACTGTGGAGGGGCTCTCCGCCTGCACCGATGCCCTCGACATTTCCCACGATGCCCAGGTCGGCGGTTCCGGCGCGGCGATCAAATCGGCCGACGTGCAGACCGGCGCCGATCGGACTGTGACCTCGGAAGAGGAGGTCAGCGGAGAGGTCGAGGCAGCGCCGGGGAAGGCGGAGACGGATGTATGATGGTTGGGTGCGTGATGTTTGGGGGAAAGGGAAAAGTGACTCTCTCGCTCTGTGTACGTACGGTTCTTGCTTGTCTTTTTTTTTTGTTTTTTGTTTTTTTAAATGTTTAGCGTTTTGGGGGACCAAAGTGGAAGGAAAGGTGGATGGTGGAGATGGGAAGAAGGAGATGTGTATGAAGTGAAGAAGTGACGGTTGGTTTGGGAGAAATGAAGGGAAGGAGTATTGGTCGAGATTGTCAATGAGGCGCAAAAGTGCTGGAACAAGAGCAGGGGGGGAAAAAAAAATCCTCAAAAATATTGTATGCCAGGAAGATGTAACTGACAAGATTTGGCCTGTTTGGCAAATGTAGACTGTACAGAAAAAAAGAAATAACCACAATGTTTCTTGCCAGTAATAACGTAACAGAAGCAAGTGGATGTAGAATGTCATAAATATCTCCCTTATAAACAAGCGTTACTTCTCTCGGTTGCGTTTTACACCGTCAGATGCGTTAAGAAGAAATAGTGGCAAGTCCTTTCCAGCTCCTCTCGTGGGACGTACAGCTTGGTTTGCAGGGTTATCTCTGTCGGCCACACAATCTTCTTCCTCAGGTTGCTGTATAGCATGCACCTCTGAAAGATGTGCTCGCCAGTCTGGTTTTCTTTACCACAGGGAATGAGTTTCAGTTTTACATCGTCAGATGTGTCTGGGGGTGGAAATAACGGCAAGTCCTTTCCAGCTTCTCTTGTGGGCTGTTCAGCTTAGTTTGTAGGGTTAGCTCTGTAGGCCACATGTGTAATGTTTTTGGGGCTGGGGTAGATTTTTCCATGAGTTCAAATTGTCAAGTGTTTGAATAATTCTTTTCAAATTGACAAAACTTCGAAATATCAGGGACCACTTTTTCTGTGAAGGTCTACCATTTTGCACACAACGTTTTTGCGCAAATATGACTTCATAGGAAGACGGTTGTTTCTGAAAATGGTCTCTGATTTGGTTTCTCTGGTCTTAGGGTCACCTCAGTTTGGGTTTTCCCCCAAACGCTTCTGTGCCTGTGGTGAGTCTAGTGTTGAAGCCTTTGGGGGGTGGAGGTTCATAGGGGATGGTCATCGGAGGGACGTTGTGGTGGTCATTACTTATAGTGGCCCTCTCACTCAGTCTGGGTTCGCGACTGAGCTATAGTCATCATCAGTTGGGGCTTAGTTGGTGGTGTTCTGCATTTGTTAGCTCAGAACTAGCACTACTCAACACCACCAAAGTCACCCGGCAGCAGTGCAGTCCTGTTCCGCTTTTCGTAATAGTAGGCCATTGTGTGCCGGTGGGAACAGATGACAGAATTTACAAAAACCGCATACATACGGGGACTGGATATAAAAAAGCACATAAGTGCCTATTCCATTATCCTCAATATAAAAGAATAAAATAAATAAAATCTCTCTCTCTCTCTCTCCTCTCTCTCTCTCTCTCTCTCTCTCTCTCTCTCTCTCTCTCTCTTTTCCTCGTAAAATGTTTCTTTTTAGTAACTGTCAGAAAGTATTTCCTGATAAGGTTTGGGATTTGGAAAATTTGGGGTCTTTACTTGTTCATATCATCAAAAGTGATGTCTGATGTTGATGGTCTTCAAACACTGAACGTAGAGGATTCAGTAATCCAGTTTGAATGTATATATTGTCTCGACCTGTTCCAACTGTATTGTCTTTTAAACATGTGGTTGTGGTTTACATGATAAACAAATTTTCATAATCTAGATAGAAGCAAAAACCAAGTAGAATTTACAAGCTGAAGTATGGTGTTTTAGATAGATAGATAGATAGATAAATAGATAGATAGAATGATACATACATACATACATGCATACATACATACATACATACATACATAGATGATAGATAGATAGATAAAGAAAGATAGATAGATAGATAGATAGATATATAGATACATATATACATACATACATATATACATACATTACATATATATATATATATATATATATTTAGCTACAAATGAGTTGTGAAAAGATTCAGGTTGTTTCTGTGTGTAAAATGAAACAAACAAAAAACCCAGGAGTTTGGTGTGGTGGTCAGAATTGTAAACATTTTGCGCTGAAAACTTAGTGCCATACTTGAGTTGTGGAACCCTGTAAGGTCGTCATTGCAAAGCATGCCTTTTTTTTTTCTTTTTGGGTATGCCTTTTTTGTGTGTGTGCGTGTGCTGCCGTCAGCACCTGGGCTTTATCCCAGTTCTTGATTAAACCATTGATGCTGGGGGCAACAACAGCAAAGTGAGAGGCTGTAGTATGACCAGTGGCTTTCTTTCCCACTCATGGAATTCCACTTTACAGCTTAGTCTTTAGTGATCGACTATGACTCTCTGACTAGGAGGCTTGACTCGCACAGTCCTTATGTGCTGCAGCCCTGGGGGCTGGTTGGCCTTTGGAGAACATCTCCAACGCTGACTGTCCTTATGCCCACTTGGCCGAGAGAGTGGGGATGTACTGAGGGCAAGGCATCTCCACTATAATCAAATTTCTGCCCAGTTTCCAAAACAGCAGCTGCCTCCTCTGCTGTTTTGGAGGTCATCGTCGGACACGACGGACAAACATACGTATGCGTATATTTTGACTGTTATTTGGATATGGTTAGAATGTCGCTAGTATTCTGTCCTTCTCCTGTAGAATTCTGTACTCTTCTGCTACTTATATAGATCTACCATGTTGACATCTATCACGTTTTAGACCTCTCAGTTGTTCTGTATGTTTAGAATTGGGTTATCATTGGCATTTTTTTGGTCCGCCTGTTATGTTTAGAATGACCATGCTGCTAGTGTTAACTTCTCAGAATTCTTGTCCAAAACGAGCT
Organism: Rapana venosa; assembly: GCA_028751875.1. NCBI lineage: Eukaryota > Metazoa > Mollusca > Gastropoda > Neogastropoda > Muricidae > Rapana > Rapana venosa. The sequence goes on from CM054168.1 coordinate 34,541,289, forward strand.
GAGAATTATAATCATGGAGCTGTCTTTGAAACGCCATTTTCTTGTAAAGGAGAAGCAGCGTTCTTTGGACTCTGTGGCATTTTTACCGATTTCAGCTGAATTAACCGCTGTTGATGTTTCAAGATCACATGAATATACTTTTTTTTTCCCCCTCCAAATTCGGTTGGGGGGAGGGGGGGGTGGGGGGGAGGAGAAGAGGAGTTGAGAAATCAATCAATATGAAACCATCCCGGAGACCTTTTTTTCTACGCCTGCTAACCGTGATATTATATCATGTATACAGCCAATTCTGTTGTGTTGACACAGTTTGGTTCCTGCCTTCTTGTGCTATCACAAGTGATCACCTTGCGGATTTTATGTTGTCATTGTGTCTTCTCTGCATTCTTCAAATGGAAACCGTCATTGATATTAATTACCATTCCGTCTTGAAACGGAGCCAGCTGAGTTATGGCCCTTGAGATGAGCTGAGTGTGAACAGCCTCGATGCTATTTTTGGTATCGTACCAAATGAAAATCGTCATTGATATTACCATTCCGTCGTGAAACAGAGCCAGCTGAGTTATGGCCCTTGAGATGAGCTGAGTGTGAACAGCCTTGATGCTATTTTTGGTATCGTACCGCAGATAATTGTGACGGGATTTTTTTTTTTTTTTTTTTCAAGAATGGGACCAAAGATTCATGACCACAGTCCACACGAACAGCTACAGCGTTCTGTGGTGTGAAAGCGTGGCTTCAGAAGACCAGAATGCTGTAGTGGTGCATATGCTCTGTGAGGTAATGTTAGGTATGTGCAATGTGTGTAGTCAGAAGACTGGGTGGGTCTCCTATTTTCAGTTGAATTACGTGTCTCTGGGTGGATGTTTCGAACATTTTGGATCAGTGGTCTAGATGTCGCTTAAACCTGTGAAGAAAACAAGAGGTTGTGAGTTCGATCCCTGCTTGAACCCAAACTCTCCCTTCCCCCCCCCCCCCCCCCCCCCCCCAGTCTGCTAGACCTTGAATAGTGGTCTGGATGCTAGTCCTTTGGATGAGCGAGTCAAGTCACTAAATTCATCTAGCACATGTTAAAGAACCCATGACAATACGAGAGTTGTTTAATGGCAAAATTCAGTAGAAAAAGCCACTCACAGAGGAAAACAAGTACACATATGTTTATTTATTTATTTTATTTTATTCTTTTATTTTGAGGGTAACGGAATAAGCACTCGTATGCTTTTTTTCCATCCAGTCCCTGTGTGTATGCGGTTTTGTCAAATTTGTCACCCGTTCCCACCAGCACACACTATGGCCTACTCTTCCGAAAAGCAGAACGTGTGTGCAGATGGGAGGGGAAGAGTGACCCTGTACTAATGTGGACATGAGGGTTCATGAACGGTTGGCTCAGATAACAAAAGTCTTTTTTTTTTTTCCCCGAACCTGGCAGCCTAGAGCGAGAATCGAACCCACATCCTTTGGTTCAAGCGTCAAACTGATCTACCCACTCAGCCAACAAAACTCTGCTTCCCTGTTCAATGATCAGTCTACCTGCGTGATTATCTGTGCTTTACTGATTTGGTGGTGTGTTGGGGAGGGGAGAGTTTTAGGGGTTTGTCCTTGTTTGGAGGAGGGAGGGGGACGAGGGTTGTTTGTACTCCTTTTGAAGTTATCTCTGCTTTACTGATTTGGTGGTACCAGGTGGTGATGTGTTTAAGAGGGGGGGGGGGGTTATTTCTGGGGCCACAATCTGTCTGGATCACTGATTTTGTGTTGATTTTATTTTTCTTCCTGCAGCAATGGGGGGGGGGGGGGGGGGGGGAGTGAGTGGGGGGGGGGGGGGGGGGGTGGAGTTGTTTAAATCTTTCAACATTTTTTTTCCCATCCTTTTGCCATATAAACTGTTAAAAAAATTTAAAATCTTTGAATCAAACTGCTTCTTGATAATGATATTATTTTTGTTGTTGTTGTTAATTTGCTGCGACGTTGTCTGTGCTAACAGCAGGGGGGGGAGGGGGGGGTGGGGGATGGAGAAAAAAAAAGACTGTTGATATTCGTGAATCAAATTGTGATCACTGCTTATAAAACCTGGAGCATTTTCGTTGTTTGGTTGTTGCTTTTTTTAAATTATTTTATATACTGTTTGTTCTTGACCCCTGCCATTGTTCAGTGAGCAGCATTGTGTGTGTGTACAGTGATTCTTAGTCTTTTTCAACGTCGTTGAGACTGTTATAAAAATATGTATACTTGCTTTCAGTACTTGTATGTATAATGTAGGTAGGTATGTATGTCTGTATATATGTATGTTTGTAGTCCATACATCCATTCAGCTCTGTGTGGTAAAAAACCAAACAAAAAACCCCAAACAAAACCTCCAGAGAATGTTTGTGTGACCTTAAGCAAAAACTGTAAGAGTGTATAAAGCTTTTATTTACTGTGTGAGAGAGAGAGAGGGGGGGGGGGGGGGGGAAGAGAGAAAGGGAGGGAGAAGAGAAGGGAGAAAGAGGGAGGAAGAAGAAGAGGAGGGAATAAGAGAGATGGGGGGAGAGAGAGACTGTAGGCCTGAATGTCTGCATGTGTGTGTGTACATGTATGCATTTCAGAGCGTAGTCAAGTTTTTACCATGCTAGTCCCAGTCCTCTCTCTGTGTGTGAATTGTATCGCAACCTTCTTCAAACTGTGTGTGCTAGAAATGTGCTCATCTTTTTATTTTTTTTCTTGTCTTCTTAATTCTTGTTATCTTCATGCTTTATACGTTAATTATTCTTTGTGTTTTGTTTGAGGAATTTCTACTCTTAAGATCTGATCTTTCGGCATTTTTGCCACTTTTTTGGGGAGGGGTGGGGGTGGGTTGTTTGGGTGTGCCTATGGTGCTGATTTGCTCCTTTTAGGAGGGGGGGGGGGGGGGGTGGTTGGATTGGGAAGGTTGTGGTTTTTTCTGGAAATTTGGTGCTTAGTGTACTCTTTATGAGTTTTGAATATTTTCTATCACAATTTCTATGTATACTCATCAGGGTTTTTTTTAATTATTATTATCTAGCAGATTTTTTGTTCCGCTTTCTTTTTTCTTCTTTTTTTTCTTTTAAACATAACAGGGGTATATATGATAAAACCAGTTGTCGTTAATGTTTTATACTGCTATGTCAGATTTTGGTAAAATAAGGTTTTGTGTTCCTGTTTGTTTGTGTGTGACAGGGAAAAGTTGTAATTACCTCCCATGTGAAAAAGAGTACAAGCGCAACACCATGTTTCTAAATCGGGAAACACCCAGCGAATTGTGCAAGGTTCTGTTTCCTTGGGTGGTGGCTTAGACTTCTCCATAATCGTACACTTCGCTTACATGTAGAATCTATACAGCTTTTTTTTTCAGAGGTCACATACCTGATGTTCTGATTGTGCTTTGTAGGCTGGGAGGTTGTAGAAATGGGAGCTAATCTGTCTCCACTCTGGTACATCAGCTATAGTAGTATGCCCCTGACTGGTAGAGTGAGTTTGAAGTTTATGGCAGAATGACAAAACCCCCAAAAAGGATGTTTGATTGTTGTTGTGACATGTCAGGGCAAGAAGGTGTCAGTTTGATGAAAATCAGGACTGGAAGACTTTGCATTTTTGATCAAAATCAGATTGGGAGGTTTTGTGTGGTTTTGATCGAAAATGAAATTGGAAGAATATGTGGTTTTGATCAAAATTAGATTGGAAGAACATGTGTTTTTGATCAAAATGAAATTGGAAGAACGTGTGTTTTTGATCAAAATGAAATTGGAAGAACGTGCTTTTGATCAAAGTTAGATTGGAAGAACGTGTGTTTTTGATCAAAATGAAATTGAAAGAACATGTGTTTTTGATCAAAATTAGATTGGAAGAACATGTGTTTTTGATCAGAATGAAATTGGAAGAACGCATGTTTTTGATCAAAATGACATTGGAAGAACGTGTTATTTTGATGAAATTGAAAGAACGTGTGTTTTTGATCAAAATCAGATTGGAAGAACATGCGGTTTTTTTATCAAGTCATATACAGCATTCCCAACTATATCAAAAATCCATCAGCTCAGCCATATAATACATTTTTGGGACCATTTTCATTCTTTTTTTTTTCCCAAAAAAAAATAATATTCCAGATTTTTTTTTTCTACTAATATTTTGGACTGAATGCAGTAATTTTTATGTGAAAATATGAAAATTAACCTTTTTAACGTTATACATCGCAAGGACCAAATATGCATTGGGACCATTTCGACTTTTTTTTATAAAAGAAAAAAGTTCCGTCTTTTTGGTGGTGGGGGGGGGGGGGGGGGTAACTTTTGAATATATTTGGATTCCATAGTTACTCCGACTAACGGAGGAAGCTGGTTTGTTGTGTGCTGAGCGCTTGTCATGGCCGAAGAGACCACAGCACAACATCGTCAAAGCATATCAACACTTTAGGCCATGACACTTTGCTCATATCAGTAAAGTGACAATGCACTTGGTCTGAGCCAGATGTGAGGGGTGTTTTGGGTTTTTTCAAGGGGGGGTGTTAATTTAATGTATTTCTACTTAATTATGATTATGTGCCCTTTTGGATTTTTTTTTGTTTTTTAGGGGGTTTTTTTGTTTGTTTGTTCCTCGGCTAGAGCTTCGAGGATCACCAAAGGCGAGATTTTTGCGTAATGCGACCGTTTTTACCCACCGTTGAAAGGTAACCGCATTCTGACTTCAGGGAAACTAATTATGAGGTATAAAGCTAGCATGTTATGTGTGAAACACTGCAGCATTCTTAGTCCACGATAACTCGCGTCTGACCAAAAACAAAACAAAAAACCACCCAAACCTTTTCTGGTATTGTTTTTATTTGCATCGATTTTTGTGTGGTGATTTTTTATTTTTTTTATTTTTTTTTTATTTTTAAATATCTTGACACTGTCTCTGTTGCAGACAACGATCGTTGTGATTATTCATGACCGCTCTGAATGACGTTGTCAACACGGTTTGTTGTTGACTTTGACGCGTGATACTACTGTGTTGTTGCTGTTGTTGTTGTTAATTTGCATAATAATCGCGCAGTGTAACTGTCGAAGAAAGAAAGAAACTTGAAAAATGAAGTGGGAGGGTTTGTGTGACCCAACCCACGTCACACCACCGCCACTCTCAGCTCGCAAAAAAGTTGTCCAGAATCTTGAAGAATGTTTCTATAGAAATGTTGTTGATGTAATAAAGACTGGTTTTGGGGGGAGTTTTGGAGGTGGTGGGGGGGGGGGGGATCCTGTTTGTTTTTAATAATAATAAAATAATAATAATGTATGGAATGTATATAGCGCTGAATGTTGTAAAGCAACAAATCAAGGCGCTCATTTTTTTCTTTTCTTTTTTAATCGAGGATAATGGAATAAGCACTCATGTGCTTTTTTTTTTACATCCAGTCCCCGTGTGTATGCAGTTTTGTCAATTTTGTCATCTGTTCCTACCGGCACACAATGGCCTACTCTTTTGAAAAGCGGAACAGGATTTAACGTGTGCGCAAGATGTTCTGCATGCGTTCGCACACGGGGCTTCCTCAGTTTATAGTCTCATCCGAAGGACTTTTTTGACAAGAAGTTTACAGTTACCTAAAAGAGGGGAGATGCTTAGACAGTTTGGTTTTGGTCTGTTTTTTCTGGGAAAGAACACTGCTGCTGTTTTGATACCCCGCAAAAAAAGTTTCGTCCATTTTTTTTTTTTTGTCCAAAAGTCTGGAGAAAAATTCCGTTATTCTGTTTTGACTCCCTGAAGATGAGTCAGCCCCCCAGTGTATCCAATCTTTGGCGTGGGAGAGATTTTCTATCTTTTAAGTCTTTCTGAGGGGGAAAAAAAAAAAAAGGCAGGAGAATGGACCAAGAAGGCAGAAAGAAAATAGACAAGAAGGAGGAGGTGGTGACAGGAAGAAAAGGAACAAGGCAGAACAAAGAGAAGGATAGAAAAGAGGGAATTCCTAGCACAGAATTTCCAGAAGGTGGGGATGTTATTTATACTGACAGGCTCTCGGTATTCCTACGAGGAAACAGCATTATTAGTTATTATTATTATTTTTGTTATTATTATTATTATTATTATTTTAGTATTATTGGGAAATGACGATTGAAGTCTTCATTACTTTGAAAGACTTTTTAAAAAAATATATTTCTAAACAGCCCTCTCAAATAGTGCTTGTGACAGTACATCTGATCTGTTCAGTGTATGTGTGTTGGTATGGAAGGGGGAAGGAGGGGGTAGTTGTGGTGAAGGGGGGTTGGGGGGAAGACTTTGCCTCAACTTACATAATTGGAATAGATGTTCTATTTTATTTTTATTTTGTATTTTATTCTTTTATGTCGAGGATAAAGGAATAAGCGTTTATGTGCGTTTTTACATCCAGTCCCCGTGTGTATGCGGTTTTGTAAATTCTGTCATCCGTTCCCACCGGCACACAATGGCCTACTCTTACGAAAAGTGGAACAGGATTTAACGTGTGCACAAACTGTTCTGCATGCGTTTGCACACGGGGCCTCAGTTTATAGTCTCATCCGAAAGACTTTTGGGGAGAGTGGAGTCTGCACTGATGTTAACTCCAGGAAAAAACATCCCCCTTGAACAGGAATCAAACCCAGGTCGTCAGATTGCAAGTGCAATGTTCTGACCACTAGGCTATCCGGTCTAAGCAGGTGTGTGTGTGTGTGCAGCTTTACCACTTCCTACATCGTAATGTTATTGGCATAAACGTTCTAAGCAGCTCTTGTAAATCACATCAGGGGGGTTATGTGATTGCAGCTTGTGTTCACATAGATCAGAGCTGACGACAAATCCATCGGTGTACATGGATGTTAAGCTTTGTATGGTTTTGTGTACGTTAATGTTAAGATTTGTGCTGTTTTGTGTACATTGGTGTTAAGATTTGTACTATTTGTGTACATTAATGTTAAAATGTGTACTGTTAGTGTACATGAATGTTCAAATTTGTACTGGTTGTGTACATTAATGTTAAGATTTGTACTGTTTTGTGTACATTAATGGTAAGATTTGTACTGATTGTGTACATTATTGTTAAGATTTGTACTATTTGTGTACATTAATGTTAAAATGTGTACTGTTAGTGTACATGAATGTTCAAATTTGTACTGGTTGTGTACATTAATGTTAAGATTTGTACTGTTACTTAGTCTACATGTATGTTAAGATTTGTACCGTTTGTGTTTATGGATATTACAATGTCGATATAATGCTTACACTGTTGCTATACTTTTTTTTTAATTGTTTGTGTGCACACAGATGCGCACATACTTTTCTGTTTAATGCACTTTGAATTTCCCACCACCAGTATATTCCTAATGGGGCCATTTTGTATCATGTGCTTAGCATTTATCAAGTTTTGAATGAAGACATTTCAATCTGTTCACCTCTTTATTCATCAGGTTGATTTTCATCCCCCTACCCTCTGTCTGTCTCTCTCTGTCTCTTCTCTCCTCTCTCTCTCTCTCTCTCTCTCTCTCTCTCTCTCTCTCTCTCTCTCTCTCTCTCTCTCTCTCTCTCTCTCTCTCTCTCTCTCTCTCTCTCCTCTCTCTCTCTCTGTCTCTCTCTCTCTGTCTCTCTCTGATATTGTTAACTAATAAAAGGCTTCGAAGTAATTTACTGAAATTTCAGCTAAGATTGTGTGGTCTTTTGAACTGCAAACAATGGTATATTACAGCAGAGACAGACAACAACTCATGTCCAGCATGTGGAGAAGAAGAAGAAGACGAATTTCATTTTTTGTTTGCTTGTAGAACTTATCATGAAATTCGCCACAAAATTACTTTTTTGACAAACCCAACCAACAGGTCCATCAATCTTGTAAAAAAGGTGCTATCTTCAAATAATATGTCTGAGCTTAAAACTTTAGCATTATATGTAATGCAGGCTCTAGATAAACGTAAGCAGACTGTGAATCGAACAGATTCTATATGTAATAACTGAAAATATTGGTAGGCATTTATCGGGACTTTGGATTATTACTCATGTCCTTTTCATATCTATTTGTATGTTAATACGATGTTTATAATTTCCCCCTTTGACTGATGGGCTTGTAGCTTTTGTCAAATAAAATTTGTTCATTCATTCATTGATTCATTCACTCTCTCTCTCTCTCTCTCTCTCTCTCTCTCTCTCTCTCTCTCTCTCTCTCTCTCTCTCTCTCTCTCTCTCTCTCTTTCCCTCCCTCCCTCTTTCACTCTCTCTGTATGTTATGTCAGGACCTCTGTGTGTGTACGTGTATGCGTGTTATTTGTTTTTATTATTTTATTTCAAGGACAATGGAATAAGCACTCGTGTGCTTCTTTTTAATATCCAGTCCCCGTGTGCTTGCACTTTTGCCAATTTTGTCATCTGTTCCCAACCAGCACACCACACCATGGCCTCCTCTTCCGAAAAGCGCAACAGGTTTTAACATGTGCTGCGCAAGGTGTTCTGCGTGCGTTTGCTCATGGGACGTCGGTTTATAATTTATAGTTTCCTCTGAAGGATTGAAAGTGTGTGGGTAGGTGGGTGGGTATGAGGGTGCATGCGTGTGGGTGCATATTTTGCACATGCTTGCAGTTGTTTTTATGGTGTGGACTGTACATGTGCTTTAATATTCGATGCGCGTTGCTTTTCATACCATCGTGATATTCTTACTTAGTGGGACAGGTTTGTTCTCTTGTGTAATGAATGTTCCTGCTACGAATGAATTTTCAGTTGGTTCCTACTCATAAATTGTTCTTCTCTTCGGGTTGATTACTATACTATCTGTGTGTGTGTGTGTCTTTCTGTCTTTCTTTCTCTCTCTGTGTCTCTGTCTGTCTGTCTCTCTCTCTCTCTCTCTCTCTTCCTTCTACTTGTCTTCTTCTCTCTCTCTCTCTCTGTCTCTCTCTTCACTTCTCTGTCTCCTCTCGCTCTCCTCTCCTCTGTCTCTCTTCCTCTATTCTTCCTCTCTTTTTCTGCACTTGTTCTCTTTCTAGTGCTGTCTTCTCTGTCTACTTTTTATCTCTCTCTCTCTCTCTGGTGGTGGGTACTATGTTGTTGTTTCCTCATGACTCTTCTGTTCCTCTACATTGCTTGTTCGCTTGCTCACTCTCACTGTGTAGTGTGTGTGACACTGTGAGTGTGTGTGTGTGTGTGTGTGTTGGCACATTGATGATTTGTTTCAGATGACTGTTGTACATTGTAAGTACTGATGTTTTAATGCACTCTGCTTTTTTGGGGGAGTACTATGTGGAATTTCCTCATGGGACTATTTGTATCTTGTACATAAGAAAGAAAAAAATCTTTGGCTAGCTATGAATAAATAATAATTTTTAAAAATTGATTCATATGCTTCTCCTCTTTCTGTCTCTGTCTTTCTCTCTCTGCTCTCTGTTTCTGTCTCTCTGTCTCGTCCTCTCTTTTCTCTGTCTGTCTCTCTCTTCTCTCTCACTTTCTCTCGTCTATCTATTATCTATCTATCTATCTATCTCATCCTCCATCTATCTTCTATCTATCTGTCTGACTCTCTCTCCTTCTCTATCTCTCACTCTCTTTTCCTCTGTCTTCTGTCTCTGTCTCTCTCTCTCTCTCTCTCTCTCTCTCTCTCTCTCTCATTCTCTCTCTCTCTCTCTCTCTCTCTCTCTCTTCTCCTCTCTCTCTCTCTCTCTCCTCTCTCTCTCTTCCTCTCTCTCTCTCTCTCTCTCTCTCTCTCTCTCTCTCTCTCCTCTCTCTCTCTTCCTCTTCCTCTTCTCTCTCTCTCTTCTCTCCTCTCTCTCTCTCTCTCTCTCTTCTCTCTCTTCTCTCTCTCTCTCCTCTCTCTCCTCCTCTCTCCTCTCTCCTCTCTCTTCTCTCTCTCTCTCTCTCTCTCTCTTCTCTCTTATACAATTGACATTTGTTTGTCTTGCTATGAATAAATGCATTTTTAATTGGTTTTGTACCTCTCCTCTTCCACTTAAACAGTTCTTAATATATTGTCTGTCTGTCTGTCCCTCTCTCTCTCCCTCTGTCTGTCTCTATCTCTGTCTCTCTCTCATTGGTGTGTGTTGTGATGTTTGCATGTGTGTTGGGGTCTCTCCAGTTGATGAATAGTTCTTAGTGTATTGTCTGTCTGTCTCTCTGTTTGTCTCTCTGTCTGTCTCCTGTTTTCTCTCTCTCTCTCTCTCTTCTCTCTCTCTCTCTCTCTCTCTCTCTCTCTCTCTCTCTCTCTCTCTCTCTCTCATTGGTATGTGTTGTGATGTGTACATCATGTGTGTTGTGGTATGTGTTTTGTGAGTGTGTGTAGTGTAGTAATATGTGTGCGCGATTTTTTATGTGTTCGTGTGTGTTGTGATGTGTGTGTGTTGTGATGCGTGTGCACGTGGAGGTTTTTTGTTGGTGTGTGTGTCTGTATCTCTTGTGTGTCTCCGTGTGTGAGTGTGTGTAAGTCTCCGTGTATGTGTGTGTCACCATGTGTGAGACTGTGCGCGCGCGCGTGTGTGTGTGTGTGTGTGTGTGTGGACAGATCGTTTCACCCCAGTCACCACACCAAAGAGCAGTTGACATTGCCCAGGCGGTGAATTTCATCAGGGCATGGTGAAAACCATTACTCTTTTTACATGACCTGATGGTGTGGCAAGTAGATTACCTCCCATGCGATCAGAGCGACGTGTTACTATTTTGGGACACACCTGCAAATTGTGCAGCGCTCTGTTTCCTTGGGTGGTGGTTGAAAACTGTCTATTGCATACACTTTGCCTTCGTGGTAGAATGTAATATCTATACAGCCTCTTTATATTTAAGAGGCCGCATCCTACCCGTTCATACTGAAAGTGGAAGGAAAGGTGGCTGGATGGTTAAGACGTCTGCATGTCAACAAGTAATCCTTGTTGTGGGTTCGATACCTTGCCCATTTTTCCCAGCTTGACAGAAAATTCTACGTTAAATCCTGTTCCGCTTTTAAAAACCGCATACACACGGGGACTGAATGTAAAAAAAAGCACATGAGTGCTTATTCCATTATCCTCGATATAATATAATAAAAAATAAATAAATACTGTGCTGCCCTAGCTGAGAAGTTGTACAGAGTCGTGGCAGATCAGATATCTCCACTCTTACAATGATAAAACCAAATTCCGAGAGTGGCAGATCAGATATCTCCACTCTGTTACAATGATAAAACCAAATTCCGAGAGTGGCAGATCAGATATCTCCACTCTGTTACAATGATAAAACCAAATTTACCGAGGTGGCATAAAGATTATCTATCACTCACAATGATAAAACCATTCCTCTCAGAAATGCAAGTCATTGTAGAATGCACTGAAGAAACTTGCTTACAGTAGACACTCAAGCATTCTTATCTGTGGCATCAAGCAATTATGTTATTCACACATGGCATCGAAATTTTGCTCTCTGTCTCTCTCACAACACATAATAGCATCAAGAAGAATTCTGCTTATGGCATCAAGCAACTCTCTTCTTCTCACAAATGCATCAAGCACTTTGCTCCTGCTGGTTGACACATGGTGCAAGCAATTATGTTATTCCCAATGGCATGAAGCAATTCTGCTCTCTCTCTCTTCTCACACAATGGCATTAAGCAATTATGTTCTCTCCAAAATGGAAGCAATTTGTTTCATACAATGGCATAAGCAATTTTATGGCCATCTCAAGCTCTTTCACAATGGCATCAAGCAATTGCTTATCTCCCATAGCATGAAGCAATTGCTATCACAATGGTGTCAAGCAGTTTGCTATTACACTGTGGCATCAAACATTCTGACTCACACAATCTCGCTCTGTCATCAACAATTGGCATCAAGCAATTCTGCTCTCTATCACAATGGCATCAAGCAATTATGTTTTATGCAATGCATTAAGCAATTCTGTTTAGCACAATGGACATCAAGCATAATTTAGGTTATAAAAAGGCATACAAAGAATATTCTGCTTCTCAAAATCACAATGACATAAACCCAATTTAAAAGCAATTGCTTGAGCAGTTCTGCTTTGCCATGTGTCATAGCAAACTATGCTTGTACTCATACAAATGCTTGATCAAGCAATTTGCTTGATGCCATCATAGCAATTCTTGTCCATGTGCATCAGAATTGCTGGCTATCATACAAATGGCTCGAGCATTGTTTTATTAGCAAATCGGCCATGTCAAGCAATTCTTGGCCTTGTCACAGAGGGTTGATGCCAGGCATGAAATTTCGAGGCCATTGGAAAAGAATAGCAGATGCAGGAAAGAATTGATGATTGTCATGCAATCTTGAGATGTGTCAAAAGCAACGATCATATAGCAAAATCTATCTTGTCATAAGCAGAATGCTTGATGCCATTGTGCATAGCAGAATGCTTGATGCCATTGTGTCATAGCAGAATGCTTGATGCCATTGTGCATAGCAGAATGCTTGATGCCATTGTGCATAGCAGAATTGCTTGATGCCATTGTGCATAGCAGAATTGCTTGATGCCATTGTGCATAGCAGAATGCTTGGTGCCATTGTGTCATAGCAGAATGGCTCGATGCCATTGTGTCATAGCAGAATTGCTCGATGCCATTGTGTCATAGCAGAATGCTTGATGCCATTGTGTCATAGCAGAATGCTTGATGCTATTGTGTCATAGCAGAATGCTTGATGCCATTGTGTCATAGCAGAATGCTTGATGCCATTGTGTCATAGCAGAATTGCTTGATGCCATTGTGTCATAGCAGATTTGCTCGATGCCATTGTGTCATAGCAGAATTGCTTGATGCCATTGTGTCATAGCAGAATGCTTGATGCCATTGTGTCATAGCAGAATTGCTCGATGCCATTGTGTCATAGCAGAATGGCTGGATGCCATTGTGTCATAGCAGAATTGCTCGATGCCATTGTGTCATAGCAGAATGGCTCGATGCCATTATTGCCATACCAGAATTGCTTGATCATGCCTTTGAGTAACAACAGAATTGCTTGATGCCATTACGTTATACCAGAATTGCTTGGTGTCATCTAGAAGTAACGCCACCTGCCAAGAAAGCGAAAAGTCCGGGTTCGAAGTGTAGTGTGGTAGGGAGTGGTTCAATCCCCGTTTGAGCCCGAAACTTTTCCACCCATCCACTCGGACCTTGAGTGGCATCGGTGGTGGAGATGGGACAAGAACTGGCAGTTGGACGCTCACAGTCTACAGTGGCTCTGTCTAGCTCCTGTTTCATCTTCTGGCCCCATGTACGTTCGTCCAGGCGCTGAAGCCATGCTTTCCTGAGACTGCTTCTTAGGAAGGTTCACTGTAGCGTAGGACACTGGATGGCCAGGTCGGCTGCTCTGTTTCAGCCTGTTGTGAGTGCTGCCCATGGGAGCATTGGGCTGTCTGCAGGGAAGGACCTCAGATCACTGTAGAGCCAGGACAAAAACTTGTGGTTAGAAACAGAAAGCTTCTCACAAAATAATGAGGTTTAGGCCTTACAGCCAGAATTATCGTTGTGTTGTAGGCCTACAGCGGGTACAGGATAGGGGACTGGGTAGCTCAGTTGATCAGAGCACTCGTTTTCCCACAGCTAAGGTTAAGCAGCATCGAACGTGGTTACATAATAATAATTATAATAATAATAATAGAGCGTGATTCATATAGATGATGCAGCCAATAATATCAAAAGCTAAAAAAATGTCAGATGTTGATGACTGACAAACACACACAACATTATTGGAGTAATGGATTTGTATAAGCCTATTTTGAAAAGAGAAAAAGTAGGCTTGCATAACATATACTTTAGCTGGATCAACATGCACATAATTTAAAAGCTTTGAACGGAAAATTTCGCGTTAGCCACACAACATCGCACGTCACGCACGCAAAGCGACGCACGCACACACGCACACACAACACCACCACACACACACACACACAGGTTGTAGGCTTTGGCAGGGTAATGGGATTTTGGCTGTTGAAGGCAGGGGCAGTTTTAAGATGAAAGAGGAGGGGAAAAGATAGGTTTCAAATAAAATTAATATATCTTGAGGCTGGATTCAAATGTGTCACAAGTAGGCTTTTGGATGGGTGACGTTTGCTGCGGTTTGGCTTCAGTACAGTCTCCCGGTTCACCCAGCTGTAAATGGGAACCTGCCTCTTTAGGGTCAGGGAAGGTAAAGCAGCGAGGGAGAGGAGATGGGCGCCGCCCTCAATATGCTGACCCCTGGAGAAGTTGAGGTCTCTGACCCCTCACTCCCCTACGACCACATAGGTTATGGGATGCTTTTACCTTTACCTTAGGCTTATAGTACTGTATTGAACTGTGTTTTGTATTGTGTTGCATTGTGTGGTATTTATTGTATTGTATTGTATACCAGTTTAAGTCATGGCAGATGTATCTGCATGAAATTCGGGCTGTTCTCCCCAGGGAGAACACATCGCCACAAGAGCAGCGCCACCCATTATTGTTTTTCTTCTTCTTTCCTGACCACACATGCATTTGGTTTCCTATCAGAGTGGCCTTTTCTTTTTAAACAGAAGTTTACCAGGGACAGCTCTCTTGTTACTGTGGGTTCTTTTACATGCAGTAAATAAATATTGCACACCGGACCTCAGTTTATCGTCTCATCCAAAAGACTAGCACCCAGACCACCACCACTCATGGTCTAGTGGATGGGGGGAAAGTTTCGGGCACAAACGGGGATCGAACCACCACACACATGAAACCCTGACTTTTCCGCTTTCTAGGCAGGTGCGTTACCTCTAGACCACCGATCCACTTATAATTTATTTCTAATGAACTCTTTTGAGTTATATTAAAAAAGCAACAACAAACAAACAACAACCCAGAAACACACATGAATTATTATTAGCAGGGAAGTGGTATATGCAAATAAACATTTTTTATAAATATTTTTGAAAAAACAAAAAACTAAAAAAGGACACACAATCGGCCTAAAAAGGTTTTAATTTTAAATCAGCCGAAACGTTGCTCTGCCTTACACTTGGGTGTTGTGTTTTTACTTGTCTGCTTTTTTTTTTTTTAAGGTTATACGCTCTTCGGTGCTTCATGTATTCGAGGTGGCTGGGAAAATACTCGTGCGCTATCAGAAAAGATTTACAAAGTATCTGGAACAATGGGGGGGGAGGGAGGGAGAGAGAGAGAGAGAGAGAGAGAGAGAGAGAGAGAGAGAGAGAGAGAGAGAGAGAGAGAGAGAGAGAGGAGAGAGGAGAGAGAGAGAGAGAGAGAGAGAATGAATGAATTTGAAGGGTAACAGAGTAAGTATTCTTTTTCTTTCTTTTTTTCATCCGGTCCTTGCCCTGATTGAAGACTATCGACAAAATACACATACACAAAAAAAACCCAAAACAAAACCCCAACTACAACAAAGACAACTCGAGTTTAACCTACGATTGAGAGAGAGAGAGAGAGAGAGAGAGAGAGAGAGAGAGAGAGAGAGAGATAATTATACGCTTGGTGGAAAAGGGAGATAACCCTGATCTGCTAAAGTGTCACATTTCGGCAAATTTTATTGATGGGGACGTGTTCTTGTTTTCAATGAAAATTATTTTTTTCATTTCAACAACTTCGTGGGGAAGGGGGTGGGGGGGTTGTTTGTTTGTTTTAGTTTTGTTTTCAGTTGGGAGGGGGGGGGGGGGGGGGGGTTACTATGGTATGGCTGTTTTGTTCCTGGCTTCTACGATCCTGCGAGACAAACTATTGGGTTTCTCCAGGGCTTTTCCAGATCTATAAAAGGGGCTTTCCATTTCCCAAGACTTTTCCACATTTGCAGGATTCTGTCTGTACCAAGAAGTGCTAGCAGGGCATTTGAATAAATAGGCCTACTAATTAATTAATTAATTCTTTTATTTCGAGGATAATGGAATCAGCACTCAAGTGCTTTTTTCTTTCTTTCAGTCCCCTGTGTCTGTGCAGTTTTGTAAATTTTGTCATCCGTTCCCATCGGCACATAATGGCCTACTCTTCCGGAAAGCGGAACAGGATTTAACTTGTGCGCAAGATGTTCTGCGTGCGTTCGCACACGGGACCTCGGTTTATAGTCTCATCCGAAGGACTTTTGGGGAGAGTGGAGTCTGCACTGATGCTAAGTTATAAGCCCTTTGAATTGATCCCTTTACAAGATTGAGGGCAATATAAAAAAAAAAATGCCATTATTCATCATCATATCATCATCATCATCATCATCATCATCATCATCATCACCATCATCATTATTATTATCATCATCATTATTATCATAACCATCATCATCATTATTATCCTCATCCTCATCATTATCATCATCATCATCATCATCATCATCATCATCATTTATTATTATTATTGTTATTTATATATATATTATTATTTTTATTATTATTATGTTTATTTATTTTTTATTTATTTTATTATTATTATTATTATTTTATTTTTTTATTATTATATTATCATCATCATTATTGTCATCATTATGATACGGCCATTTTGGTCAGTGGGGCTGCAAACAACACTGATCGGTGGTCTAGTGGTAACGCACCTGCCTTGAAAGGGGAAAATCCCGGTCAGAAGTGTGTGGTGGTTCGATCCCCATTTGGACCCGAAACTTCCCCTCCCCCCCCCCCCCCTCTACCCCCCCCCCCCCCCCCCCCCCCCCCCCCCCCCCCCCCATTCTACCCCCCCCCCCCTTCCTACCATTAGACCATGAGTGGTGGTCTGGGTGCTAGTCTTTCGGATGAGACGATAAATCCCGTGTGTTGCGCGTAACTATTTAGCGCACGTCAAAGAACCCACGGCAACAAGAGAATTGTCCCTGGCAAAATTCTGCAAACAACAACAACAACAACAACAACAACAACAACAAAAAAGGCCACTCTGATAGGGGGGAAACAAATACAGTTGTAGACACAGGAAAAAGAAGGGGGAAAAAAAAGGGTGGCGCTGCTCTTGTGGCGACACGCTCTCTCTGCATGGGCAGAGCAGCCCGAAGTTCACGCAGAGAAATCTGCCGTGGTATAAAAATAAAATAAAGTTAGAAAAAAAACAACAACAACAGAAAATAAAGATGGGATTGGGTATACACACGTCTAGAAGTGCATAACCGTAATATTGAGGTGGTGCTTACAGGGTGTAGCATCATTTGGAGGAAATCCGGTTGAAACCCTTATGTTCACCTTTGATAGAATGTAGAATGTTCAAGCTGGGTCATTTAAGGCGTGGGGAGGGAGACACTGAAGTCCTTGACTGCTTTCTTGTGACAGAGAACTAAGTGACAGTGGGATAAAAAAAAAAAAACCCGAAAGAAAATGCCATACCACAGGCCATGACAAGTATACAAAGTTTCTCCTCTGTACAAACAGCACCTTATACCAATACACAGGCATGTACCAACAGTAACTTCTCTCAACCAGAGACCTCACTTTTCTAGGGGCCAGCATATTGAGGGTGGCGCCCATCTCCTCTCCCTCGCTGCTTTACCTTCCCTGACCCTAAAGAGGCAGATACCCATTTGCAGCTGGGTGAACTGGGGGACTGTACTGAAGCCAAAGCGAACAAATAGTCAGCCATCCTATGGCAACCACACTCCATGCGACCTTAGCTGTGGGGAAAGACAGTGCTCCGACCGCTGAGCCCACCCCCCAGGTCAATTTGTGTACCTGTCAGTAGGCCTAAATCATGTTTTGTTTTTGTTTTTGTCAGTAAATTATATTACACTAATGCAACATTTACACTCCCCACCACCCAACACAAAACAAAACAAAACAAAAAACAGTGATATGTAGGCACGCTGAAGAGAGGTCATAAGGCCTAGGTCAATATTCCAAGCCTAGATTAGACTAGCCTATCTCGCGACTGAAATTCCTTCCGTTGACACTTCGTCAGTCCTTCTGATGAGGTTTTAGCCTAGGCCTAGTCTATTAATTTGTGTGATGTTGGAAGAATATCAGTACAGTGCTCATGTGAAAATAGATGTCCGTAATCTGCTTACTTCTTTTCCACTAAGAAGTGACATTTTCAAATATCTGTGTCCGTTTTTGCTTGCATTAAAGGAAAAAAACAACAAAACGTTTTATGGGGAAAATCCGCACTGACGTAATTTCATACCAGCGGAAACTAGACTACGTAATCATTAGGCCTATGTAGGCTAGGCTACTTGGTGGGTAAAGGATCTGATAGCAGCACGACAGTAGGCCTAGCGAGTTGGAAGCCAAAATATGGCCTCGTAGGCCCTAATGGCACTGCCGTAGGCCTACCTACATTCTGCTGAGACCTTTTTCAATGAACATCTGGCAGTAAAGATCTGTTGGTAAGTAATTACATTCAGGGAAGAGGGTAAGTATGTCAAGTGTTTCATAACAAACATAATTTCCAGCTGAAACAGCATATGAGGTTTGATGCAGGAAGGCCTATTTTTGTTTCCAGACTGCTTACTTCGTTGACAATGTATGCATGCTTAACGCTTCTTAGGCTAATTGCTATTACATTCGAAAATTATGTGATTTTGGAAGACATCAGTGAGTTCAGAAATTGACAGAGAGATAAAAAAAAATGAATGTGGACGTGGATTTCTTGCGTTTTTATGCCACCATACTCGTATAACTGGGGTGACAAGATAAACTGAGACTACCATAATAGACCTGATAGATCTAGATCTCTTGTAGGCCCTAGCCTTCTCCGACATATTTGCTTGGCAAGGATTGTGAACGCCCCCCCCCCCCCCCCCCCCCAAAAAAAAAAAAAAAAAAAAAAAAAAAAGGAAAAAGAAAAAGAATGCCAAAATAGGCCTAAGGTTTTGCCACAGTTTACTTTGTTTCAAAGGTACGTTGCATGCAGAATAAATTAGATTGATTGTGACAGTCTACCTTGACAGAGGATGATGTGGTGGTTAGGCTTAGGCATTGGGCCTTGCACTTGTGATTTGAGGACGGGATAGCCTAGTGGTTAGAACATTACGCTCGCAATCTGACCACCCGGGTTCGATTCCCGTTCAAGGGGATATTTTCCCCTGGAGTTGACATCAGTGTAGACTCCACTCTCCCCAAAAGTTTTTGGGATGAGACTATAAACCGAGTGCGAACGCATGCAGAACAACATCTTGCGTGCACACGATAAATTCTGTTCCGCTGTTCGAAAGAGTAGGCCATTGTGTGCCGGTGGGAATGGATGACAAAATTTACAAAACCCGCATACACACGGGAACTGGATGTAAAAAAGCACATACGTGCTTATTCCATTATCCACCATATAAAAGAATAAATAAATAAATAATAAATGGTTGTGATTTACCCTAGCCTAGTTCATGTGCAAGTTGGAGCCTCTGTACTATTGAGAGCTCGTTCAAAGGAATTTTTCCCGTGGAGTGGGCATCACTTGCTCAAAATCCCTTCTGATGAAACTGTTAACCAAAGGATCTAGGTAGGCTAGCCTAGTTTAGTGTGCACTGTCCAGTCAAGGCCACTCTATAGAGTTCGAGTGGAAAAAACTGTTGGTGATTTTCACAGATTTTTTAAAGCATGAAATGATGGACTGTGCACTTGTTTTTTGGATTGAGGACATAGAGCAATACCAGGTAGTCACGAGAAAGTTGGAAATAACCATCAAAATAATGAGGTTTGCCTGTATTCCTACAGGGTTGACCCCAGCATGCATATTGCCGTAAGGAAGCTAGCAGACTACAAAGGACTGAGGGGGTACAGTGTTTGCTGAAAAAGTAAAAAATTTCAAACCTACCAAATTTGTTCAAAATCACAAGAGTTTTGAGTCAGAGGCTAGTCTTTCACAAAAAGTGGTTTTTATTTCTGTGGATGCCTTAGTACGTGCGGTATGAATATAAAAGTTACATAGAAAAACAGAAGGAAAAGAGTGATTTTTTAATACCGGTGTGTAGCCTTTCTCTCTCTTCTTTTCTTTACTTTTCTTTTAGTAATGGCGGCCGCTTTTGGTTCGCTCTCTTTCCAAGAAAGATAAAAAAAATTCCGCTTTCTTTCCGGATGGGCTTTCCACGTCAGGAAAAACTGCCATTTCACCCGAAAAGGAGGACTCTTTGAATAATTCAAACATTCAAGGAGGAAGGGAGAGCTCATCAGTTACGGAAAGATTGCTGCAACATGAACTAGGATAGCCTTCCTAGGTGTTGCTGAACTTGTTATGATTATGGGTTTGCCACAGTACAATGTACAAAGTACAGTACAGTGCATAGCAGTGGGCCTAGCCTACTGCCACTGCCTACCTTACAACATCATCAACTAAGCTGGTAAGCATTTGGGTATTTAATAATTATGGTATGTAAAGACTGATCTGATGAACCAGCCTTGGTGGTCTGTAAATAATTAATTCTCTCTCTCTCTCTCTCTCTCTCTCTCTCTCTCTCTCTCTCTCTCTTCTCTCTCTCTCTCTCTCTTTTGGGAATTAGATATTGGATATTATATCTGAAATACACACACACACACACACTCTCTGTCTCTCTGTCTCTGTCTCTGTCTCTCTCTCTCACCTTTTATCCTCTTGCTTATAGTTATAGTGTATCCTGATGAAGGATTCATATTTTATATTTTCAATACTTTATTGGACTTGCCTCTGTACTTAAGTTTTAATGAGTGCCCTATTTCAATATCTTATAGTTATGTGTAACAAGTAAGTGTACCATTTGACAATGTGTAGATGTTTATCTTTATGACTTATTCAGTTTGATTGTGTTATTTTTCTTGGCTCTGTTGTTCTTGTTGTTGTTGTTTGTCTGTTTTTCTCTTTTTTTATCTTCTTTTGTTGGTTTGGTTCTTCTTTCTCTTTTGTTTGTTTGTTTTGGTTAGGGTTTTTTGGGGGGTGGGGGTGGGGGGGGGGTATTTTTAGGGTTTTCTTTTATTTGCTTGCGGGGGTTGTTGGGGGGGGGGGGGGAGGGGGGCTGTTTTGAAAAGGGTTATTTCCCTTGTTTTTATTGTGAGACTGTATAAGTATTGGGTTATTATTATTAAGATGTATCCCTAATGGGCGGGGACTGGATGTAAAAGAGCACATGTCCGTCATGTGTGCTTATTCATTATCCTCGAAATAAAAGAAATTGTCATTGTCTCTCTCTCTCTCTCTCTCTCTCTCTCTCCTTTTATTGTGTTGCTTATAGTTATCTATATATAGATGTTGTGTATCCTGATGAAGGACATAATTATTCATTCCTTATATTTTCCATATTTTATTGGGCTTGTCAGCTGTACTTGAATTTTAATGAATGCCCTATTTCAATATCTTATTGTTACTGTAACAACTATGTGTACCAGTTTACAATGTGTAGATGTTTATTTTTAAGTGGGGGTTTTTCCCCTTGGTTTTCTTGTTTGATTTTCTTTTTTTCTTCTTTTTTCCTATTGCTTTTTTGGGGGGGGGGGGGGTGTTCTTGGTTGGTTGTTGTTTTTGTGTTTTTTTTGGGGGGTGGGGGGTGGGATTTCCTTTTATTTCTTTGGTCTTTTTGTTGTTTGTTTTGTTTTTTGAAAGGGTTATTTCCCTTTGTTTCTGCTGTGTGAGAGTATGAGTATTGGGCTTATTATTAAGATGTATCCCTACAGGCGGGGACTGGATGTGAAAAAGCACACAAGTGCTTATTCATTATCCTTGAAATAAAAGAATTTGTCATTGTCTCTCTCTCCCTCTCTATCTAATCTGATGATCCGGGTTCGATTTCTGTTCAATGGGATATTTTCCCCTGGAGTTAACATCAGTGCAGACTCCACTCTCCCCCAAAAGTCCTTCGGATGAGACTATAAACCGAGGCCCCGTGTGCGAATGCACGCGGAACATCTTGCGCACACGTTAAATCCTGTTATGCTTTTCGTAAGAGTAGGCCATTGTGTGCCGGTGGGAACAGATGACAGAATTTACAAATCTGCATTCACACGGGGATTGGATGTAAAAAAGCACCTACGTGCTTATTCCACTATCCTCAATATAAAAGAATAAAATAAATAAATATGTAAAGACTGATCATTGTGACTGTGAGCCTTGATGGTGTGTAAATAATGAATCTCTCTCTCTGTGTCTCTCTGTGTCTCTCTGTCTCTCTCTGTATCTCTCTCTCTCTCTCTCTCTCTCTCTCTCTCTCTGAATTTATAGGGGTTTTTTTTGTGTGTTTTTTTAACTGTAGCCAGCAAGTTGATGTGTGTGTGTGTGTGTGTGTGTGTGTGTGTGCTCGGGTGTAATTTGTTTTTTCAAAGTGTAAGTTCCCTTTGTTTTGAATGTATGACATTAATTTTGTGTAGTTAACTCTAGCTACTGCTTTTCCTGTTAAAAAAAAAGTCTAGTAATGAATTAGTTAACGTTTATTTTCCTGTTTGCCAAAATGATTCTGTAATGGTTTTATTTACCTATTAATATAATGAGGATGGGCTCTGTTTGTTTGTTATGTTGTTGCTGTTGTTTTTAGTGTGTGAGTGTATGGGTATTGGGCTTATTTTAGTATATATATATATATATATATATATATATATATATATATATATATATATATATATATATATAAGGGCGGGGACTGGATGTAATAAAAAAAAAAAAGCACCTGGGTGCTTATTCATTATCCTCAGTATAAAAGATTTTGGTTTGGTTTGATTTGAATTGATTTATCTCTCTCTCTCTCTCTTTAGGGCTGGATAAAGAAACTTTTGTTCAAAATCATTGTTTTTAATCTTGTATCCTCAGAAAATGAAATGTTGGTGTCATTTCTCTCTCTTTCTAGTCTCTCTCTATCTATCTCTCTCTCTGTCTCTCTCTCTCTTTCTCTCTCTCTCTCTCTCTCTCTCTCTTTGTGTCATCTCTCTCTCTGTGTCTCTGTCTCTCTGTGATAAGGATACTACTGCTGCTGCTGCGGTTGTTGCTGCTGCTACTACTACTATTACTACTACTAGTTACTACTACTACTACTACAACTACTAAGTACTACTTCAACACTACTACTCCTACTTCTACTACTACTTCTACTACTACTTACTTACTCTACTACTACTTACTACTAGTACTACTACTACTATTACTACTATACTTACTACTACTACTACTACTGCTACTAACTACTCACTACTACTGCTACTACTACTACTAGTACTACTACTACTAGTTACTACTAGTACTACTACTTCTACTACTACTACTGCTACTACTACTACTACTACTACTACTAGTTACTACTAGTACTACTACTTCTACTACTACTACTACTACTGCTACTACTACTAGTTACTACTAGTACTACTACTACTACTACTACTACTACTGCTACTACTACTACTAGTACTACTACTACTAGTTACTACTAGTACTACTACTTCTACTACTACTACTACTGCTACTACTACTACTACTACTAGTTACTACTAGTACTACTACTTCTACTACTACTACTGCTACTACTACTACTACTACTAGTTACTACTAGTACTACTACTACTACTACTGCTACTGCTACTACTACTACTACTACTACTACTACTACTACTACTACTACTACTACTACTACTACTACTACTGCTACTACTACTACTACTGCTACTGCTA
>CM054168.1:34569701-34602201 GCA_028751875.1 Rapana venosa
ATCCCCGGTAAGGGTAGGGACTGGATGTAAACAAGCACATGAGGGCGTATTAATTCATTATCCTTGAAACAAAAGAAGTTGATTTGATGATTTGGTCTGTCTCTGTCTCACACACACACACGCACGCACGCACACACGCATGCACGCACGCACGCACGCACGCACACACACACACACACACACACACACAGAGTTTATCTGTTCATTGAAAATTGGAGTTACCAGCTTGGTGCCAAAAAACCCACTGTTAAACATACTTACATAAGCGTGCATGCGTGTGCGCGCGCGCACACACACGCACACGCACACACACTCATGCACACACATATTTTTAATCTCATATCACTTAATGTGAATAGATGTTAGATTGATCAACAACAACAACAACAACACACACACGCACACTCACACACACAGAGATATTACACACACAGAGATATTACACACACACACATCACACACACACACACACACACACACACACACACACACACACACACACACATACACACACACACACACACACACAGATATTACACACACACACACACACACCACACAGATATTACACACACACACACACACACACACACACACACACACACACACACACAAGTATGCATATTGCCAGTTTTTGTCAAGCAGTCATTCTGTGACATAACAGCATACAGGTGTGTAGGCTAGCTATGAATGCAATACTGTGTGAATCACGCCCTTGATTTGAAAAGAAAACCTCCATTAAAAAGCTCCTTGGAAAGTCCCTTGAATTTTAAACTAAGCAGTCTGTATTCATGAACACTGTATTTCTTCAGTAGTTGTCGTATTTCTCTCATCCTTTGTATAAATTTTCACAAGGGAACGACAGTACTGACATACTAGGAAGAGTTGAGAACCTCAGAGAGTGGAGGAAGCTGGTCGCAAAAATCTTCAGTGATGCCCCAAATGGTGGACCAGACTATGGGATTGGTGGAGGTGTGAAGTGACAAGCATGCATGTAGGCCTCATTTTGACATTGTATTAAATAATAATAATAATAATAATAATAATAATAATAATAACAATAATAGTAATAATAACAATAATAATAATAATAATAATAATAATAATGATGATGATGATGATGATACATGGAATTTATATAGCGCTATATCTTGCATAAAAAAACCCACATCAAAGCGCTTGCAAGTGTGTATTAAATCATGCACAGATAATATAGAAGAAATATTGACAAACAAAATACTGATTGTTGACAACTTTTGCTGTGTTTACAGATCTGGCTTTGGACGAGGCAGATGGAGATGGAGAGGCAAGATCTGAATTATTCAGAGGTGAGTTGTTCTGCTATGAAAATTATGATGGGGAGGGGAGAAGGGTGTGTATGTGTGTGTGTGTGTGTGTTCAAATTTCATTGTTCGTCTCTTCACAGAATGTATATCAACACATTAAGAAAAAGAAGAAAAAAAAGAAAGAAAGTGGAGTGGGGGATTCTGGGAGTGGGGTAGGGGATAAATGTATTAAAAATCTACACAGAACTGTAAGAAAATGTAGATACAAATAATGCGTGAGTACAGAATCATTAAAACCCCAATTTCTAACAGAATCAAAGGAATGAACATAAAACTATTGTAACCGTTACCAATGAGAGAAATCTAAACCGGGGAAAGGGATAATGTCTTTAAAGTCCGTAATAATCATAACAATGAACGATTGGACTATGCTATAATGATTTGGACTAAATTATATTTCAGTAAAAGATCACTGAATATAGCTGATGACGATTTTTGATATAGGAACAGGTATGTAACTTTTCAGTAAAACTGCATGATCAAAAGTTATACTATGGCCGCATATGCATAAAAAAACATGTTCAACATTGTGTGTGTGTCACTGTGTGTGTGTGTGTGTGTGTGTTTGTGGTTTTATAAATGAACTGCCCAATCATAGAAAACAAGTGAAAATATAAATCTGAAAATGGTTTTGTCCAGGATCTCTGAACAGATGCAAGGAAAAGACGAAAAAAAAAATAAAGGAAGCAATCAGTCTCCTCCGTGAATCAGAAAGGGTGTGTATGTTGTGAAGGGGGTGACAACTGGCTGTGCTTGATTTTGGGTCAGGGTACGAATGCTATGAAATGAACAAATTTTATTTATAGAGGGTTATAGAATATGCATTAACAATAGGTTTTTTACATCCAGTCCTCTGTGGAAAAAAAAGTAAAAAGCAAATGAAAGTAATTAACGTGCAATACATAGCATGAAGAAGAATATAAAAAAAAGAAAAAATACATACATGGATGATGGATTTTCCCATGCAAATCACCCAATCTAATTTCATACATGAAAAAAAGTTTTTTGGAAAGTAAACATAAACAGGAATAACCCAAGCAAGGTAGGCACAGCTAATTAATTTCAAAAAGCACACACATATAATATAAAAAGAAAAAAAGGGAGGAAGTTCAAAAAAGTTATTTCAATAATGTAAATGGAAAATAGAAGAAAACGAGTGCGAAGAAAGAGAGAGAGAGAGAGAGAGAGAGAGACAGACGGGGACAGACAGACAGACAGACAGACAGAGACATAGGGAGAGACGGACAGACACATTCTGTGCGTTCTTTTAGTTTTTAATGAGTGATTAAGTCAATCAAGTCAAAAACACTTTGATCATCCCATGAATGAGCAGTTACAATATTGACAGCGCATTGATACAGATAAAAAAAATCTCGACAGTTATTTTTTTTTTTAATGTCCTGGCTGAAGTGAACGACTTGGTATTGAGTTGTATTTGTTGTCAGTGGAAGGTGGTTATTAACGGGCAATCGTGTTGGTGTGATTGAGGTGCAGGTGCATGTTGTTGGTGTGAAAGATAGGCACTGTGACGAATCATCAGTGTTGGTGTTCGTGAGGGATCACAGTAATTAATAATAATAAATGGAAATTTATATAGCGCTGATCTTGTAAAACAACAAATCGAAGCGCTTGCACTCAAATCATTTACACGCATGCAACTTTCCTCAAATATTATAAGATTTTCAATTTATGCACAGACACTCACACACACACACACTCACACACACACACACGCACACACGCACACACACACACACGCACGCACGCACGCACACACACACACCACACACACGCGCACACACCACACAAAACCCCACATACACACACATACGCACACACACAGGGCACACACCACGCACGCACGCGCGCACACACACACACACATACACACACACACACCACACACACACACTTAGGTGGTGAGGAGGTGAAGGGATGCTGTTAAAAAAAGTAGGAACAGATATGATTGTTGGTATGAGAGGCAGAATACTATTACTTCTTTGTGAAAAAAAGATTATTAATGTGCATAAAGCAATATGTGTGTGTGTGTAATAAATAATATGTGTGTGTGTAATTTTCTGATTTTTTTGTGCTTATGTTATTTATAGATAATTTTCTATATAATTTTATTTTTTCTACTTATATATATATATTATTTTTAAATTTATTTATTTATTTATTTATGTATATGTATATATATAGTTAACAAAAATATAGGGGAGGAAAAACATGTGCAGGTAACCAGTTACAACCTCATTCCTTTCATAAAATGATTTTTTTTCCAAGATTAAAAAAAAAAAAAAATTCACTACATAAAAACATTGAAGGCAGCATTAGGGGAATAATTGAGTAAGGACCATCCCTTTTGGCCTGACCTAAACTCCTGGTTTATAATTTTCTATGTCAATTTTTTTCTACCTTTTATATATAAAAAGGGGCAGACAGAGGTGCGTCCATGCGCGGCCACGTGTGTGTACAGTGAATGCATACAGTTTTTATTACGGTAAGCACAGTAGGTATGAACAGGAACTTAATAATTCAGTAAGACCAACAACTTGACCTGTGATTTTATCTATGTACAATGAACAGTAACTTAATAATTCAGTAAGACCAACTCGACCTGTGCTTTTATCTATGTACAATGAACAGGAAGTTAATAATTCAGAAAGACCAACTCGACATGTGATTTTATCTATGTACAATGAACAGTAAGTTAATAATTCAGTAAGACCAACAACCCGACCTGTGATTTTATCTATGTACAATAAACAGTAAGTTAATAATTCAGTAAGACCAACAACTCGACATGTGATTTTATCTATGTACAATGAACAGTAAGTTAATAATTCAGTAAGACCAACAACTCGACCTGTGATTTTATCTATGTACAATGAACAGTAAGTTAATAATTCAGTAAGACCAACTTGACCTGTGATTTTATCTATGTACAATGAACAGTGACTTAATAATTCAGTAAGACCAACTGACCTGTGATTTTATCTATGTACAATGAACAGTAAGTAAATAATTCAGTAAGACCAACTTGAACTGTGATTTTATCTATGTACAATGAACAGTGACTTAATAATTCAGTAAGACCAACAACTCGACCTGTGATTTTATCTATGTACAATGAACAGTAAGTTAATAATTCAGTTAAGACCAACTCGACATGTGATTTTATCTATGTACAATGGTCAGTAACTTAATAATTCAGTAAGACCAACTCGACATGTGATTTTATCTATGTACAATGAACAGTAAGTTAATAATTCAGTTAAGACCAACTCGACATGTGATTTTATCTATGTAAAATGAAAAGTAAGGTAATAATTCAGTAAGACCAACAACTCGACCTGTGATTTTATCTATGTACAATGAACAGTAACTTAATAATTCAGTAAGACCAACTGACCTGTGATTTTATCTATGTACAATGGTCAGTAACTTAATAATTCAGTAAGACCAACTGACCTGTGATTTTATCTATGTACAATGATCAGTAACTTAATAATTCAGTAAGACCAACTGACCTGTGATTTTATCTATGTACAATGAAGGTGGCAGGATGGTTAAGACGTTTGCCTGCCAACAAGTGAACCGTGAGGTTCTGGGTTCGATTCCCAGCCTCGCCCTTTCTTCCCAGTTTGACAAAAAAATCGAAGTGAATGTCAAAGTCCTTCAGATGAGACCCTAAACCGAGGCCCCGTGTGCGAACGCATGCAGAACATCTTGCGCACACGTTAAATCCTGTTCCGTTGTTCAAAAGAGTAGGCCATTGTGTGCCGGTGGGAACAGATGACAAAATTTAAAAAACCGCATACACACAGTCATCTGAGGGCTTTGATTTGTTGCTTTACAAGATTTAGCCTATGTAAATTCCATACATTATTATTATTATTACAATGAACAGTAACTTAAAAATTCTAAGACCAACAACTCGACCTGTGATTTTATCTATGTACAATGAACAGTAAGTTAAAATTCAGAAAGATCAACTCGACCTGTGCTTTATCTATGTACAATGAACAGTAAGTTAATAATTCAGTAAGACCAACTCGACCCGTGCTTTTATCTATGTACAATGAACAGTAAGTTAATACTTCAGTTTAAAAACTTGGGCCTGTGATTTTATCTATGTACAATGAACAGTTTAAATTAATACTTCAGAAAGACAACAACTCGACCTGGCTTTATCTAGTACATGAACTGTAAGTAAATATTTAGAAGACCAACAACTTGACCTGTGATTTATCTATGTACAAGGAAAGTAAGTAATAATTCAGTAAGACCAACTCGACAATGTGTTTTATCTATTACAATGAACGTAAAGTTAATAAATTTAGTAAACAACTCGACCTGTGTTTTATTATGTACATGAACGTAAGTTAATAATTCAGTAAAGACCAACTTGACCTGTGATTTATCTATGTACAATAAACAGTAATTAATAATTCAGTAAGACCAACAAGTCGACCTGTGGATTTTATCTATGTACAATGAACAGTAAGTTAATAATTCAGAAAAACCAACTTGACCTGTGATTTTATCTATGTACAATGAACAGTAAGTTAATAATTCATAAGACCCCAAATTGACCTGTGATTTTATCTATGTACAAGGAACAGTAAATTAATAATTCAGTAAGACCAACAACTCGACCTGTGATTTATCTATGTACATTTAACAGTAAGTTAATAATTCAGAAAGACCAACTTGACCTGTGATTTTATCTATGTACAATGAACAGTAAATTAATAATTCAGTAAGACCAACTTGACCTGTGATTTTATCTATGTACAATGGGAAAAGTAACTTAATAATTCCCGTAAGACCAAAAACTCGACCTGTGATTTTAAACTATGTACATGAAAAAGTAAGTTAATTTAAATTTAGTAAAAACCAACTCGACCTGTGCTTTTATCTATGTACAATAAACAGTAAGTTTAAAAATTCGTAAGACCAACAACTCGACCTGTGATTTTATCTATGTACAATGAACAGTAACTTAATAATTCAGTTAGACCAACAACTCGACCTGTGATTCAAATACAGTTGCAGACCCACCACCACCCCCCAAAAAAAAGAAAAAAAAAGAAAAATGTTTGGCGTGCTCTTGTGCGACGTGCTTCTCCCATGTGAGACAGCCGAATTTCATGCAGAGAAATCTCATGACTTAAACAGGTTAATGTGGTAAATGAAAAGAAAATTATCTTTCCTGTTTGCCAAAATGATTTATTTACTGGTTTGTTTTGTGGATTTTGTAGCAGGTTTGTTTGCTTCATTTGGGGAGTTGTTGGTTGTTTTTTGTTGTTGTTGGTGTGTGTATATATTTGTGTGTGTGTTTGTTTTGTGTGTTGGTGTGTGTGTGTGTGTGTGTGTGTGTGTGTGTGAGACTGTATGAGATTGTGTGTGTGTGTGTGAGACTGTGTTTTTGTGGGGTGAGGAGAGAGAGGGCGAGAGAGAGAGACTGTGTTTGTATGTGTGGGTGTGTGTGAGTGAGTGAGTTAGTGAGTGTGTGTGTGAGTGTGGGGTGTGTGTGTGCGCGCATGCGTGTGCAGCACATACAAACATTTGCTTTGTTGCTTTGTTTCTGGTTTTTTTGTTTGTTGTTTTTGTGTTTTGTTGTGGCTTAGGTTTTGGGTTTTTTTTTGGTTTGGCTTGGGTTTTTGGTTTTGTTTAGGCTTGGTGTTTTGTTTTGTTTTGTTCATTAATTGCATATTTGTCTCCTTTCTGTTGTGTGTGTTACGGTTTTTTTCTTAAAAAAAAAAATTTTTTTGTTTGTTAATTGCTTACTTGTCTCATTTCTATTCAGAGGTTTTTCTCTCTCTCTCTCTCTCTCTCTCTCTCTCTCTTCCCCTCTCTCTCTGGGTGATGTGTTGATATTGGGCTTATTGTTCTAAAAAAAACTCAACAACCACCTTCATTCCAGTAATCTCCTTCCCCTTTTCAATCTGCCTATCGCGCCAACCACAGCACCGAAACCACCCTAGTCCACACTTTAGATACACTTCTACTCGCTGCTGATGCAGGGAAATCTCCCTCCTCACTCTTCTCGACCTATCGCTGCCTTTGACACTAAAGATCACTCAATTCTTCTTTCCGCCTCCAGAATATGTGTTTTATGCACTGCCCTCACCTGGTTTAGTTCATACCTCACAAACCGATACCAGAAAGTTATTGTCAGCAAAATTCAATCAAAAACCCGTCAAACTGGAATTTGGAGTCCCACAGGGATCAGTTCTGGGTCCGTTTTCTTCACTCTCTACACTGCTCACTCTCACACATAATAAACCCATCATATTGATCATCATTTCTATGCTGATGACACTCAGCTTCAATGTAGCAATACCCTTGAAAACCTGCCTTCCCTCCTGACAAATATGGCCCACTGCCTTCTAGACATTCAAAACTGGATGACTCAAAATAAGTTACAGCTAAATGCTGATAAAAACGGAAGCCATGCTCATGGGGACCAAACATAAACTTTCCTCCTTCACAACGACTTCAGTGGAATTCAGCAATACGTCGGTTCCTCTGTCCAGCTCGTGAAATATCTAGGTGTGGTTCTTGACAACACACTCTCTATGAAAAAATTCATCACCCAGACCTGCCAGTCTTCCTACTATCAATTACGGCGCATAAGTGCAATTCGCAAGTATCTGTCTACTGAAGCAACATCCAAACTTGTCACGTCTCTCATTCTTTCTCGACTGGACTACTGTAATTCTCTCTTGGGGTGGTTTGCCAGCATCATCCATCCACTCCCTTCAAAGCATACAAAACTCTGCAGCTCGACTGGTCCTTAGAAAGAAAAAATCTGAAACATCACTCCTCTTTTTCATCTCTTCACTGGCTGCCTGTCTCACAAAGAATAAGTATAAGATTAAAACCCTTTTTTTCAAAATGTCCCACAAATCTGCACCTTCTTATCTCTGTAACTGTCTTCACCTGTACACTCCGTCCCGTTCCCTTCGTTCAGCTGTAGATACATTGTGCTTTCGAACACCCGATTTAAACAAACCACTGTTGGCCGTGGCTCTTTCTCTGTTTCCGGGCCCTCTACATGGAATGGGCCTCCCTCTTCCACTTCGCCAAAAGCCTTCTTTTGATTCTTTCAAATCTAGCCTCAAAACGCATTATACTCTACTTGAGATCTTCCCCCGTTGTCTGTTCCTACATGTCAATAGCTGCTTTCATCTCCACCCCCCCACCTAAGTGTGCTGTGTATATAAATTTTTATATTTTTTTATCTTGATATTTATGGATGGTTGCATGCGTATGAATGATTTGAAAGCAAGCGCTTTGATTTGTTTACTTACAAGATTCAGCGCTATATAATTCCATACATTATTATTATTATTATTTTACTATCATGACAGTATCCCCGGTAAGGGTGGGGATGGATGTAAACAAAGCAATGAGGGCGTATTAATTCATTATCCTTGAAACAAAAGAAGTTGATTTTTTTGATTTGGTCTGTCTCTGTCTCACACACAGCACACATCACGCACGCACACGCGGCACGCACGCACGCACGCACACACACACACACACACAGAGTTTATCTGTTCATTGAAAATTGGAGTTACCCGCTAAAGCCAAAAACCCACTGTTAAAAATACTTACATAAGCGTGCATGCCCGTGCGCGCGCACACACACACGCACGCACACACACCACACACTCATGCACACACATATTTTTAATCTCATTTTCACTTAATTTTGAATAGATGTTAGATTGTCAACAACAACAACAACAACAACAACAACAACACACACACACGCACACTCACAACATACACAGATATTACACACACACACACACATCACACACACACACACACCACACACATACACACACACACACACACACACACACACACACACACACACACCACACACACACCCACACACACACACACACACACAGATATTAAACCACACACACACACATACACACACACACACACACACACACACACACACACCACACACACAGATATTACACACACACACACACACACACACACAGATATTACACACACACACACACACCACACACACACACACACCACACACACACACACACAAGATATTACACCACACACACAAAACACACACACACAACCACCCCACACACAAGTATGCATATTGCCAGTTTTTGTCAAGCAGTCATTCTGTGACTAACAGCATACAGGTGTGTAGGCTAGCTATGAATGCAATACTGTGTGAATCACGCCCTTGATTTGAAAAGAAAACCTCCATTAAAAAAGCTCCTTGGAAAGTCCCTTGAATTTTAAACTAAGCAGTCTGTATTCATGAACACTGTATTTCTTCAGTAGTTGTCGTATTTCTCTCATCCTTTGTACGAATTTCACAAGGGAACGACAGTAGACTGACATACTAGGAAGAGTTGAGAACCTCAGAGAGTGGAGGAAGCTGGTCGCAAAAATCTTCAGTGATGCCCCAAATGGTGGACCAGACTATGGGATTGGTGGAGGTGTGAAGTGACAAGCATGCATGTAGGCCTCATTTTGACATTGTATTAAATAATAATAATAATAATAATAATAATAATGATGATGATGATACATGGAATTTATATAGCGCTATATCTTGCATAAAAAACCCACATCAAAGCGCTTGCAAGTGTGTATTAAATCATGCACAGATAATATAGAAGAAATATTGACAAACAAAATACTGATCGTTGACAACTTTTGCTGTGTTTACAGATCTGGCTTTGGACGAGGCAGATGGAGATGGAGAGGCAAGATCTGAATTATTCAGAGGTGAGTTGTTCTGCTATGAAAATTATGATGGGGAGGGGAGAAGGGTGTGTGTGTGTGTGTGTGTGTTCGATTTCATTGTTCGTCTCTTCACAGAATGTGATATCAGACACATTAAGAAAAAGAAGAAAAAAAGAAAGAAAGTGGAGTGGAGGAATTCTGGGAGTAGGGTAGGGGATTAATGTATTAATTAAATCTACACAGAACTGTAAGAAAATGTAGATAGAAATAATGCGTGAGTACAGAATCATTAAAATCCCAATTTCTAACAGAATCTAAGGAATGAACAATAAAACTATTTATAACCGTTACCAACAAGAGAAAATCTAAACCACGGAAGGATAATGTCTTTAAAGTCCGTAATAATCATAGCAATGAACCGATTGGACTATGCTATAATGATTTGGACAAATTATACTTCAGTAAAAGATCACTGAATATAGCTGATGACGATGTTGATATAGGAACAGGTATGTAACTTTTCAGCATACTGCATGATCAAAAGTTATACTATGGCCGCATATGCATGAAACATGTTCAACATTGTGTGTGTGTGTGTGTGTGTCACTGTGTGTGTGTGTGTGTGTGTTTGTTGGTTTTATAAATGAACTGTCAATCATAGAAAACAAGTGAAAATATAAATCTGCAAATCGTGTTTTGTCCATGGATCTCTGAACAGATGCATGGGAAAAGATGAAAAAAAATAATAAAGGAAGCAATCAGTCTCCTCCGCTGAATCAGAAAGGGTGTGTATGTTGTGAAGAGGGTGACAACTGGCTGTGTTTGACTTTGTCATGGTACGAATGCTATGAACAATGAACAAATTTTATTTATAGAGGGTTATAGAATATGCATTAACAATAGGTTTTTTTACATCCAGTCCTCTGTGGAAAAAAAAAGTAAAAAGCAAATGAAAGTAATTAACGTGCAATACATAGCATGAAGAATGATATAAAGAAAGAAAAAATACATACATGGATGATGGACTTTCCATGCAAATTCACCCAATCTAATTTCATACATGAAAAAAGTTTTTTTGAAAGTAAACATAAACAGGAATAAGCCAAGCAAGTTAGGCACGGCTAATTAATTTCATAATGCACACACAATATATTATATAAAAAAGAAAAAAATGATGAAGTTCAAAGAAAAAGTTATTTCAATAATGTAAATGGAAAATAGAAGAAAACGAGTGCGAAGAAAGAGAGAGAGAGAGAGAGAGAGAGAGAGAGGATGGAGAGAGAGGGAGGAGAGGAGAGAGAAGAGGAGAGACAGAAGCAGACAGACAGACAGACAGACAGACAGAGACATAGGGAGAGACGGACAGACACATTCTGTGCGTTCTTTTATTTTTAATGAGTGATTAAGTCAAGTCAAGTCAAAAACACTTTGATCATCCCATGAATGAGCAGTTACAATATTGACAGGCGCATTGATACAGATAAAAAAAATCTCGACAGTTATTCTTTTTTTTAATGTCCTGGCTGAAGTGAACGACTTGGTATTGAGTTGTATTTGTTGTCAGTGGAAGGTGGTTATTAACTGGCAATCGTGTTGGTGTGATTGAGGTGCAGGTGTCATGTGTTGGTGTGAAAGATAGGCACTGTGACGAGATCAGTCATGTGTTGGTGTTCGTGACGGATCACAGTAATTAATAATAATAAATGGAATTTATATAGCGCTGAATCTTGTAAAACAAACAAATCGAAGCGCTTGCACTCAAATCATTTACACGCATGCAACTTTCCTCAAATATTATAAGATATTTCAAGTTTATGCACAGACACTCACACACACACACACTCACACACACACACACACACACGCACAACACGCACACACGCACACACCACACACACGCACGCACGACACACAACACACACACACACACACGCACACACACACACACACACACCAACAACACAATGCACACACACACACACGTACACACACGCACGAACGCGCGCACACACACACACATACACACACACACACACACACACACACACTTAGGTGGTGAAGGAGGTGAAGGATGCTGTTGAAAAAGTAGGAACAGATATGATTGTTGGTATGAGAGGCAGAATACTATTACTTCTTTGTGAAAATAAGATTATTATATGTGCATAAAGCAATATGTGTGTGTGTGTAATAAATAATATGTGTGTGTGTAATTTTCTGTATTTTTTTTGTGCTTATGTTATTTATAGATAATTTTCTATATAATTTTATTTTCTACTTAGATATATATATATATATATATATATATATATATATATATATATATAATATATATTTATTTATTTATTTATTTATGTTTATGTATATATATAGTTAACAAAATATAGTGAGGAAAAACATGTGCAGGTAACCAGTTACAACCTCATTCCCATCATAAAAATGATTTTTGTCCAAGATTAAAAAAAAACAAAATTCACTACAATATAAAACATTGAAGGCAGCATTAGGGGAATAATTGAGTAAGGACCATGCCTTTTGGCCTGACCTGACTCCTGGTATATAATTTTCTATGTCAATTTTTTTCTACCTATATATATATATAGAGGCAGACAGAGGTGCGTCCATGCGCGTGCGCACGTGTGTGTACAGTGAATGCATACAGTGATTATGTACGGTAAGCACAGTAGGTATGAACAGGAACTTAATAATTCAGTAAGACCAACAACTTGACCTGTGATTTTATCTATGTACAATGAACAGTAACTTAATAATTCAGTAAGACCAACTCGACCTGTGATTTTATCTATGTACAATGAACAGGAAGTTAATAATTCAGAAAGACCAACTCGACATGTGATTTTATCTATGTACAATGAACAGTAAGTTAATAATTCAGTAAGACCAACAACTCGACCTGTGATTTTATCTATGTACAATAAACAGTAACTTAATAATTCAGTAAGACCAACAACTCGACCTGTGATTTTATCTATGTACAATGAACAGTAAGTTAATAATTCAGTAAGACCAACAACTTGACCTGTGATTTTATCTATGTACAATGAACAGTAACTTAATAATTCAGTAAGACCAACTCGACCTGTGATTTTATCTATGTACAATGAACAGTAAGTTAATAATTCAGTAAGACCAACTCGACCTGTGATTTTATCTATGTACAATGAAACAGGAAGTTAATAATTCAGAAGACCAACTCGACTGTGATTTTATCTATGTACAATGAACAGTAAGTTAATAATTCAGTAAGACCAACAACTCGACATGTGATTTTATCTATGTACAATGAACAGTAAGTTAATAATTCAGTAAGACCAACAACTCGACCTGTGATTTTATCTATGTACAATGAACAGGAAGTAAATAATTCAGTAAGACCAACTTGACCTGTGATTTTATCTATGTACAATGAACAGTGACTTAATAATTCAGTAAGACCAACTGACCTGTGATTTTATCTATGTACAATGAACAGTAAGTTAATAATTCAGAAAGACCAACTCGACCTGTGATTTTATCTATGTACAATGAACAGTAAGTTAATAATTCAGAAAGACCAACTCGACCTGTGATTTTATCTATGTACAATGAACAGTAAGTTAATAATTCAGTTAAGACCAACTCGACCTGTGATTTTATCTATGTACAATGAAAAGTAAGTTAATAATTCAGTAAGACCAACTGACCTGTGATTTTATCTATGTACAATGGTCAGTAACTTAATAATTCAGTAAGACCAACTGACCTGTGATTTTATCTATGTACAATGATCAGTAACTTATAATCAGTAGACCAACTTGACCTGTGATTTTATCTACTGTACATATGATCATAACTAATAATTCAGTAAGACCAACTGACCTGTGATTTATCTATGTACAATGAGGACAGATGCGTTAAGACGTTTGCACGCATCAACAAGTGCCCTCGCCTTTTTCCAGTTTACAAAAAATCGAAGTGAAGTCAAAGTCCTTCAGATGAGACCCTAAAACCGAGCCCGTTGTGCGAACTGCATGCAGAACATCTTCGCACACGTTAAATCCTGTTCCAGTGTTCAAAAGAGTAGACCATTGTGTTTCCGTGGGACAGATGAAAATTTAAAAAACCATACACACAGTCATCTGAGGGCTTTGATTTGTTGCTTACAAGATTCAGCGTATGTAAATTCCATACATTATTATTATCATTACAATGAACAGTAACTTAATAATTCAGTAAGACCAACAACTCGACCTGTGATTTTATCTATGTACAATGAACAGTAAGTTAATAATTCAGTAAGACCAACTCGACCTGTGATTTTATCTATGTACAATGAACAGTAACTTAATAATTCAGTAAGACCAACTCGACCTGTGATTTTATCTATGTACAATGAACAGTAATTAATAATTCAGTAAGACCAACTGACCTGTGATTTTATCTATGTACAATGAACAGTAACTTAATAATTCAGTAAGACCAACATCGACCTGTGATTTTATCTATGTACAATGAACAGTAACTTAATAATTCAGTAAGACCAACTGACCTGTGATTTTATCTATGTACAAGGGTCAGAAGTTAATAATTCAGAAGACCACTGACCTTTGCTTTTAATCTATGTAATGATCAGTAACTTAATAATTCAGTAAGACCAACTCTGAAACCTGTGTTTTATCTATGTACACTGAACAGTAACTTAATAATTCATAAAAACCAACTTGAGCTGTGATTTTATCTATTACAATGATCAGTAACTAATAATTCAGTAAAACAACTGACTTGATTTTATCTATGTACAATGAACAGTAACGTTAATAATTCAGTTAAGACCAAAACTCGACCATGTGATTTATCTATGTACAATGAACAGTAAGTTAAATTCAGTAAGACCACAACTATGACTGTGATTTTATCTATGTACAATGAAACAGTAAGTTAATAATTCAGTAAGACCAACTCGACCTGTGATTTTATCTATGTACAATGAACAGTAACTTAATAATTCAGTAAGACCAACTCGACCTGTGATTTTATCTATGTACAATGAACAGTAAGTTAATAATTCAGTAAGACCAACAACTCGACCTGTGATTTTATCTATGTACAATGAACAGTAAGTTAATAATTCAGTAAGACCAACTCGACCTGTGCTTTTATCTATGTACAATGAACAGTAATTAAAAATTTTCAGTAAGACCAACTCGACCTGTGATTTTATCTATGTACAATGAACGATAGTTAATATTCAGTAAGACAACTTGACCTGTGATTTTATCTATGTACAATGAACAGTAACTTAATACTTCAGAAGACCAACACTCGACCTGTGTTATTATCTATGTACAATGAACAGTAAGTTATAATTCAGAAGACCAACCGACCTGTGATTTTATCTATGTACAATGAACATAAGTTAATATTCAGTAGACCACAACTGACCTGTGATTTTATCTATGTACAATGAACAGTAACTTAATATTCAGTAAGACCAACTGAACCTGTGATTTTATCTAGTACAATGAACAGTAAGTTAATAATTCAGTAAGACCAACTTTGACCTGTGATTTTATCTATGTACAATGAAACAGTAACTTAATAATTCAGTAAGACAACAACTGACCTGTGATTTTATCTATGTACAATGACAGTAACTTAATAATTCAGTAAGACACAACTCGACCTGTGATTTTATCTATGTACAATGAACAGTAACTTAATAATTCAGTAAGACCAACAACTCGACCTGTGATTTTATCTATGTACAATGAACAGTAACTTAATAATTCAGTAAGACCAACAACTCGACCTGTGATTTTATCTATGTACAATGAACAGTAACTTAATAATTCAGTAAGATCAACTCCGACCTGTGATTTTATCTAGTAACAATGAACAGTAACTTAATAATTCAGTAAGACCAACAACTCGACCTGTGATTTTATCTATGTACAATGAACAGTAACTTAATAATTCAGTAAGACCAACAACTCGACCTGTGATTTTATCTATGTACAATGAACAGTAAGTTAATAATTCAGTAAGACCAACTTGACCTGTGATTTTATCTATGTACAATGAACAGTAAGTTAATAATTCAGTAAGACCAACTCGACCTGTGATTTTATCTATGTACAATGAACAGTAAGTTAATAATTCAGTAAGACCAACTCGACCTGTGATTTTATCTATGTACAATGAACAGTAAGTTAATAATTCAGTAAGACCAACTTGACCTGTGATTTTATCTATGTACAATGAACAGTGACTTAATAATTCAGTAAGACCAACTGACCTGTGATTTTATCTATGTACAATGAACAGTAAGTTAATAATTCAGTTAAGACCAACTCGACCTGTGATTTTATCTATGTACAATGAAAAGTAAGTTAATAATTCAGTAAGACCAACTCGACCTGTGATTTTATCTATGTACAATGAACAGTAAGTTAATAATTCAGTAAGACCAACTCGACCTGTGATTTTATCTATGTACAATGAACAGTAAGTTAATAATTCAGTAAGACCAACTGACCTGTGATTTTATCTATGTACAATGAACAGTAAGTTAATAATTCAGTAAGACCAACTCGACCTGTGATTTTATCTATGTACAATGAACAGTAAGTTAATAATTCAGTAAGACCAACAAAAAACATGAAAAACCACTGTGATTTTATCTATGTAAAAATGAATCAGTAACTTAATAATTCAGTAAGACCAACCTGACCTGTGATTTTATCTATGTACAATGATCAGTAACTTAATAATTCAGTAAGACCAACTGACCTGTGATTTTATCTATGTACAATGATCAGTAACTTAATAATTCAGTAAGACCAACTGACCTGTGATTTTATCTATGTACAATGAAGGTGGCAGGATGGTTAAGACGTTTGCCTGCCAACAAGTAGCCTCGCCCTTTCTTCCCAGTTTGACAAAAAAATCGAAGTGAATGTCAAAGTCCTTCAGATGAGACCCTAAACCGAGGCCCCGTGTGCGAACGCATGCAGAACATCTTGCGCACACGTTAAATCCTGTTCCGTTGTTCAAAAGAGTAGGCCATTGTGTGCCGGTGGGAACAGATGACAAAATTTAAAAAACCGCATACACACAGTCATCTGAGGGCTTTGATTTGTTGCTTTACAAGATTCAGCCTATGTAAATTCCATACATTATTATTATTATTACAATGAACAGTAACTTAATAATTCAGTAAGACCAACAACTCGACCTGTGATTTTATCTATGTACAATGAACAGTAAGTTAATAATTCAGAAAGATCAACTCGACCTGTGCTTTTATCTATGTACAATGAACAGTAAGTTAATAATTCAGTAAGACCAACTCGACCTGTGCTTTTATCTATGTACAATGAACAGTAAGTTAATACTTCAGAAAGACCAACAACTCGACCTGTGATTTTATCTATGTACAATGAACTGTAAGTTAATACTTCAGAAAGACCAACAACTTGACCTGTGATTTTATCTATGTACAAGGAACAGTAAGTTAATAATTCAGTAAGACCAACTCGACATGTGATTTTATCTATGTACAATGAACAGTAAGTTAATAATTCAGTAAGACCAACTCGACCTGTGATTTTATCTATGTACAATGAACAGTAAGTTAATAATTCAGTAAGACCAACTTGACCTGTGATTTTATCTATGTACAATGAACAGTAACTTAATAATTCAGTAAGACCAACAACTCGACCTGTGATTTTATCTATGTACAATGAACAGTAAGTTAATAATTCAGAAAGACCAACTTGACCTGTGATTTTATCTATGTACAATGAACAGTAAGTTAATAATTCAGTAAGACCAACTTGACCTGTGATTTTATCTATGTACAATGAACAGTAACTTAATAATTCAGTAAGACCAACAACTCGACCTGTGATTTTATCTATGTACAATGAACAGTAAGTTAATAATTCAGTAAGACCAACTTGACCTGTGATTTTATCTATGTACAATGAACAGTAACTTAATAATTCAGTAAGACCAACAACTCGACCTGTGATTTTATCTATGTACAATGAACAGTAAGTTAATAATTCAGTAAGACCAACTCGACCTGTGCTTTTATCTATGTACAATAAACAGTAAGTTAATAATTCAGTAAGACCAACAACTCGACCTGTGATTTTATCTATGTACAATGAACAGTAACTTAATAATTCAGTTAGACCAACAACTCGACCTGTGATTCAAATACAGTTGCAGACCACCACCACCCCCCAAAAAAAAAAAAAAAAAAAAGAAAAATGGTGGCGCTGCTCTTGTGGCGACGTGCTCTCCCCATGGAGAGCAGCCCGAATTTCATGCAGAGAAATCTCATGACTTAAACTAGGTTAATGTGGTAAAATGAAAATGAAAATTATCTTCCTGTTTGCCAAAATGATATTATTTACATGGTTTGTTTTGTGGATTCTTGGTAGCAGGTTTGTTTGCTTCATTGGGTAGTTGTTGTTGTTGTTGTTGTTGTTGTGTGTGTATATATATGTGTGTGTGTGTGTGTGTGTGTGTGTGTGTGTGTGTGTGTGAGACTGTATGAGATTGTGTGTGTGTGTGTGAGACTGTGTTTGTGTGTGTGAGAGAGAGAGAGGGCAGAGAGAGAGGACTGTGTTTGTATGTGTGGGTGTGTGTGAGTGAGTGAGTTAGTGAGTGTGTGTGTGTGAGTGTGTGTGTGTGTGTGCGCGCATGCGTGTGCATGCACATACAAGCATTTGCTTTGTTTGCTTTTGTTTCTGGTTTTTTTGTTTGTTTGTTTTTGTGTTTTGTTGTGGCTTAGGTTTTTGGGTTTTGTTTTGGTTTGGCTTGGGTTTTTGGGTTTTGTTTAGGCTTGGGTGTTTTGTTTTGTTTTGTTCATTAATTGCATATTTGTCTCCTTTCTGTTGTGTGTGTTACGGTTTTTTGCTTTAAAAAAAAAATTGTTTTGTTTGTTAATTGCTTACTTGTCTCATTTCTATTCAGAGGTTTTTCTCTCTCTCTCTCTCTCTCTCTCTCTGGGTGAGTGTGTTGATATTGGGCTTATTGTTCTAAAACAACTCAACAACCACCTTCATTCCAGTAATCTCCTTCCCCCTTTTCAATCTGCCTATCGCGCCAACCACAGCACCGAAACCACCCTAGTCCACACTTTAGATACACTTCTACTCGCTGCTGATGCAGGGAAAATCTCCCTCCTCACTCTTCTCGACCTATCTGCTGCCTTTGACACTATAGATCACTCAATTCTTCTTTCTCGCCTCCAGAATATGTTTGGTATTAATGGCACTGCCCTCACCTGGTTTAGTTCATACCTCACAAACCGATACCAGAAAGTTATTGTCAGCAAAATTCAATCAAAACCTGTCAAACTGGAATTTGGAGTCCCACAGGGATCAGTTCTGGGTCCTGTTCTCTTCACTCTCTACACTGCTCCACTCTCACACATAATAAACCACCATCATATTGATCATCATTTCTATGCTGATGACACTCAGCTTCAATGTAGCAATACCCTTGAAAATCTGCCTTCCCTCCTGACAAATATGGCCCACTGCCTTCTAGACATTCAAAACTGGATGACTCAAAATAAGTTACAGCTAAATGCTGATAAAACGGAAGCCATGCTCATGGGGACCAAACATAAACTTTCCTCCATCACAACGACTTCAGTGGAATTCAGCAATACGTCGGTTCCTCTGTCCAGCTCTGTGAAATATCTAGGTGTGGTTCTTGACAACACACTCTCTATGAAAAAATTCATCACCCAGACCTGCCAGTCTTGCTACTATCAATTACGGCGCATAAGTGCAATTCGCAAGTATCTGTCTACTGAAGCAACATCCAAACTTGTCACGTCTCTCATTCTTTCTCGACTGGACTACTGTAATTCTCTCTTGGCTGGTTTGCCAGCATCATCCATCCACTCCCTTCAACGCATACAAAACTCTGCAGCTCGACTGGTCCTTAGAAAGAAAAAATCTGAACACATCACTCCTCTTTTGCGATCTCTTCACTGGCTGCCTGTCTCACAAAGAATAAAGTATAAGATTAATACCCTTTGTTTCAAATGTCTCCACAAATCTGCACCTTCTTATCTCTGTAACTGTCTTCACCTGTAC
Source organism: Rapana venosa (assembly GCA_028751875.1). Taxonomy (NCBI): domain Eukaryota; kingdom Metazoa; phylum Mollusca; class Gastropoda; order Neogastropoda; family Muricidae; genus Rapana; species Rapana venosa. The sequence goes on from CM054168.1 coordinate 34,589,923, forward strand.
ACTCCGTCCCGTTCCCTTCGTTCAGCTGTAGATACATTGTGCTTTCGAACACCCAGATTTAAACAAACCACTGTTGGCCGTGGCTCTTTCTCTGTTTCCGGTCCCTCTACATGGAATGACCTCCCTCTTCCACTTCGCCAAAAGCCTTCTTTTGATTCTTTCAAATCTAGCCTCAAAACGCACTTATACTCTACTTGAGATCTTCCCCTGTTGTCTGTTCCTACATGTCAATAGCTGCTTTCATCTCCACCACCCCCACCTAAGTGTGCTGTGTATATAAATTTGATATTTGTTTATCTTGATATTTATGGATGGTTGCATGCGTATGAATGATTTGAATGCAAGCGCTTTGATTTGTTTACTTTACAAGATTCAGCGCTATATAAATTCCATACATTATTATTATTATTATTTTACTATCATGACAGTATCCCCGGTAAGGGTGGGGACTGGATGTAAACAAGCACATGAGGGCGTATTAATTCATTATCCTTGAAACAAAAGAAGTTGATTTTATGATTTGGTCTGTCTCTGTCTCACACACACGCACACATGCACGCACGCACACGCGCGCACGCACGCACGCACGCACACACACACACACACACACAGAGTTTATCTGTTCATTGAAAATTGGAGTTACCAGCTTAATGCCAAAAAACCCACTGTTAAACATACTTACATAAGCGTGCATGCCTGTGCGCGCGCACACACACACGCACGCACACACACACACACTCATGCACACACATATTTTTAATCTCATATCACTTAATGTGAATAGATGTTAGATTGATCAACAACAACAACAACAACAAACAACAACACACACACACACACGCACATCACACACACACAGATATTACACCACACACACACATCACACACAACACACAAACACACACACACACACACAACACACACACACACACAAAACACACACACCACACACACAACACACACACACACACACACACCACACACACAGATATTACACACACACACACACACACACACACACGATATTCACACACACACACACACACACACACACACACACACACAGATATCACACACACACACACACACACACACACACACACAAGTATGCATATTGCCAGTTTTTGTCAAGCAGTCATTCTGTGACATAACAGCATACAGGTGTGTAGGCTAGCTATGAATGCAATACTGTGTGAATCACGCCCTTGATTTGAAAAGAAAACCTCCATTAAAAAAGCTCCTTGGAAAGTCCCTTGAATTTTAAACTAAGCAGTCTGTATTCATGAACACTGTATTTCTTCAGTAGTTGTCGTATTTCTCTCATCCTTTGTATGAATTTCACAAGGGAACGACAGTAGACTGACATACTAGGAAGAGCTGAGAACCTCAGAGAGTGGAGGAAGCTGGTCGCAAAAATCTTCAGTGATGCCCCAAATGGTGGACCAGACTATGGGATTGGTGGAGGTGTGAAGTGACAAGCATGCATGTAGGCCTCATTTTGACATTGTATTAAATAATCATAATAATAATAATAATAATAATAATAATGATGATGATGATGATACATGGAATTTATATAGCGCTATATCTTGCATAAAAAACCCACATCAAAGCGCTTGCAAGTGTGTATTAAATCATGCACAGATAATATAGAAGAAATATTGACAAACAAAATACTGATCGTTGACAACTTTTGCTGTGTTTACAGATCTGGCTTTAGACGAGGCAGATGGAGATGGAGAGGCAAGATCTGAATTATTCAGAGGTGAGTTGTTCTGCTATGAAAATTATGATGGGGAGGGAGAAGGGTGTGTATGTGTGTGTGTGTGTGTGTTCGATTTCATTGTTCGTCTCTTCACAGAATGTGATATCAGACACATTAAGAAAAAGAAGAAAAAAAGAAAGAAAGTGGAGTGGAGGAATTCTGGGAGTAGGGTAGGGGATTAATGTATTAATTAAATCTACACAGAACTGTAAGAAAATGTAGATACAAATAATGGTGAGTACAGAATCATTAAAATCCCAATTTCTAACAGAATCTAAGGAATGAACAATAAAACTATTTATAACCGTTACCAACGAGAGAAAATCTAAACCACGGAAGGATAATGTCTTTAAAGTCCGTAATGATCATAGCAATGAACCGATTGGACTATGCTATAATGATTTGAACAAATTATACTTCAGTAAAAGATCACTGAATATAGCTGATGACGATGTTGATATAGGAACAGGTATGTAACTTTTCAGCATACTGCATGATCAAAAGTTATACTATGGCCGCATATGCATGAAACATGTTCAACATTGTGTGTGTGTGTGTGTGTCACTGTGTGTGTGTGTGTGTGTGTGTGTGTTTGTGGTTTTATAAATGAACTGTCAATCATAGAAAACAAGTGAAAATATAAATCTGCAAATCGTGTTTTGTCCATGGATCTCTGAACAGATGCAAGGGAAAAGACGAAAAAAAATAATAAAGGAAGCAATCAGTCTCCTCCGCTGAATCAGAAAGGGTGTGTATGTTGTGAAGAGGGTGACAACTGGCTGTGCTTGACTTTGTCATGGTACGAATGCTATGAACAATGAACAAATTTTATTTATAGAGGGTTATAGAATATGCATTAACAATAGGTTTTTTACATCCAGTCCTCTGTGGAAAAAAAAAGTAAAAAGCAAATGAAAGTAATTAACGTGCAATACATAGCATGAAGAATGATATAAAGAAAGAAAAAATACATACATTGATGATGGACTTTCCATGCAAATTCACCCAATCTAATTTCATACATGAAAAAAGTTTTTTTTGAAAGTAAACATAAACAGGAATAAGCCAAGCAAGGTTAGGCACAGCTAATTAATTTCATAATGCACACACATATATATATAAAAAGAAAAAAATGATGAAGTTCAAAGAAAAGTTATTTCAATAATGTAAATGGAAAATAGAAGAAAACGAGTGCGAAGAGAGAGAGAGAGAGAGAGAGACAGAGACAGACAGACAGAGAGACAGACAGACAGACAGACAGACAGACAGACAGAGACATAGGGAGAGACGGACAGACACATTCTGTGCGTTCTTTTAGTTTTTAATGAGTGATTAAGTCAAGTCAAGTCAAAAACACTTTGATCATCCCATGAATGAGCAGTTACAATATTGACAGGCGCATTGATACAGATAAAAAAAATCTCGACAGTTATTCTTTTTTTTAATGTCCTGGCTGAAGTGAACGACTTGGTATTGAGTTGTATTTGTTGTCAGTGGAAGGTGGTTATTAACTGGCAATCGTGTTGGTGTGATTGAGGTGCAGGTGTCATGTGTTGGTGTGAAAGATAGGCACTGTGACGAGATCAGTCATGTGTTGGTGTTCGTGACGGATCACAGTAATTAATAATAATAAATGGAATTTATATAGCGCTGAATCTTGTAAAACAAACAAATCGAAGCGCTTGCACTCAAATCATTTACACGCATGCAACTTTCCTCAAATATTATAAGATATTTCAAGTTTATGCACAGACACTCACACACACACGCACGCACGCACGCACGCACGCACGCACGCACGCACGCGCACCCCACACACACACACACACACACATACGCACACACACATACACTCACACACACGCACACACACACGCACGCACGGGCGCACACACACACACACATACACACACACACACACACACACACACTTAGGTGGTGAAGGAGGTGAAGGATGCTGTTGAAAAAGTAGGAACAGATATGATTGTTGGTATGAGAGGCAGAATACTATTACTTCTTTGTGAAAATAAGATGATTATATGTGCATAAAGCAATATGTGTGTGTGTGTAATAAATAATATGTGTGTGTGTAATTTTCTGTATTTTTTTGGTGCTTATGTTATTTATAGATAATTTTCTATATAATTTTATTTTCTACTTAGATATATATATATATATATATATTTATTTATTTATTTATTTATGTATATGTATATATATAGTTAACAAAATATAGTGAGGAAAAACATGTGCAGGTAACCAGTTACAACCTCATTCCCATCATAAAAATGATTTTTGTCCAAGATTAAAAAAAAAAAAAATTCACTACAATATAAAACATTGAAGGCAGCATTAGGGGAATAATTGAGTAAGGACCATGCCTTTTGGCCTGACCTGACTCCTGGTATATAATTTTCTATGTCAATTTTTTTCTACCTATATATATATATATAGAGGCAGACAGAGGTGCGTCCATGCGCGTGCGCACGTGTGTGTACAGTGAATGCATACAGTGATTATGTACGGTAAGCACAGTAGGTATGAACAGGAACTTAATAATTCAGTAAGACCAACTTGACCTGTGATTTTATCTATGTACAATGAACAGTAACTTAATAATTCAGTAAGACCAACTCGACCTGTGCTTTTATCTATGTACAATGAACAGTAAGTTAATAATTCAGTAAGACCAACTGACCTGTGATTTTATCTATGTACAATGATCAGTAACTTAATAATTCAGTAAGACCAACTGACCTGTGATTTTATCTATGTACAATGAACAGTAACTTAATAATTCAGTAAGACCAACTCGACCTGTGCTTTTATCTATGTACAATGAACAGTAAGTTAATAATTCAGTAAGACCAACTGACCTGTGCTTTTATCTATGTACAATGAACAGTAAGTTAATAATTCAGTAAGACCAACTCGACCTGTGATTTTATCTATGTACAATGAACAGTAAGTTAATAATTCAGTAAGACCAAAAACTCGACCTGTGATTTTATCTATGTACAATGAACAGTAAGTTAATAATTCAGAAAGATCAACTCGACCTGTGCTTTTATCTATGTACAATGAACAGTAAGTTAATAATTCAGTAAGACCAACTCGACCTGTGCTTTTATCTATGTACAATGAACAGTAAGTTAATACTTCAGTTAGACCAACTTGACCTGTGATTTTATCTATGTACAATGAACAGTAAGTTAATACTTCAGAAAGACCAACAACTCGACCTGTGATTTTATCTATGTACAATGAACAGAAAGTTAATAATTCAGAAAGACCAACTTGACCTGTGATTTTATCTATGTACAATGAACAGTAAGTTAATAATTCAGTTAGACCAACAACTCGACCTGTGATTTTATCTATGTACAATGAACAGTAACTTAATAATTTAGTAAGACCAACTCGACCTGTGATTTTATCTATGTACAATGAACAGTAAGTTAATAATTCAGTAAGACCAACTCGACCTGTGCTTTTATCTATGTACAATAAACAGTAACTTAATAATTCAGTAAGACCAACAACTCGACCTGTGATTTTATCTATGTACAATGAACAGGAAGTTAATAATTCAGAAAGACCAACTCGACATGTGATTTTATCTATGTACAATGAACAGTAACTTAATAATTCAGTTAGACCAACAACTCGACCTGTGATTTTATCTATGTACAATGAACAGTAACTTAATAATTCAGTAAGACCAACTTGACCTGTGATTTTATCTATGTACAATAAACAGTAAGTTAATAATTCAGTAAGACCAACTCGACCTGTGATTTTATCTATGTACAATGAACAGGAAGTTAATAATTCAGAAAGACCAACTCGACATGTGATTTTATCTATGTACAATGAACAGTAAGTTAATAATTCAGTAAGACCAACAACTCGACATGTGATTTTATCTATGTACAATGAACAGTAAGTTAATAATTCAGTAAGACCAACAACTCGACATGTGATTTTATCTATGTACAATGAACAGGAAGTAAATAATTCAGTAAGACCAACTTGACCTGTGATTTTATCTTTGTAAAATGAACAGTGACTTAATAATTCAGTAAGACCAACTGACCTGTGATTTTATCTATGTACAATGAACAGTAAGTTAATAATTCAGAAAGACCAACTCGACCTGTTATTTTATCTATGTACAATGAACAGTAAGTTAATAATTCAGAAAGACCAACTCGACATGTGATTTTATCTATGTACAATGAACAGTAAGTTAATAATTCAGTTAAGACCAACTCGACATGTGATTTTATCTATGTACAATGAACAGTAAGTTAATAATTCAGTAAGACCAACAACTCGACATGTGATTTTATCTATGTACAATGAAAAGTAAGTTAATAATTCAGTAAGACCAACTGACCTGTGATTTTATCTATGTACAATGGTCAGTAACTTAATAATTCAGTAAGACCAACTGACCTGTGATTTTATCTATGTACAATGATCAGTAACTTAATAATTCAGTAAGACCAACTGACCTGTGATTTTATCTATGTACAATGATCAGTAACTTAATAATTCAGTAAGACCAACTGACCTGTGATTTTATCTATGTACAATGAACAGTAAGTTAATAATTCAGTAAGACCAACTGACCTGTGATTTTATCTATGTACAATGAAGGTGGCAGGATGGTTAAGACGTTTGCCTGCCAACAAGTAGCCTCGCCCTTTCTTCCCAGTTTGACAAAAAAATCGAAGTGAATGTCAAAGTCCTTCAGATGAGACCCTAAACCGAGGCCCCGTGTGCGAACGCATGCAGAACATCTTGCGCACACGTTAAATCCTGTTCCGTTGTTCAAAAGAGTAGGCCATTGTGTGCCGGTGGGAACAGATGACAAAATTTAAAAAACCGCATACACACAGTCATCTGAGGGCTTTGATTTGTTGCTTTACAAGATTCAGCCTATGTAAATTCCATACATTATTATTATTATTACAATGAACAGTAACTTAATAATTCAGTAAGACCAACAACTCGACCTGTGATTTTATCTATGTGCAATTGTAGGGACAGGTGCTGACGCTCCTCCCGTCTACATCAACCGGATAAAACACGCGTACCTTGGCCCCACTTTTGTGTCCAGCAATCCTCCCTGGGGGGGTACAGGTAAGTCCTGTTTTTTTTCCCCTCTTCTCTGTGTTTGCTGGGCTGTTTCGTTCATGGTGACTCGTTCGTGCCTATGCAACACTTTGCAGGGTGGGCCCTGATCGGTCCAGGTATGTTTGTTCAGACTGTGCTGACTGGACAGGTGAGGAGGATGTTTGTTAAAGGTCTGAGGTGCGAGATCCAAGGATGACTGTTTCTGATTTTATATCTGTTTGTTTGTGTGTGTGTGTGTGTGTTTGGTGGTTGTTGTTTTTTCATTCCTTGGCTAGAGCCCCGAAGTTCACCCATCAGAAGATTTTTGTGTATGTGAACATCCCACCCCAAACACACACGCACACTCACACTCTCACTCTCACACTCACACAGTCACTCTCACACTCACACAGTCACTCACACACAACACAACACACACACCACACACACACACACACACACACACACACACACACACACACACACACAACACACAACACACACACACCATATATGTAGCCACATTCTGACTTAAGGGATGGTGTCTAAACACGACACCTGTATGCACGTGAAGTTTTTGGGTGGGTTTCTTATTTCAAATTTTGTCATCTGCTCCTACCGGTATGAAATGGCCCACTCTTCCGAAAGGTGGAACAGGTTTTTTTAACGTGAGCACAAGATGTTCTGCATGCTTTCGCACACAGGGCATCGGTTTATAGTCTCATCTGAAGGACTTTGACAAATCAGTTTGATTTTTTCGTAAAACTGTGAAAAAAGCGCAAGGCTGGGATTGAGCCCAGAACCTCACTGTTGTCTTGTGTGGCATGTGAACATCTTAACCGTCCTGCCACCTTCCTTCTTGATAAGATCTTACTGACATGAGCCAGGTTGCAAGAGAGTTCTTTGGAACCAGGACTTGTGGAGACTCCAGCCCCTTTGCGGTCCTTCAGATGGGAGTTTACAGTGAAGTCCCATGCTGAAATCAACTGCAGTCCTTCAGATGGGAGTTTACAGTGAAGTCCCATTGCTCATTTCTGCACTGGTGTTTGTACCATAAGGGCCAGGTCTGTCTTCTAGCTTGCTTGTAAGTTCTTGGAATACATTGTTGCTGCATCCAAGGAGATCAATGTTAGCAAATTGCAGATTGCGTATGGATTTTCCACAAAGAGACACAGCTGTGTGGCGTTCAGTGAGTGTCTCTTGTACGATCTTCTCAAGAAAGAACTGGAATAAAGTAGGCAAGAGTATGCAGCCCTGTCTGACTCGTACTTTGTTTGAAAGCAGTTTCCAATCTAGCTGTTTATTAGGACTGCACTTCAGGTATTGATAGAGGGTGTCTGAATAATCTGCACCAATCCTTCCTCAGTGTTGTAAGTTCTGATGGTTTGCCCAAAGTCCTTCATGCCACACTTTGTCAAATGCTTTTCTGAAGTCAAGGAATTGTTTAGAACCGATCTTTCTGGTGTTGCTGCTTCTCCGTCAAGAGGATGTAGTTAAAGACGTGTTCCTTCCAGGCCTAAAGCCAGCTTGTGTGTGTGCTAGCACTTGTTCAGCATGTTTGGGGGGTGGGTGGTGGGTGAGGGGAGGAGACAGTTCAGACTGGCTCTTAGCAGACTGACTCTTAGCATTACAGTGCTTGGGTGGCTTGTAAGGCTGATTGTTTGGTAGTTCTGGTTCTGCTTTGGGTTCATCTCTCTTTGGAAGTGGGGTTATGTAGGTTAACCTCTCTTTGGAAGTGTTATGTAGGTTAACCTCTCTTTGGAAGTGGGGTTATGTAGGTTAACCTCTCTTTGGAAGTGGGGTTATGTAGGTTAACCTCTCTTTGGAAGTGGGGTTATGTAGGTTAACCTCTCTTTGGAAGTGGGGTTATGTAGGTTAACCTCTCTTTGGAAGTGGGGTTATGTAGGTTAACCTCTCTTTGGAAGTGGGGTTATGTAGGTTAACCTCTCTTTGGAAGTGGGGTTATGTAGGTTAACCTCTCTTTGGAAGTGGGGTTATGTAGGTTAACCTCTCTTTGGAAGTGGGGTTATGTAGGTTAACCTCTCTTTGGAAGTGGGGTTATGTAGGTTAACCTCTCTTTGGAAGTGGGGTTATGTAGGTTAACCTCTCTTTGGAAGTGGGGTTATGTAGGTTAACCTCTCTTTGGAAGTGGGGTTATGTAGGTTAACATCTCTTTGGAAGTGGGATTATGTAGGTTACCTTTCTTTTGAAGTGGGATTATGTAGGTTACCTTTCTTTTGGAAGTGGGATTATGTAGGTTACCTTTCTGTGGAAGTGGGATTATGTAGGTAACCTTTCTGTGGAAGTGGGATTATGTAGGTAACCTTTCTGTGGAAGTGGGATTATGTAGGTAACCTTTCTGTGGAAGTGGGATTATGTAGGTAACCTTTCTGTGGAAGTGGGATTATGTAGGTTACCTTTCTGTGGAAGTGGGAATGTGTACCTTTTAGTTATTGCAATGCAATACAACTTTAGTTAAATGCATTGAAATACATCTTCATTTGAAAGCAATGCAGTACATCTTCATTTCAATGCAATACAACTTCAGTTCAATGCAATACAACTTCAGTTCAATGCAATGCAATACAACTTCAGTTCATTGTAATGCAATAGTTTCAGTTCATTGCAATGCAATACAGCTTCAGTTCAATGCAATACAGTTCCAGTTTAATTCAATGCATTAAAACTTCAGTTCATTGCAATACAATTTCATTTAAAAGCAATGCAATACAACTTCATTTCAGTGCCATACAACTGCAGTTCATTGCAATCCAACTTCAGTGCATTGCAACACAAGTTCAGTGCAGTGCAATACAACTTGAGTCGAAAGCAGTGCAATACAGCTTCAGTTGAAAGCAATGCAACACAACTTCAGTTCAGTGCAATGCAATACGACTTCAGTCCAATGCAGTGCAATACTTTAGTCCAATGCAGAGCAGTACAACTTCAGTCCAATATAGTGCAGTAAAACTTCAGTTGAATGCATTGCAATACAACTTTAGTTCAATGCAGTACAACTTCACTTCATTGCAATGCAACTTCTGTTCAGTGCAGTGGAATACAACTTCAGTTCATTGCAATGCAATACAACTTCAGTTTAATGCAATTCAATTTCAGTTAAATACAATGCAACACAACTTCAGTTAATTGCACTGCAATAGTTCAGTTTAATGCAATACAATTTTAGGTCATTACCATGCAATACTCAGTTCAGTGCAGTACAGCTTCAGTTTAATGCAATACAATACAACAATTGAAAGCAATGCAATACATCTTCTGTTGAATGCAATACCACTTCAGTGCAATGCAATACAACTTCAATGCATTGCAATGCAATACAACTTCAATGCAATGCAGTACAGCTTCAGTTGAATGTAATGCAATACAACACCAGTTGGGTGCAAAGCAGTACAGCTTTCATGCAATGCAATACAGCTTCAATGCAATGCAATACAGCTTCTGTACAATGCAATACAGCTTCTGTGCAATGCAATACAGCTTCTGTGCAATGCAATACAGCTTCAGTGCAATGCACAACAGCATCAGTTCAATGCAAGGCAACTTCATTTCAATGCAAGGCAATACAACATTTATTCAATGCAATGAATTACAAGTTTAATTCAATGCAATGCATTACAAGTTTAATTCAATGCAATGCATTACAAGTTTAATTCAATGCAATGCAATACAACTTCAGTTCATCGCGATGCAATGCGATCTTTTAAGGTCTTGTAAGTGGGGGAGGGGGGAAGTGCTTCTTCATTGTATGGTAATGTGCACTTTTCTGTCTTTAGGTAGGTTTTTAAAGCCCTTTTACCTATTCTTTTTAGCGTCCAGTTGAATTTGTTTCAGACTCTGCAAGTTCAGCCATAAGCATCACAGAAGATGACTATCTCATCATTTTGATCAAGAATGAGCTGGAGCAATGCCCAGAGGGAAAGGAAGCCCTGCACTCGCTGGAACAAAAGATATGTGACAAAATCAGACAGCAGAAAAATGAACCGCATTTCTCCTCCTTCAAGGAGATGTTTAAACTTTCCTTCAAAGAGTTCATCGCGAAAAAGCCTGATCAGTTCAAACTGGACAATGATGGCCAGCACTACGTGGTTTATGCGAAAAAGGCAAAGAAGAAGAAGAGGAAGAAGAAGACAAAGAACAACGCCCAAGAGGAAATTGTTGAAGCAAGTGACAACCCTGGAGACTGGAAGACCTTTCTGCCAGAAACGTCCATCAATGATCACCCTAGGGAGGCACCAGTGTTGGAGGAGAGGGTGCCTGGAGGTGATGAGGAAGTTGAAGCGTCCGACACTGATGACTCAGCCGACTGGGAACCTGTCTCAAGGAAAAGAAGTAGCCACGCCAGGGAGAAACGGTTGGCGTCAAGTGTGCGTCCCTCAGCCAGCATGACCGCAGACCAAGTGTTGGTCCTCAAGCTTGTCCAGAAACCTGAGTCAGACAGGCTGATTTTTAAAGACAGTGATGATGCTTACAAGCGTAACCGGCCGGAGTTGATCAAAGATGTCACGAGCTTGTATAACGCTTCCGATGCTGAATCTCCAGCGTACATACTTTTAGGAGTCCAAGCTCGCCTCCCTCCTCCACACAGGTTACTAGGCGTTAAATCGTCAACCTCTGAAGCTTACTACCAGTCAGTGTTCTCCAAATCCATGTTCAGTGTCGTCCCCAAATTTAGATACAGGGAGGTTGTTTGCCAGGATAAACGTATTGGAATTGTTGAAGTTGATAACAAGTCATCAAGCAACTCCAAGAGCGTTATTCTCAGTGACAACATGGCAGCATGTGGGTTGAAGAAAAACCAGCTTTGGACAAGGGAACGATGCCGAAATGTATGTCATGCTCAGGCTGAACGAGTGGGTCCTAAACCATGGCGCGCTTTTGAAGAAAACCCACAGAAAAAGGGAACACAAGGCAAGAAGCCACCAGAAGCGCAACAACGCAGTTCTAGGACAGGCATGATTTCAAAGCCGCCAAGTGCCAAGCCAGCCCAGACCTTCCACCAGGCAGACACAGGACACTCCAGCCCTGGGCCAGAACCATTTTCCAAACAGAGCTGTGCTCAGGCAGTGCTTGAGAGTCAGCAACAAGCTTCATTTGCCAGTTGTCTGAAAAAACCTCCGGCAGGTGCGCCAAGCAAAACGCAGGAATTGATGGTCGCTTTGAACAATTTCAAGAAGTTTGATTTTGTGCTCATCACAGGCAGCATGTGCATCACCAATTCCAATGTACAAGCTCTGGCTGCAGCACCGTGGGTCGCTGTTTATGATTTCAATTTTCATGGCCGAGACGATGGGTTGCTGTGTTTACTGGAAGAAGGAATTGCAAAACGGAGGAGCTTCAGTGTGTTTACCTGGTGTGATAACTGTAGGGGGATC
>CM054168.1:34607201-34617201 GCA_028751875.1 Rapana venosa
ATATCTTGTGTGTAAAATGATAAAATCAAAGCGCTTGCATTCCGCCTATTCCGTTACACATGCAACTGATCATGAACAGTTTTTAAGAAATTCAAATTTACACGCATGCACGCACGTGCGCGTGGGTACACACACACACACACACACACACGAAGGTAAAGCACTTTGGCAAGGTGATGGGGATTCCGGCTTTGAAGGAAGAGTCATATAAGATGAATTAGCAGGGAAGAATGTTAGGTTTGGAGTAAATGTGTCTTGAGGCATGACCTAAAAGCGTCATAAGTAGGCATTTGGCAAAGGGAGAGAGGGAGGTCATTCCAGATCAATGGACCAGAAATAAAGAAAGAGCGACGGCCGACAGGAAACTGTTTGAATCTGGGTGTTTGTAATGTAAGCACAGGGTGTTTGCAGCAGAGTGGAGGGGACAAGACTGAGTATATTATGGGTGGAGAAGACATTCACAGAAGTAGGGCTATGCTGTTTGTTTTTTTGTGTGTGTGGAGACATTTGTAGCAAGAGGGAACTGATCTTGTGCTGTACTCTCTGTGGGACAGGCATCCAGTGGAGAGAGTGCAAGAGAGGACCAACGTGCTCAGAGTTATGACATGATATATATGTGCGCTTTGATTTGTTTTTGTTTTTTTACAAGATATAGCGCTACATGAATTCCATTTATTATTATTAGCTACATAAATTCCATTTTATTATTATTATTGTTGTTGTTGTTGTTCAAGTATGGGGAATGTGTTCTTGTCATCAGGGCTACAGTGTGGAGAAAGTGCTGGAGCATGTTCGAATTTGGCACGAGGTCTGTCGCAGTCCACAGTCGGCCTACTACCTCTTTGTCTTGCTCAGCCTCCTTGGCTTTGGAACTGCAGCATGGTCAGGTAAGGCTGAGTGTGTACCTGTCTGCCCAGGTGAGGCTGAGAGTGTGTCTGCTGAGCCTGATAGAATTCTTTTTATTATTATATCGTATTGTATTATATTATATCAAATTATATATTATAAGCGCTTCGATTTGTTTGCTTTACAAGATTCAGCGCTGTATAAATACCATACATCATTACTATTATTTATATGATATTATGTCATGTCACATCATATCATATCACATTACCCTATGTTATATCATATCATATCATATATCATGTCATATCACATCATATATAATATTATATTAAAGTATGTTCTTTCGAGCCAGAAGGCCCATAGAGCCGGAGCTTATCCCGGTTTCTGTAGCGTTAAGCGAACTGATGGTTTTTCACCACCCCTGTGACAGGACGCTAGTCTGTCGCCAGATACTTCCCCAGCAGAGCTGGTACCCACTTGTACACCTGGGTGGAGTGAGGAAAATAGGAGTAAAGTGTCTTTCCCAAGGACACAACACCGAGCCGAGCGGGGATCGAACCCGCGACCTCTGGATCACGAGTTGACCGCCTAAACCACTCGACCACGGTGCCTCCCTAATATTATATTATACCATATTATATTATATTACATTATGTTGTATCATATACTAATATGCTAAATTATACTGCATCATATGATATGATATTATATATTATATCATATATTTATACCACACTGTATTATATCACGCCATAATTTCGCACCTTGTCATGCATGCATTGTATTTTTTTTATCATATTGTCGATGTGACATTTTCTGTAAATTATATTACATCGTAATTATGACACCACACTGAGTCGTGCATTATGTCATATAGCACATTGTTGGTATTGACTCGGTCTGCAAGTCTCGTCAAATGTTTCAATCAGGGGCAGGGTAGCCTAGTGGTTAGAATCTGGAGCTGATGGCTTGGGTCAGAGTCGCCACCTAGGCACCTGTTTGAGGAGAGTCACCCCCCCCCCCCCCCCCCCACCCCCACCCCCCGGGTTTTTAAAAACTTTTTTTTTTCTTTTATATCGATGATAACGGAATAAGCACTTATGTGCTTTTTTTTACATACATCCAGTCCCTGTGTGTGTGCGGTTTTGTAAATTTTGTCATCAGTTCCCACCGGCACGCAATGGCCTACTCTTCCGTAAAGCGGAACAGGATTTAACGTGTGCGCAAGATGTTCTGCATGCGTGCGCACACGGGGCCTCGGGTTATTGTCTCATCCGAAGGACTGTTAACTCCAGGGGAAAAATATCCCCCTTGAACGGGAATCAAACCTGGGTCGTCAGATTGTGAGCGCAATGTTCTAACCACTAGGCTGTTATCCCGTCTCCCCGGGGGTGACATCAGTAGCAACTCCTCTCCCTTAAAGTCCTTCGGGTGAGACGATAATTATACCAAAGTCATCCTGCGTGGAAACACATCTTGCGCGCATGTTTTAACCTGTTTCCACCGTTCGAAAGAGTGTGCACCAATGCGTGCCAGCAAGAACAGACGACAACGTTTTAAAAACGCATTGCGCTCTGGTGGCGTGTCTGTGCGTCATCCCTGAAGTCGAATGTGGCTACCTCAGTGGTGCGGCAAAAAAAACCGGTCGCATGTGTGAAATCTCGCCATCGGTGAACCGGTGAGGTGAGGTCAAGTCGAGGAACAACAACAACACATAACGTTGAAAGGTTATGATTATCGTCATACTCAGGGTGAGGGAGGGAGTAAATGGTATAAAGAACATATCATAAGTCTATACTACTTCGGATGAGATGGCTATCGGTCCTAAAGTCCTTCAGATGGCTAAAGTCCTTCGGATGAGACTATAAACCGAGGCCCCCGTGTGCGAACGCATGCAGAACATCTTGCGCACACGTTAAATCCTGTTCCGCTTTTCCAAAGAGTAGGCCATTGTGTGCCGGTGGGAACAGATGACAAAATTTACAAAACCGTATACACATGGGGACTGGATGTAAAAAAAGCACATGAGTGCTTATTCCATTATCCTCGATATAAAAAAAAAGTCATCTGAGCGCTTTGATTTGTAGCTTTACAAGATTCAGCGCTATATAAATTCCATACATTATATTATTATTATTATTATTACTTGCCAGAAGAAGCTGACGTTAGCACAAAAAGTACAATCACAGAGGGATATCAACCCCAAAAAGTCGTTCGTTTTGGAAACTTCCCCGCCTCCCCTCCCTACCCCAACCCGCTCTGAATTAGCCATGGCGATTGGTCTACGCTTGACTACAAGTTTAAAAAAAATTATTTAAAAAAAAATGTATACCACTCTGTCACGAGATTTCTCTGCGTGAAATTTGGGCTGCTCTCCCCGGGGAGAGCGCATCGCCACAAGAGCAGCGCCACCCTTTTTTGTGTGTTTTTGTCTGCAACTGTATTTGTTTCCCTATCAGAGTGGCTTTTTCCTAAGAATTTTGCCGGGGACAACTCTTGTAACTGTGGGTTCTTTTACGTGCGCTGAATAATTTTGTGTAACACATGGGACCTCGGTTTATGGTCTCATCCAAAAAACTAGTGCCCAGACCACCACTCATGGTCTAATGGATGGGGGGAAAGTTGGTTCATTATTAATTAACACAAAGACAGTAGAGGGTCGTTAGCTCTTACTTCACATTGGTTTTCAAAAAATATTTTTTATTATAACGGTATTTCATCCCTTGTGTTTAGATTCCTTGATTTATTTTGAAATGACAGGTAAGTTTTGACTGGAATTTGACAGTCAGTGTTAATCTTTTTTTGGGGGTGGGGGCAGTGATATTTTAGACTATGAGACATGAACAGTGCTGTCTCATTGACTCGATGCAGCTTCCTATGACATTGTGTTACCTATACTGCTGAATGTATGTATGTTAGTCCGTCGTGTTCGACGATGACCTCCAAAACAGCAGAGGAGGCAGCTGCTGTTTCGGAAATTGGGCAGACATTTATTTGATTATAGTGGAGATGCCTTGCCCACAGTACATCCCCACTCTCTCGACCAAGAGGGTATAAGGACAGTCAGCGTTGGAGATGTTCTTCAAAGGCCAACCAGCCCCCAGGGCTGCAGCACATTAAGGACTGTGCAAGTCAAAGCCTCCTAGTCAGAGAATCATAGTCGATCACTAAAGACTAAGCTGTAAAGTGGAATTCCATGAGTGGGAAAGAAAGCCACTGGTCATACAGCCTCTGACTTTGCTGTTGCCTCAGGAAATGGATAAAGCCCAGGCGCTGAAGACATATGCAGTATTGGGTCATATTCCGCCCATGCCCAAGTCAGATGCCGTGGGCCTGACTTGTCATGTGCAACCCATTTTTTTTTTACTCATTTGACAGACAATGATAGTTACTGTCCGAGCGTTTAACGGGGAAAAAGCAGTATTCCGCTTTCACTCACGGCAGATTTCTCTGCATGAAATTCGGGCTGCTCTCCCCAGGGAGAGCGCGTTTGCCACAAGAACAGTGCCACCATTTTAAAAAATAATTTTCCTGTCTGCCTGTGTATTTGTTTCCCAAAGTTACCTTTTTCTAAACAGGATTTTATGGACAGCTCTCTTGTTGCTATGGTTTTTGTTGTTGTTGACTTGTGCTGTGACATATATTGCACACAGGACCTTGGTTTATCATCTCATCCGAAAGACTTGCACTCACACCATCACTCACAGTCTAGTGGTGGGGAAAATGTTTGGGTTTAAATGGGGGATTGAACCTGCGACTTCTTGCTGTGTAGACAGACAGATGCGTAATCTCTAGACCACCGATCTGCTCGTAGCTACTGATAGGGATCTTGCCCATCTCATCCGTCACCATCAGTGAACATAAGCCACCGCCACACCCAATGACACCCACATGATCCTCCTTCTTCTCCATTTGCTCCTCCAGTCTTTGCTGTACTGCCCTGCTGACTTCATGGATGCTCATACCACAAGATTCGGTGATGTAGCCAATGAGAGAAGCTGGTAGTCTGCCCTTTTTTTAAAATCTTTTCTTTTTTTCCTTGGTCTTGCCTTGAGAGACCGTTTTCCTGAGGTTCGTATCTTGATTTTGTAGCGTGAGGTAGAGATATGAAGAAAAAGAAACACACACAAATTTTGTTTGGGGAACAAGAATAATTATGTGTTATCCCGTTGAACACTGTCACCAAGACTGGACTGGCAGTAAATTGACAGTGAACTCTTCAACAGCGTATGATATTTCTAAGACTCTTTGGCTGTTCTTGGCGACAACAGTGAAGACCCTAATAAGTGAAGGCTTTCGGCTTCATTCTAATCCAGATATGATCAGTTCATTGTTGTACATTTAATTTTCTTTCTTTTTATCAGAATTTTTTTTTTGGTCAGGTTTTGTTTGTGTTTATTTTTTGGTTGCTTTTACTTTGCTAATCAGGACATTGTTAATTTTGTTAAATAGATTATCAGGTAAGTCCATCTAGAAGGTAACATTGTAAAATTATCACAAAAATTAATGTACATACATATAGAAAGTAATTTTGTGAAATTATCACAAATGTACATAAGTGATTTTGTTAAATTACCACAAATGTACATATAGAAAGTAATTTTGTTAAATTACCACAGATGTTCATATAGAAAGTAATTTTGTTAAATTACCACAAATGTTCATACATAAAGTAGCTTTGTTAAATTATCAGAAATGTTCATACGGAAAAAAAACTTTGTTAAATTACCACAAATGTCCATATAGAAAGTAATTTTAATTACCACAAATGTTCATACTTAAAGTAGCGTTGCTAAATTATCACAAATGTTCATAAGTGATTTTGTTAAATTACCACAAATGTACATACAGAAAGTAACTTTGTTAAATTATCACAAATGTTCATATAGAAAGTAACTTTGTTAAATTATCACAAATGTTCATACAGAAAGTAACTTTGTTAAATTACCACAAATGTTCATACTATAAAGTAACGTTGTTAAATTATCACAAATGTTCATACAGAAAGTAACTTTGTTAAATTATCACAAATGTTCATACATAAAGTAGCTTTGTTAAATTATCACAAATGTTCATACAGAAAGTAACTTTGTTAAATTATCACAAATGTTCATATAGAAAGTAACTTTGTTAAATTATCACAAATGTTCATACAGAAAGTAACTTTATTAAATTACCACAAATGTTCATATAGAAAGTAACTTTGTTAAATTATCACAAATGTTCATACAGAAGAAAAAAATTGTTAAATTACCACAATGTACATGAAAGTAACTTGTTAAATTTCACAAATGTTCATACATGAAGTAACTTTAAATTATCACAAGTCAAATAATGAGTAACTTTTAAATTATCACAAATGTTCATACAGAAGTAACTTTGTTAAATTATCACAAATGTTCATACATGAAGTAACTTTGTTAAATTACCGCGAATGTTCATACAGAAAGTAACTTTGTTAAATTATCACAAATGTCCATATAGAAAGTAATTTTGTTAAATTTTCACAAATGTGCATATACATATAGAAAATAATTTTGTTAAAGTATCACAAAAATTAATGTACATATAGAAAGTAATTTTGTTAAAGTATCACAAAAATTAATGTACATATAGAAAGTAATTTTGTTAAAGTATCACAAAAATTATTGTTCATATAGAAAGTAATTTTGTTAAAGTATCACAAAAATTAATGTTCATATAGAAAGTAATTTTGTTAAAGTATCACAAAAATTAATGTTCATATAGAAAGTAATTTTGTTAAAGTATCACAAAAATTAATGTTCATATAGAAAGTAATTTTGTTAAATTTTCACAAAAATTAATGTACATATAGAAAATAATTTTGTTAAAGTATCACAAAAATTAATGTTCATATAGAAAGTAATTTTGTTAAAGTATCACAAAAATTAATGTACATATAGAAAGTAATTTTGTTAAAGTATCACAATAATTAATGTTCATATAGAAAGTAATTTTGTTAAAGTATCACAAAAATTAATGTACATATAGAATGTAATTTTGTTAAAGTATCACAAAAATTAATGTTCATATAGAAAGTAATTTTAATTACCACAAGCGTGCATGCAGAAAGTAATTTTGTTAAATTACCGGTAACAAGTGTACATCTAGAATTATCATGAAAGTGCATCTTGAAACTGAAAGTAGTTTTTGTTAAACTATCATAAAAGTACAGCTAGAAAGTAGTTTTGTTAAAATCATTACGAAAGTTCATCCAGAAAAAGTAATTTAACTTTGTTTTAATTTCCATGTAGAAAGTGTCGCCACATGTGTGGTAGTGTTGTAGAATGAACAGAAGAATCAAAATCACCCACCAAAAATGCAGAACTCTTTCCGAATCGATCCTTCCTCAGAGGCAGCAGGAAGCAAGTAGCTTGAAGTGCCTTTCTGTTGAGCAGAAGAGGCCGGAGGGGGGTGGGGGGGGGGGGGGGGTCATTGTGTCATGAACGACTCAGACTGGAGCAGTCTTGATTGTCTGCAAAGGGGGGGGGGGGGGGGGGGGGGGGGGGTATTGTTTCACAAATGGCTCAGACTTGGGCAAGCAGGACTTCAGTTTACAATCTTAGCTGGCAGACTTGCAAAGGAACAGAGACAGTATCAATGTTAATTCCTGGGGAGATTGGGAAAGGGGGGTGGGGTGGGGGGGGGGGGGGGGGGGGGGTGGAGGGATGGAGAGAGAAGGAGGAATCCGCTCAGACATCACAACAACAACAACAACAACAATAATAATAATAATAATAATAATGTATGGAATTTATGTAGCCTTTTATATTTTTACACCCCAAGACAAAGACTCGGAAACAAAATCCATCCAGAGTTCCCCGTGCGCGACCACAAAGTTTTTTGACGCTTTTTTATCCGCCACGTTAACCCTTCACCTCCTCTCTGCCCTTCTGGTAGCTGCAGTGACTGCAGTCCCTCTTGTCTGTCTGTGACTCTCACAGGCAACACGGAGTGTCTGGTGGAAGCCCAGATGTTGCTGGAGCCCATGCAGAAGTGGAGCAAGGTGATCCAACGATCCCGCGTCCCGCGCGAGTGGCTGGGCAGAGAGGACAACCAGGGTATCAAGCGACTGGTGACCAACAGCAACATCAGCTACGAAGACCGCAGGATAAAGAGTGAGTGCTCCTCCTCAGCCTGACCTCTTCCGCCTCCTTCTCCTCCTCCTTCTCCTCCTCTTCCTCCTCCTCCTCCTCCTCCGCCTCTTCCTCCTTCTCCTCCTCCTCCTCCTCCTTCTCCTTCTCCTCCTCCTCCTCCTCCTCCTCCTCCTCCTTCTCCTCCTCCTCCTCCTCCTCCTCCTCCTCCTCCTCCTTCTCCTCCTCCTCCTTCTCCTTCTCCTTCTCCTCCTCCTCCTCCTCCTCCGCTGTGACGTTCTTTGAACTCTTTTCAGTTCTGCCACCTGGCGGTACTGGTTTCACTGAACTGTTAATTATATCAGTTCAGAATATTATTCTCGATTCCCAGAAACTGGAAAACCCATTCCGAACGAATTATCCCCCTTTATTCCCATGGCTAGCTCAGTGGTCGGAGCACTCGCTTTCCCCCCAGTCAAGTTAAGCAGCGCCGAGCATGGTTGCCACTTGGATGGGTGACCGTTTGCGCGCCTTGGCTTCAGTACAGTCCCCCAGTTCACCCAGCTGTAAATGGGTACCTGCCCTCTTTAGGGTCAGGGAAGGTAAAGCAGTGAGGGAGAGGAGATGGGCGCTGCTCTCAATATGCTGGCCCCTGGAGAAGTTGAGGTCACTGACGCCTGGCTCCCCTACGACCATGTAGGTTATGGGAACACACCTTTACTTAATTCCCATGGCCCGGAAATCCTGATGTTTGTTTTTCTCTGTTGGAAAGTGAAAGTAAAGTATCTCTTTCCTCAGTTAATTAACTAATACCATTGGAGTGTTGACATGGATATACTCTATCATTAGAGATTGGTTCAGCCGGCAGCTCTGTATTGTTTTCCTCTTCTGTCTGTGTTCACATGGTAGACCTTCAACACGCATTGATTCTGAAAAAATGTCTACAGAGGCTTCTTGATTGGATGGAAATTCTTTATTCTCCAGCTTTACTGGGCAACTTGGTACACTGACACCTTTTTTCCATTTCATTCAACTTTTTTTCCCAAACGTTGTAAGGATCTGTACGGCAAGTTCAGGTTTTTGTTGTTGTTTTGTTTTGCAACCTGATAGAGAGTGGTGTGTGTGTGTGTGTGTGTGTGTGTGTGTGTGTGTGTGTGTGTGTGTGTGTGTGTATGTGTGTGTGTAAGGTAACTTACAAATACTTAATATTGTAATTATGTTTTGGGCTGTGACTGGCAGAGGCCACAGTGCCAACTTTCATCTGAGCTACTACTGTCAGTTAGTCAACCCATGCCTTTAATAGAGGGAGGGAGGGAGAGTGAGAGATATTTTTTGTTTTATTTTATTTCATTCTTTTATTTCGAGGATAATGGAATAAGCACTCATTTGCTTTTTTTTTACATCCAGTCTCCGTGTGTATGCACGTGTTTAACTTTGTCATCCGTTCCCACCGGCACACAATGACCTACTTTTCGGGAAAGCAGAACAGGTTTAACTTAGACGCAAGATGTTCTGCGTGCGTTCGCACACAGGACCTCGGTTTATAGTCTCATCCGAAAGACTTTTTTTTTTGGGGGGGGGGGGGGGGGGGTGAGAGAGAGAGTACATGGGGTGCAACTGTACATATATTACAAGGCATTGTGGAAATGTAAATAGAGTCCTTTTTTAATTTTAAGGGAGTGTTCCCATAACCTATGCAGTCATTGGGAAGCAAGGTGTCAGTGACCTCAGCTTCTCCAGGAGCCAGCATATTGAGGACGGCGCCCATCTCCTCTCCCTCGCTGCTTTACCTTCCCTGACCCTTAAGAGGACAGGTAGCCATTGACAGCTGGGTGAACTGGGGGACTGTACTGAAGCCTCGGCGCACAAACGGTCATCCATCCACTTGTTAACCACGCTCAATACTACTTAACCTCAATTTGGGGAAAGTGAGTGCTCAGACCACTGAGCTAATCCGTCCCCGGAATTAGTACCAGTGTTAAGTGCAGAGGGAGAAAATGCCCTTGAGCAGAAACCTCAGTTGAAGCTGCATCAGGAGTTCAAGACCATAACAACTA